>OU015750.1:79573877-79585648 GCA_907169655.1 Acomys percivali
TGTGTGTGTGTGTGTGTGTGTGTGTGTGTGTGTGTGTGTGTGTGTGTCTGTGTAACTAAATAGTCCTGGAAAAGGTATGATTTAGTCCAAGCTTGGCCAGTCATTATTTCTGCTCCTGTCTCCCTATAAGGTGGCCTGACAAGCCGCCATAAGTGTGTGAAACCTCTTTCCAAGAAACAATTCTTCCTCCATCTGGCAGGAGACTTTAGCTTTTTCCTTCTCCCAGAATTACATTCCTGGAAGAATTCCAATTTCTTGGGAATGATTATTTCAACAGTATGATAGTTGAAAGCAGAGACCCAAGTGTCTCTCCTTAAAACACCTTTCCTCCTGTGAAGACTGGTACAGACACATAGAGAAGAAAATCACAGTTATTCTAAGTGATTTTCATTGCAATGGAATGCTCTGTCACTCAATTTAAAAAATTAGAATTGGTCATAAAGAAGACTCATTTTGAAATTTAGTCAAAAGGTCTTAGTTGATGGAAATGCTGGGCTTGTTGAATTAAGAGTAATCCTTAGTCATAGATATCAAAGACAATGACTACTCTTTTACCAGAGTCTGTGGTCACTGCAATTCAATGGAAGACAAGAAGAAAAAATGATGTACCAAAAATGTAATATTCCATTCAGAATCATTGTCAAATAGTGAACCAAATTCTCAGAAGTATGATTATGAACCAGGTCCCAGATGCATCTCCATCTTGAAAATGGATCTCTTATATATTGCTGGTAAAATGCGAAATAAGAAAGATACTGTGGAAAACAGTTTGCCAATTTCTCCAACACTTAGGTAAAGAATGACTCTATGACACCCCCCCCCATTTCTATTCCTATGTATACATTCAAAAGAATTGAAAATAGGACTCAAATAGACACTTATGAACCAGTATTCATAAAAGTTCATTAAATAAAAGCAGAGGCAGGAGGATCTCTGTGAGTTCAGGGCAAACTTGGTCTACCAAGTGAGTTTTAGGACAGCTAGGGCTATACACAGAAAACCTTGTCTTAAAAAACCAAAAAGAGGGGCTGGAGAGATGGCTCAGTGGTTAAGAGCACCGCCTGCTCTTCCAGAGGTCCTGAGTTCAATTCCCAACAACCACATGGTGGCTCACAACCATCTATAATGTAATCTGATACCCTCTTCTGTAGATAAAGCACTCATATGCAATAAAAAATAAATAAATCTTAAAAATAAAACAAAAAGAAAAAGGAAAAAAGAGTCACTTCACAATAACCAAGTGGCTGAGCACAGCCTCAGCACCCATCGACAGATGAATAACAACTGAAATGTGTCCCACACATGAGAGACATTACCCAGCCACAGAAAGCAATGAAGTTCTACACATGCGACAAACTTGGGCTTATAGCTTTTCTTGAGAGCCCTGAGGTAATTAAATAATGAAGAGAAAATATTTACTTTGACTCAGGTCTAGAGATCTCAGACTACAGTCAGGCCGATCCATCACTGTGGACCTCCTGTGGGCATGCTGGCTGGCAATGGTGAGGAAGGCCAGGGTAGATGTAACTGGTTACCTCAAGGACAGAGACCAGAAGCAAAAGAGAATGAGAAGGGAGTCCTGTAATCCCTTTTGAAGGCATGTGCCCAGTGACATAACTACCTCTCATAAGGTCCCACATCAGAAGGGTCCGGAGCATCTCTCAATTGTGCCACCTGGGTACCATGCCTTTACCACTCGGACTTGTAGGGAACATACAACATCCAAATGGTAGCAACATGCTACCTGATAACATCATGCTAACTGAAGTAAGCCCGGCAAAAGGGGACAAATATTGTTTAATTTGTGTCATCTGGAATATATGAAAAGAGATTTGATTTTTTTCATAGAGATAAAAATTCATAGAGATAAAGGGGAAATTAAAGATTATAGGCATGAATAGACTCAGTGTCAAGGTGGTCAGAAGAGGGCATGTAATCTGTCCTGAGAGAGAGGTTTCGGAAACTGTATACTACTGACAAGTACTAAAACCTTGAAAATTAATCAGTGTTTTGAACTGTGCAAACTAAAGATGGCCAAGCTGGAAAAGTGCATGCCCTGTGTATTTTACTGTAATTCATAAAACATGCATTCCGTCTTCTCTGTCGCATTTCATTTTAGCTGTGGATTTCAAATGAGAAGCAGAAAAGGCACCCAATGACAACACTGTAGTACAATATTTGTTTCATCAAGTCAAAGTGATGAAGTACTAAGACATCCCTTCCCTGTGTGAGTTGGAGGGCTGTAGTAGCATTTATTGGGTCTTTTAACCAAGCAAATAATTTTAATTAATTAGTGATGTAATTGTCACTAGAACACTGAAGTGATGGGCAGATGACTTGTCAGTGTCGGGATATGCAACTTTTCTTTCTAGTACTATAAAATAAAGTGTGTTGTCCAAAGGTCTAAGCAGAGAGGGAGAGAGAGAAGGGGGGTAGAGGGAGAGAGAGAGAGAGAGAGAGAGAGAGAGAGAGAGAGAGAGAGAGAGAGAGAGAGAGAGAGAAGAGATTAAAAACACTCAACACAGGTGACAGACAGTGGTACCACCATTTCCCGGGTGAGTCATCACTTCTGTCCCCTGCTTCTGTCCAGACCCTCAATGTCTTCTGCTGTGTTACAGCAGTATGTTTGTGAAGAAGCCAAGTTGTTATTTTGCCAATAAATAGAACTGTTGGCCAATAGATGTTTAAATGGTACCCATGGGTTTAATTTTGACTTGGAAGTAACATACCTTTACTATAATGCCTTTAGAAGAAAAACAATTCATGGAAGAAAAAACAAATTAACCAGTAATTTTCCCATCTAGTAAGAGTGTTACATTATATGAATAGTTAATTTTACTTGAAAATGATATTGCCTAACTTTTCCTCATTATGAGGGAAATAATTTCTCTTTTGAAACTTACTTAGAAAACTACAAGGCACTTAAAAGAACAATGCTGTCACATGGAGACAGTCATCATAACCATTTAGTTGTGTCCTACACTGGTCTGCTAAAGGCAATCAGTGGAACAAAGCTGGAGTAATAGAAGGTCTGTTACTGACATTTTGCAAACAAGGAAACAGACCAAAAATGCTGAAGCTAGAGCTACGCATCTATGGCTCAGCGTGGGGCTGGAAATAAAGGCTATGTGTCTGTGTCAAAATGCCTGGAGCCCTTTCTTATCATTTCTATGACTTCAAAGAGCTCAGGTCCCCACAGCCTGTGATTTCGGAAAACAAGATTGCTTTATAAAGGAGAGCAAGTTCCTGGAAGAAAGGTTCCATTATAGCACTTTACACTGCAGCCTGACCAGGACACAGGGTCTTTATGACTCCCTAGCAGCTACCTTAGGCTCAAGCTGGTTATCATCCTAGCCTGATGCGTGTCAAAGAAAAAGTTTCACTTTCTCAGCTAAACTTAATGTTTTGTTTTGTTTTTTCAGCCCTTTCTCTGTTGTTCTTATGCTGACTCAAGAAAACCCTGAAAATGCTCACCTGAGCACAGGGAAAAAATTTTAACTTATTTAAATTGTTAGTCTATAGTCTTAATGTGGTATCTCTTGGTTACTTTAATTTGCACTGTAAATTATTAAACTTTTATTAAATAATGTATTCTATTAAATACTTAATAATAAAAATTAAATTGAAATTATTAGCAAAGTTCAAGTTTTCCCATATTGTCTGCTACTTCCAGTTCCTTTTAGAGACCCAGTGAGCTGGTGTCTCACTGGAGAAATGGGATGGGAGCTGAGAAGATTGGCGTGGAGCCAAGGCCAAGAACAACCATACCAAAGTCCAGACAATACTCAGCTATGTGCCAACACAGCACTCACCGGTTGAATATACAGAGACACCTTCAAACAGTGCACAGAAAGATGCCCCAACAGTGTGATAGGAAGCTTCTCATTCAGTCATCTCAGATATGTATGTTATAAAAATATTATGAGCCGGGCGTGGTGGCGCACATCTTTAATCCCAGCACTCGGGAGGCAGAGGCAGGCGGATCGCTGTGAGTTCAAGGCCAGCCTGGTCTACAAAATGAGTCCAGGATGGCCAAGGCTACACAGAGAAACCCTGTCTCGGAAAAAAAAAAAATATATATATATATTGAGATGCTGATCCTTTGCCACATTCTCTGGAGAATAGTTGGGAAAATGTCTTTGAGGCCGTTCCTTTAACCTCTGAACTTCTCAATGAACCTCACAACCTGAATTTGGGTGCCAGAAATTGAAATATTTCCCTAACCTGTGCTGAGGGGAACAGGGTTGCCATGGTTGCTGGTGGCTATGTGTTAATACCTACTTTGGGTCGTTGTTTCCTTTAACAGAGAATTCGGAGTTGCATTTTATTATACACCATCCCATGGTTAGTCTTCATAGGAAGGAATGTGCTAGGGAGTCAGTCAGTGGAACCCAGACCACCAGGAGGCATGGCTCCTGCAGTGGCACACAGGAGTGTTTTCCTTGTGAGAGACGAGTTTTGTGTGGAGCCTATTTAGACAAGTCAGAGAAAAACTTATGAGTCAAAAGTCAGAATGCAGCTTAATTGAGGTCAATGCTCAGCTCAAACGACGTTTTACAGTAAAAATGGCCATTCTGGTCCTTTTCACCATCTATCTCTTTTCTTTTGCATTGTGTGCTGCGTTTGGATGCAAAATGCCTCCTCCCATATGCTCATGTATCTGCGTACGTGTGAGCACAGTGAAACTACCATGAATGAAAAGGGAAACGTTTATTCAAACTTCCAAAGCTGTCTCTGGAGCTGGAGGTTTGCAGAGGCAAGTGAGTTGGTGGGAGGGTCTTCTTACCAGGACATAGCTGCAGGACATAGGTGAATTAGCTGGAGCAACCTGGGAACTAGCAAGGGAATTTAATCTGTTGAAGGCATGTTTGAGTTACTAGGGAACCAGATACCCTTCCTGGGGGTACTTGGCTGTAAGTGGGAGCAGGTAATGTGAGAAGTAATGGCTTTACTTGACAAACAGAAGCCCCTTATTCAAGGATGCTGAGGAATGCTGACTTTAAGCAGCAACCATTTTGTTTACCAGCTTAGAGGCCAGCTGAAGCAGAGCTCAGAGTGCCAATTAGGACATTGTCAGTGGCACTGCCATTCTGAGGGTTCGAGGGTTTGACCTAACAATTTGATCACTTGTTCTCCTGTTGGTAGGAGTGTTTGGGGAAGGGAAAGGTTCAGAGGCTGCAGCCTTGCTGGTTTTAAGGGTTTATAGCTTGCCCGGCTTCCAGTTTGTACTCTCTGCTTTCTGAGTGCAGGTAGAAATACGAGTTCTCAGCTTCCCGAGCCAGCTGCCCACTGCCACGTCTGCCACACCATGGATTCTTGCTGTGAGACCGTAGGCTAAAATAGATTGTCCCCTAAATCGCTTTTGGCCATGGTGTTTTATCACAACAAAGGTCTAGTGACTGGTACAGTGTGCTATAATTTACTCACCATGTTGCCCTTTGGGATGTGGTAACGTTGGACACAACGTCACTGGTTTCAGTGGAGTCTAGAAGTCTGGCACTGTGGCACTCAGCAGCAGCTCGGAGCTTCAGTTTTACCTCCTCCATCTTCTTCCTGATTCTCAGCACATGTCACTTCCCTTAGATACCCTTCCTGGATTCATTTCATAAGTGATGAGGTCCAAGGCACTCTCAGTTAAAAGTGTATGTGGGATGGGCAAGTGAACACAGAAAGTTTCAGAGGCTGCATGTGCACATGTGCACAATGGAATCTTGCTGAGCTACAAAGAATGAAATGGTATCCACAGGGAAGTTCGTGGGACTGGGGGTCATAGCGTTAAGTGAAATAAGCCAGATTAAGAACATAGATATCACCTGTTTTCTGTCACGTATGCAATCTAATTTTGGAACTAATAGAGTTCAGAATCTGTAGGATTACATTTATAAGTATGTGTGTGTATTATATGACATAGAAGTTTTTTTTAAAAGATTATACGACAGGATAAAGCGGTCTACACAGAGAGAGGCGGGGGAACAAGAGAGGTTAATGGAGCATATATGCCATGAAAGCAGAAACAAGACAAAAAGGTAAAGTTCACTTTAATAACACATGATCTAATAAGGATGATGACTGACCTGTTCTATTGTGTTTGGCCTCAATATTTCTCATATTTAAATGTCAAGTCTCAGAGTTACACTGTTCAAATATTACTGATACACTGTTGTAGAATGGATGACAGTCTTCTAAGTCCGGGGTCACCAAAACATGGTAAGAAAATAAATTAGAGTTTTGTTGACACAGGCAAGTGAATAGTAGTGCTTCTTAATCTGCATCCGTGAAAAATCTTGGGGCCATCTTCTCCAACTCTGATATACAATATAGATGGATCTGGCTTAAAATTAATATCTAAGGAGGGCAATCAAAGAGAAAGATGGAGGAGACACCAGAAATTAACAAAATGAGCAGCCATAAGCCACAAAAGATAAACTGGAAAAGGCTTCTTTTTCTCATTCCTAGCTTCATTATATATCTAAGATAAATAAAAACTATAAAAAGATGTTAAACACAATGATGTAATATGCATCTTTACTGTAAGATGATTATCATAAACAAATTAACTAGCATCTCCCTAACCACCCATAATTATCATTGTGTGTGCATGTCAAAAACACCTGAGATCTATTTTCTTTGCAAATTTCAAGAAAGCAAGGACAATTATTTCCAACTGTGGTCTCCACGCATCAGAACCTTGGAGCCTGCTCACCACCTGCCTGAATTTGTGTTTGATGAGCTTCTACCTGTCCTCCTGAACTCTCACACTGTCTTTTCTGCTCACATTGTGATCCACCACCAAAATGATCTCTCTTCACTGTGTTTTCCTCTGTGTGTTATTCCTAAAAATCTAGCCACTTTGAAGATAAGTGATAATCTTCAAATAAATTAAAATTTGAGTTAAGCACAGAATGAAGAATCACAGGCATTTGCTTGTGTTTCTTAGAAAGAAAGCATTTACAATATAAGTGAAATCTCTTTCATTTCCACTTCCAGTGTGATTTCACCCAGTGTATGAAGACTACCAGGGAATCTGTACACTTGCTTTGTGTATATATTAACAGTGAGGATTTGGTTAACATTATGTAATTCAAATCTATCCAGGTCAAGCTGGGGGTGGTGGTGCATGCCTGTAATCCCAGCACTAGGGTACACAGAGGCAGGGGGATCTCTGTGAGTTTGAGGCCAGCCTAGTCTACAAAGTGAGTCCAGGAGAGCCAAGGCTACACAGAGAACCCCTGTCTCAAAAACAAACAAACAAATAATCTATCCAGGTCCCCCAATGCATCCTCATATGTTTATCTGTCTTTGCTAGGACTATTACTATTGCTGCCATGAAACACCATGACCAAAAGCAGCTTGGGAATAAAGGGTTTATTTCCCTCACAGATCCATTTAACAGTTCATCATCAAAAGCAGTGAGGACAGGATCTCACACAGGGCAGGATCCTGGAGACAGGAGCTGATGCAGAGGCCATGGAGGATGTTGCTTACTGGCTTGCTCCTTGTGGCTTGCTCAGCCCGCTTTCTTATAGATCCCAGGACCACCTGCCCTGGGATGGCCCCACCCACAATGGGCTAGGTCCTTCCATATCAGTCACTAATTAAGAAAGAGGCATTGTCTCAGTTGAGGTGTCCTCCTTTCATATGACTCTAGCTTGTTGTGTCAAGCTGACACAAAAATAGGTAATGCATTATCCCTTTTATTACTTTTAGCCTCATGCACTATTTGGGAATATTTTTAAAATTAATTTATTATTATTATTTTGGGTTTTTGAGACAAGGTCTCTCTGTGTTAGCCTTGGCTGTCCTGGACTCACTTTATAGAACACGCTGGCCTCGAACTCACAGTGATCCGCCAGCCTCTGCCTCCCAAGTGCTGAGATTAAAGGCATGTGCCACCACACCCAGCCACTATTTGGGAATATAAACATCAAATGTGTCCATTCCTCGTTGAAATGTATATTGAAGGTTGGGGAGACAGCTCAGTTAGTAAAGGGTTTGCCAAAAAGCATGAGGAATGACTCATATAAGAAAACCAGGCACAGTGACATGTCCCAGAGTCCCAACCTCTGAGGAGGTAAAGACAGGAGGTTACCCACAGTTCTCTGCCAACTTGCCTCGCTGAACTGGCAAACTCCAGGCCAACGAGATCTTGTCTCAAAAACAAAATGGATGACCCCTGAGGTATGATACCTGAAGTCTATCACACACACACACACACACATATACACACACACATGCACACAAAGAGACACATACACACGTACAAGCGGAAGCCAAAGTCTCAATTTTTTGCTACTATGAGAAATATGCAATTAACTCTCCTTGCACATAGTTCCTTGTGCTCCTAACCTTCAACAAAATGAAGAATTGTAACCAATTACAATGTCAGAAAAGATAATAAATTTTGTTTGGATGCACAGGGCAGTAAAAATTTGGCTGTATTTTTATATTCTATTTAATATTACAGTAACAATATTTTAGATAAAGTTCTCTCCTCTAATTTCTTCCTTGTCCTCATTGCCATGTTCCCTCTCAACTTACTGTGTTCTCTCTCTCTCTCTCTGTCTCTCTCTCTCTCTCTCCCTCTCCCTCTCCATCTCCATCTCCCTCTCCCTCTCCCTCTCCTTCTCCCCCTCTTTAAAAATACTCACTGAGTTATTTTGGTATTGCCCTTATGAACATGGGTGTGGGACCATCTGCCAGGACATGGGTAGCTTCTTGGGGCCAGGATCCCTGAAGAAACCTGACTCTCCCTTCCCCATAATCCATCATTACCAATCTCCTATCAGATAGGTGTGAGCTTTGAGCACCTTCCGCATTGGTGCTGGGATTTTGGCTGGCTGGATCTTCTGCACGTCTCATTATGCAGCCCCAGCTGCTGTGAGGCCCTGTGTGCAGCTGTGCTGTCATTTCTCAGAAAACTGCCTCACTGCAGATGTCTACTACCTCTGGATGTTACAACCTTTCTGTCCTCTGACTTGATCCTGGAAACCTGGGGGTGCGGGGGACAGAATGTGGTACTGATGCCCTATTTAATCTGGTCACTCTTATCCACTTATTATAAAAGGAAGCTTCTGTGATAAGGGCTGGGAGATACACTAATCTACAGGTATGAAGATAAGAATTTAGAGGGAAGTTTATTACTATTTTCATTTAGTAGCAGACATGAGTTCCATCTTGTGGAGTGGACTTTAAATCCAGTCAAAGTGGTGGGTTATTCCCCTATCATCTGTGCCATTATTGCACCAGTGGGCCCATCTTGTATTAGTCATTTTTGTAGCTTATAGAGTTCATAGTTGGATAAGATTGTTGATGAATTTTTCTCCCCAGTATAGCAGGTAGCACCTTTTATCACCATGAAAACTATCCACTAGGGATGAAGCATCTCGCTCAATACCAGCTTGATTTTTTTTCCATGCCCAGTGACTAAAGTATGTAGTACCCATGTCTTCAGCTTAGGATTCTCCTGTCAAGTTCTAGAGGGTAACCAAGAGCAGAGTTAATATCTGAGAGAGTTTATGAAACCCCATTGACAAACAACTAGAAAAGAGGAAATCCATTTCTACCAGTAGGCTTTTATTTGATAGCCTACAATGTCTGGGGGAGGCAGTGTGCCGCCATTATAGGATAATTACATTTAAACCACTTTTACATATGTATATATACATATTTTAGGAAGCTTCTGCAAAATTTACTCAATATAAACATTTCCTCCCTGTGGAAACTATATCAATGGTACTATTTCTAGCAGTCATAAATCCCTGTCTTCCTAAACTTGGGCAATATTCAATATTATAAGAACTAAATTCTGCCTGTCCAGGGCATATACTACTGAGTTACAGTATATTCTTCATATTTGTCTACTTATTTATACAATCAGCTGTCTTCTCATTTTTTAATTTAACATTAAAGTTTTTTTTTCTGAGAATCATCTGTTTGCTTTCAAATGAAAAACAGCTTTACTGCTTGTACTTTGCAGAATCCTATAGCTCATATACCAGTCTTTCTCAAGGTCATAGGGCTAGTCACATCCCAATTCAAACTACTCTGATAGGCTTCTCAAGACTTAAATCTTGTCATCTACTGCCCTTGACCTCCTCGTCTACAACAGCTATGGAAAAAATGCAATGGAATGTTTAGGAGGCCCATCTTGAGGTTCAGGTGAGATGTCTTGTTCAATGAGCCTGAGATCTTTTGTAAGGTATGAAGGCTTTTCTGTTTTAGATCAAACTCTCACAGCAACCGTTTAAAGTGTGCACTACAATCACAATTGTTTGATATGTAGGAAGGAAGTTAAATGACTCATGTGATGTGATCACACAAGAAAAAGTAAAAAGCAAGAAATGTGTTTAAAGTCCTTCAGAGCTGGGGGAGATCAATAAGACATTTTATAAAGCAACTTTGTGAGAAAATGAAATTGAGTGTTGAAAAATAGTTCTTCCTTTCCCACTGTCCCCAGATCCAGCTTTTAACTGCTGCAAGGGACCTTACATCGTGCTGAAAGTGAGGCCACTGTCTAATTGGCAGGAGTCAAGTCATCTCAAGAATGGATTGGCAAAAGACTCCAGTCTGGATTGACACACTCGCCCCACCTCCCAGTCTTTTGGGTTGTGTTTGCTGTAACAAGGATTCTCAGCTAAAGCGGCCGCACTCTACATCTCAACAATGGAAAGAGAGTGGCCTACAGATGTTTTGAATTCATGGGTCCCTACGATATTTCCTACATAGTTGGATCACTTGCTCTCATCATCTTGTTTTGTTTCCCAACCATGAAAATCTATTCCGGTGTCCACCTTACAAACCTGCTAGCTCCTTGACTCGGTACCTGCCAAAGATTCGGGAAACAAAAATGGTGGCTGGAAGGAGGATCACAGTTGTAGGATGGCGGTAAGATGAAAAGGGAAAGGCCCATCCCGTTAGATTCTGGTGGCAAGGGAAATCACAAAAAGAGGGGAAGAAAAGCAAGTTATTGAGGACCCACAGTTCTATGTCCTCCTTTCAGCAAGACACATGGGAACAGAGACCTGAAGTGCATCACCCACTGTCTGCTTTCCATTTCGAACTGGAGAAGCTGGCGTCTCACAGCTAGTCCCCGTCCTCTAAGAAGATAGGATGTCATTGGCCTGAATTTGATCTTCCCAAGCCATTGTCAGTTTCTCAAACATATGGAATCTCAGAGACTACTGAATTCCACAGGGAATTGAGCTTTGGGCGTTTGGCTGGACATTGGTGGAAGGTCACCATCCTTAAGGAAGAGACTCTGCAGCTGGTAATATACCAGTAGAACTGTACACACTGCCAAATTTTAGGGGTCTCATACTTGGTCAAGGGCAGAGGGAGGATGGTCAGGGCTTATAAAACACAACAGCACAAAAGAACAGACAGACCTATGCTCAATACTTGTCGCGGCAGTGGGAATCAGGAGACCAAGCTGTGAAATCCTGAAAGTTCCCAGACATCAGTCTAAAAAGGAGCATCAAGGAGGCAGCTAATCCAAACACAAAACCACCTGTGCTCTGTGAGATACCTGCAGAGACTCTTTAAGTCTCTGGATTGTGCTGTATGTACTGATATGTGCGAATTACAATTTTCCCACTACACAGGGGAATGCAGAAGAAAGATTAGATCCAGTTTCAAAATGGAGGCATCTATGTCCTCTTTGCTCATCTGGTTATAGTGTAATTAACTTTTCAATGAAACAACATCCATTTAAGTGTACGCGCGCATACACACACACACACACACACACACACACACACACACACACACACACA
>OU015750.1:79615670-79626894 GCA_907169655.1 Acomys percivali
TCTTACCATGACTTACATCACTATAAAAACCATTCATAATGCTGTGCAATTTATTTTAACATCCTCTACAGTCTAAACAAAAATATGTCCATAACCTTGTTTTAAAACAAAGTTTGTTTTGTTTTGATTTTTAATCACATGATGTAAGGGCACTCTGAGTCCACCAGATGCTTTGCGCAAACCCATTGCTGATACTTGCTTACTACCTTAGGACAAAGGCCGACACTGAGACTTGAACTGCATGGTCCAGCTCCTGAGTCATCACAGCATCACTGGCTCCCTCTCCCCACCTTGCTCTCCTAAGGCAGCACACAATCCCAACAAGAGGGAAGCATCAACTGAACTTAGTATGCCCCTGTGCGTCTCTCCCCTTCTGCGCCACAGCTCTTCTCACAGGCTTTCTCTGACCAAAGGGCTCCTGCAGTTTCTTAGACCTCTTCTTTTGGTCTTATGTTTCAAATTTCATATGAGTGATTTTTTTTTTAAATTAAGATCATTGACTCCAATGCCACGGGAGAACCAGTCTACGTTGACTTTCCATAATGAATATCCCAATCATTGATATTCATCAGGCAGATTTCTTGAAAGAATTCAGGAGTTCAATAGCTACCTTGTTTATCTCAGCGTATTGGGTGGTATCCATAGACACAGCCATGTTAGACTCAGGAAACAAACTTTGATTATCTGGGCAGCATCGTCCCCACTGAGAAAATGATTAACCTGAGCGATAGCTGAGAAGCAGAGACAAACAGTGCTCTTTCACAACAAACAGATATTTTCACAGCATGCTCCTATTTGGAAATTGAGCTCCACGCTATTGCCCAAGTAGGAAGTGCACAATGAAAAGAAACCATGAGGTGCTGAGAACGGGGGGTTCAGAGAGGACATCAGCTGATGGCAGGATCCCCCCTGCTGGGCTATCCGTGATCTGTCTGTCTTCACCAGAATCAGGAGTCCTGTTCTGTGCATGAAGCTGGCACTGTGCAGCCCTCTGCCTACTCCCAGGAAACACTTCGCTGTCATTAACTCTAGCAAGTCCTGGATTTCGAGGGCAGCAACCTGCTGGCTGAGTTTATGTTGGTCTTCAACTGCTGAAAGGCCATTTGTCAAAAACTTCATTTCAAGTAGAAATGAAAGGGAAGTGTCTTAAATAAACCCAACTGTTTGTTTCAGCTCTCATTTTTTTTTTAAACTAATTGAGCCAAGCGCATTGATTTTCAGAAAAATACGAATGCTGCAGATGTATACAGCCAAGGGAACCGAGGGGAAAATTCACTCAAGTAATCAAAATGGCACTGCCACGTAAGAATTCCCATCTTCTCAGACGTTAATTGGGAAACACTTCAGCCAACCGAAAAGGGAGTAGGGGATAATTTTGGCTCTTTGAGTGAGCAAGTGGTCTATTAGAAACTGGAGGAACAAAACCTGCTGAGGAAACATTTCTTTGCTCATTACTCTCTCAGTTTGGTCACTAGGACATAAAAAAAAAAAAGTAAAATTTCTTATTCATACACCACAATACAGATTCCCAGACATAGCATTGCCCAGGATGCTAATTTTAAATAAACATTGTCTTCACATGCTGAATGCCAAGAAAGGCCTCTACATAACTGGCCCACTTCTCCTACTTCTTTATGTCATGGGGTCTGTTCACAATAATAGTCTTCATTGGGGCTGAGTGGAAGTAGGGAAAACAAGGAAAATTTGGATATGATATTTAGACAGGAGCAATAATTTCAGTCATTTCACAGTGGCTATCAATAATAATGCCACTTATACTTTAAGACTGCAAAGAGAATAGATTTTAGATTTATTTATTTAGATTTATTTTACACATATGGGATACTTTACCTGCATTGTATGTCTGTGTGCTACATACCTGCAGTGTCTGCAGAGGTCAGAAGAGCTCATCATATTCCCTGGAACTGGAGTTGTAGATGGTTGTGAACCAACATATGGGTGCTGGGATCTTGGTTCTCAACCTAGGTCCTCTGGAGGAGCAGCCAGTGCTCTTAACCACCAAGCCATCTCACCAGCCTTTGAGAACAGATTTTTAAGTGTTTTCATAACACACACAAAAATTAAGTATCTGGGGGGAAAAAAGGGATCCAATGATTCATTTGGTGAACTCCTACAATCTTTGCATGTAGTAAATAAAATTCCTTGCACAACACAGTGAAATAAATAAACACAAGAGTTTTGTGTTTTAGGAAATAATAAATGAATAAGTTAATTAATTAAAAGTCTTTGATTATCTCCATAATTGTACCTGATGATTAATGAGCTCTACAGGGAATGATCCAGGCATAAACTCTACCAGAAGCCAGGACTTTGCTCTCAGCCCCACTCATGACCGCCACAGGCCTCTATGCTCAAACTCACCCCCTAGTTCACCTCTCCTGGCCTAAGGGTAAATGCAGCGCTGAAGTCCTCAGCCCAACAGAAATGACAATGAGTAGTTTTGTACACGGTAGTGTAGTGGTTTAAATGCTTGACCCATAGGGAATGGAGGTATGGCCTGGATGGAGGAAATATGTCACTGTGGGGGCGGGCTTTAAGGTCTCCTATGCCCGGGCTATGCCCAGTGTGGCACACAGTCTCCTCCAGCACTGTGTCTGCCTCCATGTCGCCATGCTTCCTGCCACGATGATAATGGACCAAACCTTTGAAACTGTAAGGCAGCCGAGCTAAATGCTTTCCTTTATAAGAGTTGCTGTGGTCATGGTAACTCTCCACAGCAATAAAACCCTAACTAAGACAGGTATACTTGAATAGTTTCTATTACAGGTTAACCCATAGAGTTACAAAGTAGTTAAGTTTCCGAAAGGGCAGTCATGGTTTTTCTTACATCTTACATAAATCACATTAGTACTTCATTAGACCAGATTTACATAGACCAAGAGCATCCCCATGTCCCTGACCATCAGTGACTCAGTGGCGTGACCGTGATCACTAGCCACTTCACTGGGGGTTACATATGGCAGTGCCCCGGGGCCCTCTTCATCATGGCTGGTGGCATCTAATGTATGACTATGCAAAGACGAGTTCTTGTGACCAAGACATATCTGACTAGACAACCTGCACACACACACACACACACACACACACAAAAAAAAAAAAAAAACCTATAAAATTCTACCTGCCCCTCTCACTTTGGATCTTCTGAGGACAAGAGGAACAGAAGCGTTAGAGGTTTCTCTTTCACTGTGTGGTCTCTGCGCCTCAGCCTTCTCATCTACAGAAGTAGAGGTGTAGAGTACTGCCTGCTTTGTGGCGACATGACAGACATCAATCGAGTTAATGTGTGACAGCATGGAAGCTTGATAGGAACACCAGGCATAGTCCCCGCTTGCTAAATTCCACACACAGCACACTGAAGCCGAGAACGCTCACTGTCAACAGACAGGTGTTGCTGAGATCTGCAGAATTGGTTTTCTTTCTCTGTTTGCAGAAATTGTGCTGCCTAATTAAAAGTTCCATTAACTGCGTGTGAATGATTAGCTTATAATCCAAAGGGATATCACGATTGCAACTTTGCCCTATAGACTTCAGGACAAGTGTTTGCTCGGAAAGGATTATTTTATTCCTAACAGCTGCAAGTTGGACTGGTCTAGTCATGGCAATTACCACTAAAAGCAAATGCCATTAAAAAAAATGAGTCTCTGTTAAGCAGAGGATGAGTTTCCTTAAAATGAGCTCTACTTTGTAATTAGATCTTATTTAGTCTGTTATTTTAAGCAGAATTTTTGCATTATCCTAGTATGTCATCAACCTCTTTATCTATCTGCAAAGCCGAGCTAGCATTTCCAGCGTTCGCTTTGCCCTCCTGTGTTTATGAGCCCTGAGAGTGAACACTAAGATCATTGGCACATCTCCTACCCTGCACACCCTAGCCCTTCTCCTGCCAAGAGGACAGTCTTTAGAAAGAAGAATCTATGTGGTTAAAATAGGCTAAGAGTCAGATTCTCTTTCAGTGTTGACCATGCCATGGACAAGCATATGGCACAGGCCTGGAAACAAGAGTCTTCCCCAAAGGCTCTACAGATAGAGCATTCCACAGAAGCATCTCCCACGACTCCTGAGCAGTAGACGATGAGTGATGTCTGCAGCCATGTTCCCAAGCACCTGGGAGCATCTGCCCAATAAATAATGCCACACAGAGACAGGCTATGGCAGAAAAACAGTCAAAGTACAGGCACCAGAGCACCTCAAAACGCCATTTTTAAAAGTTGTTTTTATGTGTATGGGTGTTTTGGTTGCATGTATGTCTGTGTACCACTTATGTCCTTAGGGCCCACAGAGGGTATCAGATCCCCTAGAACTGGAGTTATAGATTGCTCTGAATGGCCATGTGGGTGCTAGAAATTATACCCAGGGCCTCTCTTGCTCTTAGCTGCTGTGCAATCTCTCTAGTCCTAAACCTGCCACTTTTTAGAGGCAGCTTCCATGCCTACCCCCAGTTATAAACCAAGAGTTCCTCTCGTTTCTTTATTTTATATCTACTTCTTAAGTTTCTATCATGTAAAAGCATCATGATTACTTCATTCCCAATTAAATAATTCATGTAAAAGTTTTGTGAAAACCCGTGAAAAGTTTGTGCCTGACACCTGGGATGTACCATAGCCTACAGCATTGATGAGTGTCTTCTTTGTGACAACAGGGCCACACAGACCCATGAGCTGCTGAAATAGTCCTGGCCACAGGAAAGTCATTGAGGAATCCCCTCTCCCCATCTTCTAAAAGGCTTTAAACCAAGGCTGATTTGGGTTTCTTTGGGATTTTTGTGTACTATCCTACATTTTTAAAATCCAGTGGAAGGCCTGGGTTCTTCTTCCTAACTGCTCCTGTGATGCTGCAGAGGTCACTTATTCTCACTTGACTTTTTAAATGTTTTTGTTGGTGGTTGTGGTGGTGGTGGTGGTGGTGGTGGTGGTGCTGCTGCTGCTGCTGCTGCTGCTGCTGCTACTGCATTGGGGAGTGTTCAGACATGCACTTACAACAGTGCATCATCCTCTGTATTGATTCTTCTACTGTGGGACCCGGGGATTGAACCCAGGTCCCTACTCAGGCTCATACAGCAAATGCTTTTACGACTGAGTCATCTCACTGTAACCCTTGCTCCCTTTTTTGATGAAGAAAGCAACTGACAGTAGAGAGGTGAGGAAGCAAAGGAGTCTTAAATTTCCCCCAAGAAAGGTATGTAGAGGCAGCAAATCTCCAGATCCTAGAGTGAAATTACTCAGACCGCTGTCAGTCAGAGTTGAAGACCCCACTAAAAGTATAAACTCAGAAAACTCAGAAAAATAGCCAGGGAAATTAATTTCTGAGAATAAGAATAAAACATGGATAATATCAATCTTTAAGTTTTGGAGTTAAAAAATAATTTGCTTAATTTTATGTAGAAAAAATTATGAATAGTTTGATCTATCCTTTTCAGTTCTTTAGGCAAGAACTATTTTCCAGTCCCCAAATTAGGAGCAAATGATATGTCTTACAAATGTTCCTTTTCTTTTTTTCACGTAATAGCACAACATTTTTTCTATATTGTTAAATAAGTATTTGAAGTCATATTAATAAAAGCACAATTTTCCAAGAAGACAAGCAAAATTATTCAAGAGCACTGACCGTGGGAGACAAATTAGGATCATTTCTGATTTGTCATGACTGAATAACACTTCAGTAAGTATACCAGTGTATGAATCTCTCTTGCTTTTTAGTTCTCATTAATTGTAAGCACATTACTCAGGAGGGGAAGTGGAGTACTAAACAGCCAATTCCTGAGTCGTTTTAAAACTTTATCCATTTTGCTAGAGGTGTAATAGTGTGTCTCCCAGTGTTCATAGGTTGAAAACGTAATTTCTCAATTCAACAGGGTTGAGAGGTGGAACTGATATTTTTTGTGTTTGTTTGTTTGTTTGTCTTATGATTAGATCATGAGCCTGTGGCCCCGTGAATTCATTAATATCATTGTAATAAGAGCAGGTTTATTATCAGGGAGTGGGTTCACCATGAAAGAATGAATTTGGCTCCTTTCCCTTCCTTGTGAATGAGCTCATTAACCATGTGACGTCTTCTGCCATGTTGTGACTCATGAGACGGCCCCCACCTCCCACCCCCAGTGGATGAAGCACCTCAAAACTGAACGTTCCAGCCTCAGAATGGGAAACAAGGAAAATTCTATAGCTTATAAATTGCTCAGTCTCTTGTATTCTGTTACAGTAGCACACAATCACATGCACCCATCAGTATCATGCTGAAACTAGAGTAAGGTTATTGGGATGCTTGACAAATATACACAAAACCCAGCATTCAGTCCCCAAGACCCTCCACATGCCCTGGCCTCCACAGGCCTCCAACCCCTCAAGGCCACCCTCAGCATAAAGTCTGAGGCTATCCTAGACTATATAACATTCTATTCAAAAATATTCAAAATACATTGCATCCCACAAAAATGTAAAATTATTCTGTCCACAAAAATGTGTAATTTTTTTTAAAGAAAAGACCGAGAGAGCTGAGCTGCTCCTTGCTCAGTGCCTTGAGTAGAAGGGACAGGTTGCGTTGGGGCTCTTGTTTGAAACTGTGTTTGTTTCTGGGCTCCGTTGCTTCTTGCTTCTGGTCTAGGGACTACTTCCTGGTACCCAGGGGGCCTTGTGCAGCATCTCTCTCCTTCTGTCCACTTTTCAAAGTCTTCTTACACATACTTCCTGAAATGGTTACTTGTACTTAGAAAATTAACTAGAGAGTACCATGTCTTTTGGACAGAAGCCAAAGGGTTTCCCCACTATTGAGCATCTAACTAGTTAATATTGATCAAACAGTTAAGTAAATATTGGGGTTTAGGGGCTTGGTTTGGTTTTATTTTTCTTTTCATTTGTTTGTTTCTTTTCTTTCTTTGTCCCATGGCCTGACTGTGTGACCCAGGCTGCCCTGGAAACCGTAATCCTACTGCCTCAGTTTCCTGAGTGCCTGCTGTACACAGGCCTGTGCCACCACGCCTGACCTGCAAATATCTACAAGCCTTGATTTCTTTCCCACCATTTTGTTGGGCATGGTCATCTAACCTAGCCTAGCCTACCTCATCTTTTAAATCTCTCTCTCTCTCTCTCTCTCTCTCTCTCTCTCTCTCTCTCTCTCTCTCTCCCTCCCTCCCTCCCTCCCTCCCTCCCTCCCTCCCTCCGTCCTTCTCTCTTCTGTTCTCTTCTCTTTTCATTGGTTTCCCCCATTCCTGTCAGGGGAGGGGAAAAGCACAGAAAATTGTTTTCCCCTACTTCCTTGAAAGCTTAGTGAAATCTGTCCTCTCTCTGCACCGCCTGTGGCAGTTTCTCTTCACCCCTGTCCCCAGAGGAGGCTGCTGGAACAGTTTTCCTCTGCTGTTACCAAATGGCCCCCCCTCCTTTCTAATATAATGATTAGGAACAGACCATGGTGATTTCAGCCTCATTTCACATTACCTTCTAAAACATTTCCAATTTAGAAGCTACTGTGTGCTCTAAAAGTACTAAACTCAGGGTCAGCTTTAGAAACAAAACGACAGAGTGACGTTAAGTGGTGTCAGGTATGTGCTCGGCTGCCGCGTCTTTTCTTACGTGATAGAATTAAGGAATAGGTAGACCGTGATCTTCAATAATACACGCTGAAAGTAATTTGAGACGCCGTAGGCATTCATGCAACTACTGTTCCACTGAAACAAGCTAAGGCTTCAGCCACGAAGACGAAAGGCAAGAAGTTTTAGCCCTCGTCTGCATGGGAACACTAACTTAACGCCCATGTGGTCGTGATCACCTTTGTGCCAGGGGCAGAGCCCATTGCAGGAGGTAAAGGAGATTTCCACAAAAGCACAATGCTGAGAAAGGCTGCGCTGGGATCCATGACGGGGCAATTCTCACGTCACCAACGCCATCTCCTTCCCCACGGGGCAGGAGATTCTGCAGAAGCCCACTGCTTCCCACTAAAGAGCAGAGAGGGGAGTGGAGCGCAGGCATGTCACTGTCCCTGGTCTATCAGTGTGACATGGAGCAGACAGAACAGACAGTTTTGACACCTGAGGGGCCACTGTGAATGGAGAGGAAGCTGGGAGGCTTGCTAAGCCCAATACAACTGCGTGAGATGTTGGAAGAAGGCATATGATTCCCTGTGTTTTCTCCACAGGGAAAGAGAGAGAGAGAGATACAAGACTCCTTCAACATCTCAGCTCACAGCATACATGTCAGACACCAAAAGGAGAGCCAAATTACAGGTTTGTGGAAACAATAAAACCGTTAACCTTCTAGAAATGTGTCTTTACAAGTCCAGAGAAGCTCATCCTGGACCCTGCGCCCCCAGAATCTCTGCCCAGTACCTCTCGTGTGCCTTTCTCTGTTGGTTCCAGGCCATAAAGAGCTGAAGGTGCAGACTCAGGTGTAAAAAAAAGCATCAAGGAAATGTCACACAGATGGCCAAACTAAGACACACACACACACACACACACACACACACACACACACACACACACACCACATCAAGCTCTGTGATTTGCCTGGCAAATAGTTTAAGATAACAACCTTAAGGAAGTTCAGTGATGTACAAAAGCATAGAGATAGAAAAGGGAAACAGAGCAAGAGGACAACTTGAGAAGAGCTAATGAAGGGGTAGAAACAATTTCAAAGAACCAAGCAGAAAATCTGGAGCGTGAGTGATATAACCAACTGAAGCAGAAATCTTAAAGCATAAGACTATATGATAAACCGCCATTTTCATGGAAGAGGCTCAGCAGCAGGCTTTGCCAAGAAGAAGCCAGGATCAGCAACTCTGGAGCTGGAGAGCTAGCTCAGAAGTTAGTGGCACCTGCTGATCTCCTGGAGGACCTGAGTTCAGTTCCCAGCTTCCACTTCTGCTCGCTCACAGCCACCTGTAACTCCAGCACCAGGGGCTCTTCTGGCCTCTGCAGGCACCTGCACATACATGGCATTCACATATGCAAACTAAGTATTAATAATAATAATAATAATAATAATAATAATAATAATAATAGTTTTTGAAAGAATCAGCAAGTCAAAGACATATTAACAGGAGAATCTCAGAGGACAGAAAAGTATAGAAAGACCCGAGGGACTATTAGCATGTCACCAAGCAAAACAGCAAAAATACAGAGGTGGAAAGCTATATAAAGACACAATGACTGAAAATTTCCCAAGTCTAGGGAGGAAAATTGGCACCCAGGGAATTCTAAGGAATTCTCAAGGTAAACAATGAGGTGCACTATAGCCAAATATTCAAAAGACAAAGACAGAAATTTGGAAAAAAAAAAAAAAGAGAGAAGAGTACTGGAGTCACCCAAAGCCTTTTAATAATGCTCACCGGAAGCTTGTCAGGCCATAAGGAAATAAGTGGATATGTTTAAAATACTTAAAGGGGGGAGAAACTGCCATCAAAGAGAATTCTATATTGAGCGAAGCTGCCCTTCAGATATGACAAACCGATGCTGAAGGACCTGCCTTGTATGACGCACTAAGTTGAAGTATCTGAGTAGAAATGAAAGAACATTAAACATCTCATATGCGTATGAGAACATAATCGTGTAACAGTCACTGAAATGGCTGTGCACAGGTAGGGATTATAACAATGTGAATTATCATATACAAATCACTTTTAACTCTAGCAGAAAGTAAAACATACCAAATACAACTATAAATTCTATTAATAGATGAGAAATCTAAACATATGAAAGGTGTGATATGGAAAACATAAAAGGCATACAACATGTGCAGTGTTGTATGTGATTAAGCTGTCAACTAAAAAGTATGTTGTCGTAGTTATTACGTGTTTTCTATAAGCCTCATAGTGGCTACAAAGGAAATTACCCATGAAAGATGGAGACAAGAGATGGAGAAAACCAAAGTGCATCACCACAAAAATTCAACAAAGCAAAAGGAGAGACCGAGCAAAAGACAAAAGACTGGCATAAAGCAACTTAAACAGCAGTAATAAGTCCTTGCTTATCAATAATTAAAGGAAAATGGATTAAAAGTTTCAATCAAAGACAAAACAGCTAAATGGACTTTGAAGACAAGATCCAATTATGTGACATCAACAATTGATTCATGCCAGAATTAACACCACATGTAGGTTGTAAGTAAAAGAAAATGCACAAGGCCTGCACACTTGTGACTTTCTCCCCACCAGCCCCTGTGTTCAAATCCTACCCACTAATGTAATATAAGTAGGCGTGTGATCTTTAGGGTGTAATAGAGTTCATGTGTTCCTCAGAATGGGTCCTCATTATTCGGGTCCCAATCTTTCTAGGAGCCCCAGTGGCGCTTTCTTCCCTTCTGCCGCGTGAGGGTACTTCAAGAAACTGGAAGTCTGCAGCCAGGATCCCAACCTTGGACTTTTAGCTTCATGAACGAGGACATAAATTATGTTATTTATAAGCCACACAGTTTAAGGCAATTTGCTATAATTGTCTGAGCCAACCAACGTAGATAAAAAGATATTTCTAGCATATAACAGCCGAAAGAGTGCAGAGGTAGTTATGTTAATGTGAGAAAATGTTGCATTTTTAAAGCCAAAAGGCTGTGGTAATAAGTAGAATGATTATGTAATGATACACGGGTTGATTCAATAGGAGAGAAGTAATTATACACATAGCATACATTGGGGCACCTAAATACATCAAGAGAGAGATTTGAAAGGAAACGGTGGATTTGTGTGTCACTACAGACTAAACACACATTCCAGACTCGCGGCGCAGAACACTCCACCAGCATGCTCAATGGTAGGTTACCCATTGGGTCACAAAACAAGTCTTTCTGGATTTAATGAGATTGAAATCATACCAGATATCATTTCCAACTACAATTAAATAAATCTTTAAATCAGTACGTGAAGAGCTGAAGAAGTGGATTGAAAAGAAATAAGGCACTTAAAAAATATTTTTTAATGTGAATGTGTGCGTATGCATGTGAGCACGCATGCATCCCCACATACATGTGTATGTGAGTGCAGTGCCCGGGCAGGTCAGAAGAAGTGTCAGAACCCTTGGACCTAGAGTTACAGGACATTTTGAGCACAGAAATGTGGGTGCTGGGAACCGGGCTATGGTCCTCTGCAAGTGCAGCCAGTGCTCTCACGTTGAATCCTCTCTTCAGCCCCAGTAAAACATTCCTAAAGGACTAATGAGTAGAAGAGAAAAACAGAGGAGAGTTTTAAAGCACCTTTCTGTGTGCATGCATGTGTACGTGTGTGT
>OU015750.1:79626904-79641666 GCA_907169655.1 Acomys percivali
GTGTGTGTGTGTGTGTGTGTGTGTGTGTGTGTGTGTGTGTGTGTGTGCAGGTAGGCCTTTCTAACTCTTCTAACTGAGCACCTGTGGAGCAGAAAAGGATGCCAGGTGTCCTGCCATATCAACCTCTACTGAGACAGAGTCTCTCTCTGAACCTGGAGGACAGGCTACCAGCCAGCAAGTCCCAGCAATCCCCCAGTCTCTGCTTCCCCCTGTGCTGTGGTTAGAGGTGTGCACACAGCCATGCCAGGCTTTTTGTACAGGTGCTGTGATGTAAACTTGGGCACTTGGGCTTTCACAGTGTGTTAACCAAAGAGCCACCTCTCTAGCCCAAGGAAATATCTTAATACAAATAAAAACATAGCATACAAAATGTATTGGATGTAATGAAAGCAGTAATCAAAACAATGTCTGTAATCACAAATACCTTTATTAAAAAGGAGAGCACCCAAAATATAATGTTACCTATGAAAATACTGAATAACAAAATAGCTCCAAAGTTGGTAGAAGGAAAGAATTAAAGTACAGGTAAACAAAGTAAGAATGAGAAAAGTAAGCAAGAAAAAAGAAATCCATGAAACAAAATCTGTTTTTGAAGAAGATAAACAAAAGTGACAAATGCTTAGCTACACTGAGAGGAAAGGGGGAGACAACTCAAATAAGTAAGAAGCAGAACACGATGTATTTCTGATGACACCACAAAAATAAGAAGGCTCTTAAGAAGGTACTGTGAATAATTATACACCAAACGGAACAACCTAAAACAAAGGACAAAGTCCTGGAAACGTGCCACCCATCAAGATTAAACAAGAAACAGCATCTTCCACAGACCCAAACAAATAGGGACACTGAAGCAACAGTAGATCCTTCCTGTTAAGGGCCCAGGATCTGATGGCTTCCTTGGTGAATTCTTACCAAACATTTGAAGAACTAGCATCATTCCTTCTTAAACTCTTCAAACACATTTCAAGAAGACAGACCTCTTCTGAACTCGTTGTATGAGTTCAGCATTCCATCTCTACCAAAACCACATCACATAAACCAATATGCCTAATGAACATATATGCAAAAACCCTCAACGAAACACCAGCAAATTACATTCAGAAGTAATTAAAAGAACTACACACCATGGCCAACTGTGTCTCATCTTTGGGGGTCAAAGGATGACTTGACGTATGCCAATCAATTATTTTTAACACATTCCATTCTGTACAAAAAGCAAAATAAATGACCATCCCAATAGTTGTAGGAAAAGCACTTGCCAAAGCTCAACAGCCTCCCTTGACTTGAAGAAAACATTCAGTATTTGATATAGAATGGATTTGAAGAAAACATTCAGAATTGAATATAGAATGGATGTCTCGGAATCTGAGTGATGGCAAAATGTCTACAGCCTTGAGAGAGAGGATGGGGCTGGCAAGCAAAGGATCCAGAGAGGTGAGCAGGTGAGACCACTTCAACCTCAAACCAGTAAGGACTTAGGGCAGTGAACAAAGGAAATCCACAGAAACTCTGGGTTTCCTGTCATCTGAGATGGATTTTATCACCCAAAAAATTTAGATGCAGATGCCAACAGGGAGTTGGGTATGTGAATCAGACACTCAGTTATGGGAGGTCAGTATGAGGACCCCCATCACTTCTATTCATCTTACCTTGAGTTCTCACAGGAACTGACCCAGAGATGAGGATGTAGACACAACAGCTGGCAACAGGCTAGCCATTTTCTTTGCTGTAGCTACTCCACTGAAGTGCACGGCCCCACCAATATTAAGCATCCATTGTTGATATGAGTGTGATAGTATTTTACTTGTGCCACAAGGGCCACAGAGGATCGCAGTCAAGGCAGAAACTAGATGTAGCTATGGCATCTACCCTCCTCCCCTCTGGTTTATACTCACCACCCATGGTGCATAGTATAAAGTTCTTAAAGCATTTGAAAGAAAGGGGGCTGGCAGCGTAGCTCGCTTGGTAGAGTGCTTACTGGACATTTTGGGGAGCCCTGGGGTTTATTCTCATAGTGCATAGGCCAGATAGAGTGCCCATGCCTGTAATCTTAGCACCTGGTGGAAGCAGGAGCATCAGAAGTTCAACATCATTTTCAGCTACTTAGCAAGCTCAAGGCCAGCCTAGGCTACTACACGAGTCCCTGTCACAAAGAGAAAAGAAGGGAAAGGAAACAAAAAAAGACACAATGGAAAAAACAGGAAAGTAAAGAAGTACCAAGAAGAGAAGCCAAAACCACACCTCGATACAGGTTGTGCAAGCACGGGAGCGTAGGTCCCCAGCACTCATAAAATGGCAGCTCTCAGCGCTCACCTGCAATCTAAGCACTGGGGAGGTGGATGCAGGAGGATCCCTGGAGCTTGCTGGACAGACTGTTTAGATGAGTTTGTGAGCCCCAAGTTCAGTGAGAAACCTTGCCTGAAAAAATAACACGCATGGAGTACAAACCAGAAAGACGCCCAATGTTGACCTCTGGCTTCTATATGTATGTACAAAGCACACATGTGCAGGTGCACCTATACACACACACAAGTACATGCTTGAACACACACACACGCACACGCACACGCACACGCACACACACCAAGACAGCCTCCAATTTTGCATGCATATGCATGTGTGATATCAGAAAGCTAGGAAAAAAAACCTCCCACTCCCCGCCGCTGCTCAAATTGTTTACCAGTGTAAGTATTATCTATAATCCTTTGTCCTAAAAGCTAACATGACTCTAACTGCTAAGAATGGCCAATTGTCAGCCAATCATTATTTGCTGAGCTTTGGTGATCCCTCATCACCCTCTCCTCGGTGTTAAAATTCTCATTATTAAGTGCATACAATTGGCGTTCTAATTAGGAACTGGCATCCAGGTCAGTTTCTCAGCTTTACTTTTCCACTTGCAGCTTTGAGCATGTGGCCCTCTTGGCGCTGGGGTCGGGTATGAGGCTGCACTGGGCTCCCCGCTGGGTTTATTTACAACCTCATCAGTTCCCACATAGCTCCAGATGGGTCTCAGACCTTTGTCTATCACAGTTTCCTTTCTGGGATTTGTGAGGAATGACCTAGATTTTTTTTTCCCCCTAAGCGTCTACAATCTCCTTTGAAATAGCAATGACTTCAAAGGGAGAGTCTATCGTGGAGAATACAAACACAATATTTCAGCTGGGAGCCATTCTGAGATTTTTATAACTTGCCATTTAATAGGATTTTTTTTCCTTTTGCATTGGCACGAGAAGGCACTCCGCCACAGAGAAGCACTTCATTGGATCAGAGTCCAGCATCACACAGCCAAGAAGGTAAAAATAATCTTATCATCCATCTTGCCGAGTAGATGAGCCACGAGCTTTATAAATACAACTCAGGAGAACTAAGCAGCCTGTGATTGAAGATAAGACCTCTGAGTTGAGTTGCAAACACTGCTGGGGTTTCTGAGCCAAGCCCTTGGACCAATCCCTGATGCCACCACTCTTACATGCTGATCTTAGAGCAAAGGCCCCATTTCTAAATTTCTTCTGCAAGTGTGACTTTTTTTTTTTAAAGCAATCTCTGGAAATTTCTTACCAAGGTCAAGCTGTTCTGGGGACATTTTCTAAAAGTACAATATACCCCTAAAATATCACATTTAGAGACTATCATTTTTTTAATCTTATCTACCCAACTACACTGGGACTAAGCCCTCGAATTCATCACGCTTTTCAAATTAAATTTGAATCGATGAGTTTCTCATGCGTGCTGAACGAAACAATTAGTTCCATAATGGTTATTTATTAAGTATTTGCAATGTGCCCTCTGGAAACCATAAAAGGCAAGGTTGTTCTTAGCTGATACAAAAGATTCTTTAAAGGAAAGCTTAAAATGTAAAGACACCGAGTAGAAGAAAAGAGCAATGGAAATTCACTGGGAACTCAAGCTCACTGTTTGTATACAAAACTATGCTAAAATCAAAAGTTGAACCATCTTCAGTAATAGGCACCATCAAATTGTATTTAGCATTTTTGCATAAATTTTAATACTCCAGAAAGAGGCAATCTCAGTATTTGCCCCTATGCCTGGGGCTGCTGCAGCATGGTTTTCCTTTCCAGCTTTCTCCTCAGCTTGGCATCACCTCATCCCCTCTCCTGGCTTGGTCTCAGCTCAGCCTGTTGTACATGCCCTCTCCGGTTGAATATTTGTAGGTAGCGGGCCTACGCTAATTTGACCTCCATCCTTCTCTTAAGTCTGCAGCCTCCACTGTGTTTTCTCTGTGACCTCTACCCTACCACTGGAGAGAAGCTAAAACTGGAACAACAAACAAGCAAGCACTTTGGATTACAGCACCAGAAATCTCTAGTGTGCATTCTTCTACAGTCCCCCCTATTCTGTATAGTCTGGAGAATGACCTTGGACTGGGGTGCTCTCAATTTTGAATGAGTAGGTTTATTAATTATATAGTAAGCAAAAGTAAATAAGTGATTAAATAACTGTCAAGTTGCAGACAGAAACAGCAGATAAACAGCAAAATGTCACCAAATCAGGTGCCCAAAACATTCCACAGAAATGACTGAAATAGCCCAATTGAGAAAGCAAATAAAAGATAGTGTTGTTAAGTCAGGGACACATAAACACCCAGAAGATGGACTGGGGAAGGTATAAACGGTTGTAGTTCCAGGTTCAAAGACCTAGATGGAGCAGTGTCCACTTGGGTGAGGCTACCAGGTTAAAAGAAAAAAAAAATTGACAATAGAAAGGTGACATCATCAACCAGGCACTTTCGATTCCCAGCAGAAAAGACAGCAGGTGCTGGAGTTCCCCCTGAGGAGAGAGCTGGCCAGAAGGTTCTGTCCTTTTCACGGACAGGCTTCCTTATTCTCTTACCCACTGTAGGCATTTTTATATTTGGGATAAACAAAACTAACCTCAGTTGGAAATAATTTATCTTTTAGCTGGTCTCGAGGACACAATGTTTTTACTCCTGGGTTATTTTCTTGATCTTCCTTCTCCATGTTACAGAGTAAGGGGAACAGCCCGTCCAGACAAAACATCCTGAGAATACTAGAAATAAAGTTGATGGAATCTGGGACGAGTGAGGCTTCCACACTCTCAAAGTCCACTTTCAACAAACTACAACAGCACACAACAGTTTACCAATATAATGTAGAGCATACCCTCAAACACATCCCCCTCCCAGCTAAATTAATGATGTTGAGACAGAATCACAGAATTGGGTGAGGTTTAATATTGAGCCTCTGCAGCTGTGTGGAACAACCCACTTACAGCAGAAATGTGTCACTGAACTAAGTATTCTGTGGCTGCCATCTTGAAATACAAAATGGTGTCCTCCAGGGGCTGCCATCTTGAAATTTAAAATGACATCATCCAGGAGCTGCCATCTGGAAATGCAAAACTACATCATCCAGTGACTGTCATCTTGAAATCCAAAAATGACATCATCTAGGGGCTGCCATCTTGAAATGCAAATCATTACTCATATTCACTTTCCATTGCTACTCTGAAACTCACTGCACACTGAGCAGCTCAGAAACAACGCAAACATATGGCCCCACATTCCATGGGCCAGAATCTCACATGAGCTTAACTGGCACTTTATTCTAGGACTCAGGAGGTTGAGATCAGGCTCTCATCTGAAGGCTCTAATGAAGAGACAGCCTCCAACTGACTGGGAGTGTCAGCTTAGTCAGGATGCTCAGCTCACACAGTGTTCCCATTTCCACTACCCCAACCCCCAACAACTACAGGCCACTTGCATACACCTGTGTCTTAAATCCCCTAAGGCCATGGGGCCTCCTTACTACTTCCGACCCTGCCTTTACCTCCTGCTCTTTCTCTTCTCCAGCCAGTAAGAACCTTGTCTGTGTCTACACCCTCCTGTGCTTAGAATAAGCCACCACCAACAGCTCCGCTCTATAGTCTACATGCTTAATTACAAAGTCTCCTTGCTCTTTAGGGTAAGGTCTTTGGAGGCCCATGTGCCCATATTATATACCACTATCCTCTGAGCCGAAAAGCAGCCATCTTCAGTTCACCTGTGCCTGCTTGCCAAAGATCAAGCCAGCTGGGCTTGTTGGATGTTGACCCTCCTTCATAGAGGGAGCAGTAGCAGGTATGAGACCCTCACCCAGATCTGGCCCCTCCTCCCTATCAGTTGTATGCCATTCTGCTAGTTGTATGGGGTCACCTGCTAGAGTATCTAGCTAGGGTGGGAAGGAATAGGAAGGAGGTGTCCATTTGTGTGCTGTGGTAAAGCTTTCCAGTTCAGCTGTAATGAACTCCTCACCCTGTAAAGAACTCCTCACCCATGATCTGCAAGTAAACACAATAACCTCACTCATTTCATGAGGGAACTTCGGTGGGCTCAAACTCTGTTTGTTGTTGGGCCCTTAAGAAGAGTAGATGCTGCCTAGTCCCCTTCTCCCTCAGAAGGAAAGTCTCACGACATCCCACTCTAAGATGCTAGTGGAAACGTGGAGTCATCATTCTAAATCTTCTATCTTAAGGTATCTTATAGGGTAGCTGAGAATAAACAAGACTTGGAAGGCGTTTAGGACTGAGTATTGTTTGTAAATTATCTGTATTATCAGTATGATCAGTAGACCTGGCTAGTAATCAATCAAGACACAGACACTTGTTATATTTTAAAATAGCCTTAGTTAACCTGGGGCAGGGCAGATATCAATGCTCTATACAACCTCCCATAGTGGGGCAGGCAAGGGATCCCTGCCTCAATCCCATGCCATCTGCTTCCGATAACTTCTATCAAGCTCCCTCCCATCCATAATCCCAAATACTTGTTGGTGTTCTTCATCTGGGCCGGACTCTCCATCCATGCCAACCATGTGCTTCTCCTCCATCTAACCCATAGAGGCCTTCTACTCCTCGGTTCTTTCTCTTTCCTCCTCACGGCGGTTTTTCTTCTGCTGCTGCTCTCAGGCCTTTCTCCTTCTTCCCAGAATTCCTCTCTTTCCTAGCCCTATCTCCTTTGCACTGCCCAGGTGAGATGGCTTTTTATTAAGCAAAAGCTGGATCACAGAGACAGCAAACAGTAGTTAGCATCAAAATACATCAGACCGTCCCCCAACAACTGAGTCTAGAAAGTGCTGGGTAGGTGCTTGTGGAATGTATGCATGCAGGAATGGATGCAGTTCTCATCATACTTGGAAGAGTCATAGCATAAGTGATTCAGCTTTATCCTAATATTTGTTTGCTCATTCATTCATTTATTAGAATCATGCATACCAGTCTGGCCAAGGATGACCTTGAACTTCTGATCCTCCTGCGTCTACCTTCAGAGAGTTAGGATGGCAGGTGTGGACCATAATACCCAGTTTATGTAGTCCTGGGAACTGAACTCATGGCTTCTTGTACACTACTCAAGCACCCTAGCCACTGAACTACATCCTCAGGCCCCTGCATCACCTACATAACCCAGACAGGTTGGCAGGCAGAGCCTGTAGAAAGTCTATGGTGGCACTTTTGTTCAGTTGTCATTTGTCTTAGGCAATGGTATTGATATTTAGAGTATCTGATCACTTGAAAGTGTTATGAGAAGGCAAATATGGTTTCTTTAAGACCAGTTTAAATCAACACATCGCCATCTAGCCAGGGTGGTTCCCTTACACAGCCCCTTCTGCCCTTGCTCTAGGTGTCGAGAAGTGAGTGCAGAGTGGTCCAACACTTCCTGGTGGCTGTTGACCTCCATATTGCCATGAAAGTCCCTTTGTGCTACTCAGGATAGAGGTACCGAATGAAGGACCATGAGCATTTGGGAATGTTCCAGGTTCAAAGTGCTTTCATCCCTGCCATGAAATAGTGGGTTTTCATCTTGCCTTAGCTATTTACTGGCCACTTAGTGTTGGAAAATGTCCACTTCCCAGATGCAAAATCCTCATTAGTAAAAAAATTCCTTTAGTTGCTGTTGGCATTATGGTCAAAATAAATAAAGGACCTGGTGGTGCCTGGTACATGAAATGCACACACAGAAAAAAACGGATGCCATTACCGCGCATTTGTTCATTATGCCACATAAAACATAGGACATTGGTTAAATGTCAAATTTCAAATAAACAGCAAATGTTTTAATATTATCAGCTCCCAAATATTACATGGAACATAGCTTACATTAAAACACGATTTTTGTCTGGTAAATGCTGCAGCTGTAGTTCTTTAGTTGGCTCTTTAATGAAGCCACTGGAGACGTACAGGTGACAGAACTGATGATTGCTAAGGGTGGCATGCTCCAAGCTCACACACACATCACCGTAAAATCTACTGCTACACTGTGCTTTGCTTTCAGCTGAGGACCCCATAGTCCCCCAAAAGAATACCCTTTCATCTCATTCCTCTCTTTTCTTTGCTGTCAGTCATCCCAGCTCCAAAGTGCCGCCCACAGTTACCTGAGCACAAATGGACACTGACACAGACAAGAAGAGGGGACATGGAGTTTCTATAACTACTAAAGGCCCTCTTCAGCTGAAACGTGAAAATTGACTATAAAATTGACATGTAGACCAAGGCATGATGAATACAAACGAAGATATATAATATTGACAGAGAATGTGTTATCTTTCAGGTTCTGTTTATGGAGCTTGCCTCCTATGGATATGAAGTAGGAGAGTAAGATGGACTTTATATAGAACACTTAGACTGTCAAAGTAAGAGACCAGAACATTCTCTTGTTTTCTTTTTTCAAATTTTTTGGTTTTCGTGTGTGTGTGTGTGTGTGTGTGTGTGTGTGTGTGTGTGTGTGTGAATTTCACATCATGCACCCCAAATACCACTCATCTCCCCATTCCTTCATATCCACCCTCCACCCTTGCAATGTGCCCCTTCAGAAAATAAATAAATTAATTTAAAAACTTCTTGCTGGGAAAGCTGTATTGTATCACACAGTGTACTTTTTGCCCAAACAGCTTTAATTGCAATGAGTAATTGGCCTGGTTCAAGATCTCTTGCCTCTCCTACACCATCAATGCTAGATCCTCACCAGGATTCCCCTCAGATATCCTGGTGTTGCCTTTGTCATGGTGATCCTGCAGCTTTGGTTCTGCAGGGTCAGGCCCTCCAGGTGCTCCAACAGTTTGTAGCTGGGGTAGATGTTGGGATAGGCCAACTCAGGGCCCTGGATCTGGGCCTGGGTGGAGCCTGAGTTGGTCAGCCCACTAGCTCTCCTGTACTTGCGCCATCAGGGCCAGCTCTCCCACTTTGCCCAAGTGAGTGGCAGGACCAGCTCTCCTGCTCTCCATCCTCAGGGCCAGTTCTTCTGTGACCCTGCCACCAGAGCCAGCTCCACTGTGCTGCTCAGGCATGGTGCAAGGCTCACTCTCCCAACTGCCACAGCCAGTAAGGGACAGGGATAGTTCTCCTGAGTGTGGTGGCCTACAAGGAGTGAGGCCAGGCCTGCACAGTGCTCAGATATCAACATGGCTTCAGGTGGGCAGCCCAGACCAGGAACATCCATATAGCCTCTGGCATCAACACAGTCCTTGGTTGCTATAGGACCAGAGACGCAGACATTGCCCTCAGTGGCAGCCCAGGCCCAGATGTCACCATGGCCTCTGGTGGCAACACAGGCCACTCAGATCAGTTTGGCCTCACGGCATCAGTATAGTCTCTGGCCATCAGTATGGTCTCAGGCAGTAGCCCAGACCACTGACATCCACATGGCCTTTGGTGGCAACATGGGCCACAGATATCAGTATATACCCTGGCCCATAGACTCAGACATGGCCCTTGGTGGCAGCCTGGGGCCTGGACATCACCATGGCCTCAGGTGGTTTCACAGGCTCCTACCCTAACCCTCATATCCTCCTGATCCTCAGCACGATGGCATCTCCAGTTCCATCCTCTCCATAGTGCACAACCACTATACTTTGTCTCTTACTTCTCCATCAAACAGAGCTACCTGCTGCAGTGTCAGGGCAGACACCTGGGTATCTCTCTTCTGATCACCTGGGTGCTGTGTCTAAATTTATGTTTTAAATTGATCATCCCTAGAAAACAAAACATCTTGAAACAATTGTGTCACGAAGCACTAAATACAGAAATTATAAGATATAATGTGAAGTTAATTAGGACAAGCAATTTTTCAAAGTATCTTCCCAATTAGAAATTGAGTCTCTAAAGGTGCCTCAAAAGAAGAAAAGAGAAATTAAGTCTTTGGAGCACTTAATTTTCATCCATCACATCCTTGTTACGTAGTCTCTGTAATTTATAGCATTAGATTCGGGGTCAGTTGCAGCAGACAACATTTCTTCCATTCCTCTTGAGGAAAAGGCTCACCTTCTTCAGTCATGCATTTGATTACTTCTCCTTAGCCAGACTCTCATGTTCAGCTCCATCTGAAACCTCAAAAGCATCTATAAGGATGTCTTCAGTAATTGGTCTGTAGTTTCTTTGTATAAGGACCTCTTCAGCAATTGGTCTGCATTTTCTTTGTATAAGGATGTCTTCAGCAATTGGTCTGTACTTTCTTCATATAAGGACATCTTCAGCAATTGGTCTGCATTTTCTTCGTATAAGGACGTCTTCAACAATTGGTCTGTAGCTTCTATCTGGAAGTGCTCTGGTCACCACTGGAGGAAACTTTTCAGATCAAATGGCCCAGTGGATTCTTCTTCCTCCATTGCTGTAGTGTCATCATGCAGCTCTCCTTCAGTGGGACAGTGTCCTCCACCTCTGCGGTGGCATCATGCAGCTCTCCTTCCATAGGGCAGCGTCCTCCACCTCTGCAATGACATCATCCTCCACCTCTGCAATGACATCTCTCCTTCAGGAGGGCAGCATCCTGATGGCCTGATCATTATCCCAGTCTCTCTCACTTCTACTGTATCATATGTTTCATGGTCAAACACTTCAAATGGGTCTTTGATCTTCTTATGAAATTCTGCCACTATTGTCTCTGCACCTTCCTGGTCCTTGTCCTCTGCCATCCTGGTGCAGAGCCCATCACCCATTCTCTTTTGTTTCCTATATGGCAACTATCTCTCCACCCATCCCCAGAACCCCCCCCTATATATTTTAGTTCTCTTGTTCCTCAAAGCTTTTTAGCATGTTCATCAACAAGAAAAGAGGCAATAGCACTTAATCTAATCTTTGCCTGCTAACAAATCACTACAGGCCAAGATGGTCTGTGAGAGTTCACTAACCCAGGCCAGTAATAATAACCATCAAAACATCATTTTCCCCACAATGATACAATGAACAAGTTAGGAGAACTCCAGAACTGACTTTGAATTACCTCTCCGTGGAACAAGTCAGCATAAAATCAGCAGCTGTTGAATATAGGCTGGTGTTCTTATGGGGGGAAAACCCCCAGCTGACTTTACAGAGACCCCTGTCTTGTATCCTTTTATGGTCTCTTCAAAAAAAAAATGGATGGGCTGGGGTGTGGGTCAGCTGCTTGCTTACAGCTTTACGACTGATTCTCAGTGTCACATAAACCAGGTATGGTGGCACACGCCTGTCACCCCATCCCTTGGGAAGTGGAGGTACAGAGTTTTAGATAATCCTCACTACATAGTGAGCTCTAGACAGTCATGAGACTCGGCATCAGGACAGATATATAAATCCCTGAAATTTCTTATTTCTATGTTGTCTTCAAAACCATCTTTTTCTGTTGTAAACATACTTAGTGTGGGACATGAACATACTGTTTGGGGTCCTCTGTGTGGCTATCAAAGGCTGCCTCCCATAAAGAGACAGGAAGCCCACAGCCTGTAGACTCTTGCTCTACCCAAAGCCTGTCCCGTCTTCCTTCAGTGCACTCTGCTGACTCTTCTACAAGTCCCACGGCTTCTTTTTCCTAAGCAACCCTGCAGTAGTGGGCTTCCTGCAACACTGCACCTCCCTGCAGTGTGGGCTTCCTGCATCTCTGCACCTCCCTGCAGTGTGGGCCTCCTGCAACACTGCACCTTCTCGCAGTGCTGAGCTTCCTGCATTTCTGCACCTCCCTGCAGTGGTGGGCTTCCCTGAGATGGTGTGTTCCTCTGCACTAGCGTCCTTTCTACCTATTTCAGCTTTTCTTCTTATTGCTTTACATGGCTTGGTGGAGATGGCTGCACACGGTTTTCAGTCCTCATGAGAAACATTCCTGTTTCAGATGGTCTGATTTGCTACGTCCCTAAGAAGCAGCCTCTGTGTGGTATAGAAATGTCACAAAGCCCAAAGGCTGCTAGGCTGCCACAGCCACGGAAACTCCATTTATGCACAATGCCTGCTTCTCAGCATATTTATATTTGTGCAGCCTGGAAATAGCGCCACAGCATTTCTATTGTTTACTCACTAGCAGGTGAGCAAACTGCTTGGCTCGGGAGGCACGTTTTCCTTAAAGCAGCATTTCTCCCAGTGTAAGCACTGGGTCACCGGCCCCCATCCTCCCCCCGGGTTCTAACACAAAAAGCAGACTCCTCGGCCCCACTTCCGACCAGCAGCCCAACAGGAATTCAAATTTTAAAAGGAGTTTTCAAACCTTGTCTTGGCGAATGAATCTTTCTGAAACAAAACATTTTTGAAATCATCATAGATCCCATGTAACCAGAGCCACCTCCTCCGGGTAGCACCCTGCAACCTCATAGACCGATGCCGTAAGCTGACTATTCACAGCAACGGGCTGGATACAGCACCGGTCTGTCCCGTGAGAGTTTTCCCGCTGCTCTTACACAGTCATGCTCCCTTGTCCTCAGCTCTCTCCGTTTCAAAACTCCAAACATCACAGTGCAAATGTTTGTGATTTTGCCATTTCAGGAGTGGTGTGTGGACGGAATCACGGGCTGCGCAAGCTTTGGGCATTGACCAGATCATAGGCAGCATCTTGTCCCTTTGCGATGCATCATCTCAACGTGCTTATAATTGAACGTTTTCTTAGTTCTGTAATGGATGAGCTAGCATGGTAGCCACTTTACTTTGCTACATTCTATTAGAACAGGGGACTGTACAGCACCTCACTCCAGAGAGAGCACCTGGGAGTCCAGGGTTGGAAGGACACATCAAGACAGACGGGCTCAATAATTTCCCTATAGTGGGGTCAATACCCACAGGACTCTGCAGCCCGGTCTCCATATGATCTATTCTCCAGGTGGATGACGAGAATGTATAAAAAAGGGGGGAGATGCGAGTTACATAAGGCAAATTCAAGCCATTCAAGCATAAATGCATTTTGATTGTAATTTAAACACACACACACACACACACACACACACACACACACACACAGTACTGAAACTACAAACTATATCCTGTGGGTTTTCTTTTCCTATTAACTAACATCAAGGGCCTCCGTGTTGGGAATTGGTAAATTCACTATCAGATCTGGTTAGAGGGAGTCTCTGTTTTCCTAGGTCTACTCTTGATTTGTCCAGTGCCTGCTTTGTACTCTGCTCCTCTATTCCAGACTGGTCTCCATGGGAACCGCCATCTCCTCATTCTCCTCTTCATGTTCAAAGTCTAGAGCCTACACACTGAGGTCACATGGATCGTTGCCTCATCTGGGTTGCTCTGTTCTATCTCACGGCCGAATCACACAGTGTGGATGTAGCTCGAGTCCCCAACTCCGAAAAATGCACAGTTCTCATAAGCCCTGTGCTGAGCCTCCTGCAGGTAGCCCATCAGTGTCGCTGTCATTGCACGGGGCTGCAAGCCCAGTATGGTAGGTGACAAGACCTGGGTTGAGGAGTCTCTTCTCATGGAAAAATCACTTTCCTATCCCCAAAACCTTTGCATTTCATATTCCTGTTATCAAAACTTTCAAAGTCTTCCCCAACCATGGCATCTACGGTACCCTACCTTGACCTTCAGTCTTCCCAACCTCTCTGCTGGCAAGGGAATGAAGTCTCAACTCTCTTCTTGAAGGGCGTGGCTCTCTGCGGGGCACTAGGTGATGTCAGATGCAAAGGAAGTGGAATTACAGACGTCCATGGAAAACATCTTTGCTTAGTGTGGGATGAGCAACACAGGAAGGAGGCACTGGTCCAGATGTGCAGCCTGCACAGTATGCAGAGGCAGAGGTGTTCGTTTGTTGTGTGCAGAGCATCTGTGCCTCCCATTTGTTGCCTGGTGGAGGCTCAGCAGTAGCCGGAACAGTGACCCTGAAGCGGGCCGTTCTGTTCTATCTTGTGAACAGGTGTATTGAGTGCCCACCCAGGTTGGAATAAAGATAATATGGATTGGGGGAACCAGAATTTTAATCTAAAAATTAAGCCATTGCTGAGATCAGATGATGAAAACAATATAATGAGTACAAACCCGAGCTCTTACCTGCTGTTTGGCGGGTACTGGCAGACAGATTTATAATGGTGCCGCTGAAAGCACAAGCTGAATATAAAACTGTTCTTGGAGTTTTCTTCAAATTCAATTTTCAAAGAATAGGGTGCTACAATTTTTTTAAATCACTCTAGAAAATTACTCTTTCTCAAAAAAAAAAAAATCTGTTCCTTAAGGAAAGCCTTCTATAATGAAAGGCAATAAAGTTCTATAATTACATGAAATGAGAATGCTCTCCTCAATTTGGGCAGAGAACCAGATCAAGACAGAAATCTGTGTGGCAAATCTTTGCTCCTCCAGCCAAGTGAAGCGGTGGCCAGAGCTGCTCCCAGCTGTTGTCATGGCTTTTTACCAGGTTATTTCAGCAATGGGTGCTACACGTGACTCATTTGTCATATGGGCACGCGGTATACTAAACAACGCTTACCAAAGGTATCCCTCAGAGTTGAGTTTTGTCGCTGTTTTATTTATTTATTTATTTATTTATTTATTTATTTATTTATTTATTTATT
>OU015750.1:79656052-79669212 GCA_907169655.1 Acomys percivali
TTTTTTTTTTTTTTTTTTTTTTTTTTTTTTTTTGGTTTTTCAAGACAGGGTCTCTCTGTGTAGCCTTGGCTGTCCTAGACTCACTTTGTAGACCAGGCTGGCCTCGAACTCACAGCAATACGCCTGCCTCTGCCTCCCGAGTGCTGGGATTAAAGGCGTGCGCCACCACCGCCCGGCCAGATGCATTTCTGAAGGCAGCCGGTCTTCCTTGCTGTCCTAACCTTGACCTCTCCTCAGGTATTTACGCCTGAAATGAATTTCCAGCTACTTTGTCTGATACCGCTCTGTAGACAGTAAAAGACCGATTTTAGTTGTAAAAACAATTGATCATTTGTGGTTCAATTCCTCGGCAGATATTTCCTCTGCAAACTGCCCTTGACCATGACAGTAGAGTTGCGATCTTGAGTCATATTGTTCTTGTTTAATGCAGCATATTCAGTCTCTTGGTTTAACATGGGCTATTTCACAAAACTGAATAAAGCAAGCTTGTGGTTTCTCCTTCAGGACAGATACTATTATGTGTGCAATAAATTTATTGAAGCACCCTAGAAATCTGTCCTTTGCTATTAAAAATCGCAGCAACAAGTAGAAATAATTATTTGTTACTACACAAAGAATCTATGTTTTAGTCATAACTTTTTCCCACATTGACGTCTTTATTTGAATAACTAAAATAAAATCTCATAAGATACTTGATGCTTATAAAATAGCCTTGGGCAGGGGTTTCATGGCTGCTATTCTCAGCTGACCTTAAGAAATTGTAAGTTTAAAGACCGTACATTCTGAGGCCTCAAAAATGAATTAAGTCCACGTGAATAATGGCATGGAAACTGCAGTGCTACGTTAAAAAGTACATATACATGTAATAAAATCTTTCAAAACTCACCCACTCCTTTTTCATTTTAAAAATAGTCTTGGGAAATTTTCTTATTTGTTATAACAGAAAGTGAGGACATAAAAGGAGAAGCATTGGTTATAACTACATATTTTTGTTTGTGCAAGGTCATAGGGAGCCATAAAAAATTATGAAAATTTCCACACTGGAATCAATGCTGGCCGTGCTTTATGACATCACAAGCTATGGTTCTGCTAAGCACTTATGTCTTGGAAAGCTTCAGTTTTGTTTTCAGGACAAGGAAAAAGAAGGGAAAAGGAAGAGAACTTGGCTGTGTCTGAGACCAGCCATTGCTCTTTCTCACGCACAGCAGAAGGGAGCAGCTGTCCATCCAGCACGCTGGATAGACTTCCATCGCTCTCATACAGAGAGCCCCACTCAGTCCATCCTCAGGTCATGCAGCTGCCCTTTCTTTGTAATTCAGCAAGTTGCCCCCAGCTGTAAGACCTCTGTCATCAAAACTCCAGGCACCTTTTCATCAATTCCTCCTTTTTACCATATACAAGTTACTCATATTGAAAGTCATCAGGACAAAAAAAGTAAAGGGGATTTTCTGCAAATCTGCTAGAATACAAACTGGCTCACACTCTGAAGCAAGACCTAAATCAAGTTGTGGAAATGTGAGTATGACACAGAGATTCCATTTGTGCAGTCCTAAGATAATGAAGTGTTCACACATAAAGCATTGAATATATCATTGTTCTTAAAAGGAAAATATTGAGAGCGAATTGAACATCATACAATGTGGGAATAACTAGAAATTTCTTAAAGGTCACAAAATATGGTACTAAACATCACCTAAAAGTTACATTGTTAAAGGGGGAGGGAGGGAGGAATGGGAGGATACAAGTGATGGGATAGCAATTGAGCTGCAGTCTGAATAAATTAATTACATTTACATTGTTACATTGTTGCCAGGGAAATTGCTGTTCCCTTTCAAAGTATTTAAGTCTCAGAACAGCATTTAGAAGGACTAAAGAGACCGGTTGGTGGTTAAGAGCACTGGCTCTTCTTACAGGGGACCTATGACCAGCACCCACGTCTGGAAGTTAACAACTGCCTGTGACCCGAGTTCCAGAGAAGGAACCCTCTTCTGGCCTTCACAAGCACCTGTGTGCATGTGATACGTATATGTACACTTGAGGGCACACACACACACAAATAAAATGATTTTTAAAAGAGAAAATAATTTAGAAACAGGCTCAGAAGAATGCTCAAGGACAGTTAATTAGAGTTAAGAGAAAAACAACAGGCCAGGCAAACTGTAAATTGTGACATCTGCCCAGAGATGCAGTATAGAGAATAGAAAATTATGTCATTTGTAAGCAGTCATGTGGTGGAAGCAAGTACAGGGAGCATAGCAGAAAGAGTAAGAAAGCCCAGAGCATCCAGGAAAGCATTGCCCAGGTTTTGGCCAGTAAACAAACAAACACACACACACAGAGCCCATCCCACACAAAGGCAGAAAGGGGAAAAGTTACTTTCTGAGTTAGTCAGAAAAGCAAACAGATCTCAGTGTTACATGACAAATTCTCTAAGTGTCTACAGAGAAGAAAGATTTCTGGGAAGGGAGATAATTATTCCTCCCATCTGCTTGGCATGGCTCTAGGTGACTCAGCCTTCCTGAGAGGTTGTAGCTTTGCCAGGTGGTTGACAGGTCCAACTGGATTAACTCTTAAGAAAGGAAGCAATGGTCTAAAATGTTCTAATCTTTGGAGCAGGTCAGAATGTCATGGTTCCACCCAGGGCCAGTGGTAAATTCCACTCTGTTGATAAGAGAGAGAGAGAGAGAGAGGGGGGGGGGGGGGAAGAAGGAGGAGGGGGAAGAGGAGGAGGAGAAAGAAAGAAAGAAAGCAAGCTTTTCCTTAGCTGACGTCAGTAGAGCCCAGATACCTTCAGTGGGCTCCAAGAAGATTCTAACACTATGTGGGGATATAGCAGTCAGTAGACTGCTTGCTATGCAAACATGACGTCTGAGTTTGATCCCCAGCCCTATGGGGGAAAAAGGCAAAACACAAACCACCAGGCTCTCTCTCCCTTCCTCCCTCCCTCCCTACCCCCCTCTCTTTCCCTCCCTCTCTGCATTTCTCTCTTCATGCATGCTGCACACTCTCTCTTTCTCTCTGGCATCCTTTTTGTCTCCCTGTCTGTATGGCGATTTCTCTGGCCCTGTTCCTTGGGACCAGGTGAAACTGCCCAAGAGCTGCCCGCGTTTAACCTGATTTCATATTCTTAATTCAGCTTGAATGGTCTAGAACGACTTGAATCAATCCTCACAGATCAAATGGACTCCAGATAAGTATTGTCAATCAACAGCCTAAGCATCTTGCCAAGTCCAGGTGTTTGTTCAAATTTGCACCCATGACAACTTCAAAGTGGCTAGCCTCAGATGGTCCAACCTCACAAACTGCCTCAACTGGGCCTTCAGTCCCTAGGCTCATCTGGTCATGCAGAGAATGAACAGTAAGTGACACAGCCTGCTTTTCCCGGACTTGGCCAACATTCCAGCTTTCTGGGCAAACCAATAACAGTGTCCCAGTGTCAGCAGGAAGCAGTGATATAAAATTATGTCATCCCTTATTTATTTATTATCAACAAAAGGCAGTGATGTTGGGTTTCAGACCTGGGATAAGCAGCTTAGGTGTTTATTTAACATATCAAAGCAGACCTGGCCCCCAGATTCTCCTAGCGTCCCTCAGTCCCTACCTGTTACAAGGTATGGCTGGCATGCCCCACACTGTATGGGTCTTTTCTATATAATACAGGATTTTTGGCTCTCTCTGTCTCTGTGTCTCTCTCTGTGTCTCTCACTCTGTGTGTCTCTGTCTGTCTGTCTGTCTGTCTGTCTCTCTCTGTGTGTATGTGTGTGTGTCTGTATTTGTGTCTGTGTCTGTCTGTCTCTGTCTCTCTGTTTCTCTCTGTTTCTCTCTCTCTCTCTCTCTCTCTCTCTCTCTCTCTCTCTCTCTCTGTGTGTGTGTGTGTGTGTGTGTGTGTGTGTGTGTGTGTGTGTGTCTTTCTCTACCTCACATGCACTCTCTATCCTTCTCACCTCCATTCCCCTGTCTACGTGGCAATTTCCCTGGTCCCATTCCTTGGGACCAGTGAAGCCACCTAAGAGCTGCCCCCGATAAACTTGCTTTCATACTCTTTTAAAAAACAAAGCTAGGCATGGTAGCCTGTGCTTGTCCAAATACTGAAAAAGCAAGAGACAGCTAGATTCTGTGGGCTCACAGGGCAGCATCTATGCTTGATAGATCCAGGCAAGTGGAAGTGGAAGACCCTGTGTCAAAAAAATAAAACAGAAAGCACCTGAGGAACCAACCATACTCAAAATTGATCTCTAGCTTCCACACTTGTGTATGCCTGCACACAAATACATATATGCACATGCATGCACACACACATACACACATGAATATACACTTTGGTATGTAATATATGTAATGATAGAGTATAAATTACAAAATGTTAGAAGAAGAAGTGGTGCAAAATGTCATACCGAAAGCCATTCTTTTATGTGCTAACTAGGAAAATTAATTTGAAAGGTAAGGGAAAATGAACATGCGTCAAGAGTTTCATTTAACTCATTAATTAATGAGACAATAGTAAGATCCTTAAACTGGTCCAAAGAGCATTTCAGAAGCTAGGCATTAAGAGATAATTTAATAAATGAATGTTAGGATGAGAGTCCTAGGAGAGAAGCAGAATTGGTTAATGTCCAAGAAGGCAATGAACCACAACTTTTTGGATTATTAACACACACACACACACACACACACACACACACACACACACACCACTAACTCTCTACATAATAAGTACTGCCAGTGTCTCAGCACAGATCTCTCCATTAACTTTTCTGCACAGACAAAGTTGTAACATGTTGGGTCACAGGAAAATTGATGTTGCAATGTCTTTGAAAGATGCCTGTCTCTTTTACCCATATCTAAGATTCAGATAACTATTCTTAGTGATGAATTGCTACATGCAAAACACATAGAAAATGCCCAGGGCAATCACTAGTGATCATTGATAGCACCTATGTGTGCTTTGAGATCTTTTGTTTAGTAATTGAACGCCATTTGCTCATAGAAGGAAAGGAGCAACACAAAGTGAATGATGGGGGTGGGCAGGCACAGGGGGAAGCTGCCACTTTCTTTTTGGGTCTGCTTTTGTTTTGGAGACAAAGTCTCATGTACTCTAGCTTGGACACCAAATCACTGTGAAACAAAGAGTTGAACTCCGGATCCTCCTGCCTCCACCTCCCGAGTACTGAGATTCCATATACACGTGCTACCATACCCAGTTTCATGTGGTGCAAGGGTCCAAACGCAGGGCTTCACAGCCCAAAGACTGTCTACCAAACTGAGCCAGTTGTCTAATGCAGTCGTATGTGTTCTTGTCATATGTATTGTGGGACGTTGAGAAAAGCCATCACAGACCAGAGCCCTTTCTTACAGAGCTCAAAGAAACATTTTTGAAGAAAAAAAAAAAAAAGCTTTCTTTTTCTTTGTCTCTGGAACACCATGGGCCTGGAGGTGGGAGTCAATAACTTCCAGTGACAACATTTAAAAGATCTTGAGCATTGGGGCCAAGATTGAGGCCTGCCAGTGAGCAGGAGGCGGGGAGGGGGAAAGCTCCCTAGAGTGCTTATTATGAGTGGCAAAACAAAATGAATTTGAAAGGAGCTCAAAGGGGGCCCCTGAGAAAGTCTCCCCAGAGCAGAAAACTAAATGGAGCTTCGTTGTCCGAGGCTCATGCTCACCCTTTTTAGCACGAGACTCTCATTTCCTTTATTTAATGTTTTGTCCAATTGTGTTGTTTTAATAAATTTACAGCATGTTACAGCAGTTCTCATGGCTTCTCCTGCAACCCTCAGTTCCACCCCCCACGCCAACTCCACTTTCTCATAAAGGTCCTCGATTCTTCAGCTCTGCAATAATTACAAAAGCCCTTGTGGCTTGGCAAGTCTCCTTTGTATTTCCGGGTGTTTGCAAGGGATTATAAGCTTAAAATATCTGTTTTCCAATTTCCATTATCAACATCACTTGCAAGAAATAATCCTCATAAAAGGTTGGGTAAAGGTTAAGTTGGCTGTTTACGCCAATTGTTCTTAACACCTTAGCAAACTAGACTGCTAGGAATCTAATTAGAGTTTTGGACCTCCTCCCTAGAAGAAAATGCACATTTGCTCATACGTACAATATTTGGTGATCAAGGTAGGTTATTGAGACACCAAACTCCACCTGTGGATTGGCTGAATTTATATTAAGAACTGCTGTTTGGGTCTTGTTTGCTTAACCTGTCATTACAAAGAATTTCAAATGCACCCAAATAAATAGAATGGCCTAACAAACTTTCATTTGCAAATCAATCACCCCCACAGTCACTGGCCCCACGTCTGTTCTCTGTTCTTTCTAGCCCTGTTGAGTCTGAGCTTAAACCAAGTTCAATAAATAACCATGAATCTGATACACATGTGCATTTATATATGTGTATATTTATATCAGATCTGTGTATATACAAATATATGCATATGTACAGGCATATGCACATTGTTATTAGACAGCCAGACACCTTCCACCAAATGTTTCTTAAGTATGATCATAATACTGCAATCCCTTGATAAATATTCAAAGCAGCCCCTAGGGGGGGGAAAACCCTTTTGTTTTCTATCTCTTATATGCGAGTTGAGGATATTGCACTCTCCAGAACATCCCACACACCCCACCCCACCCCCAAGCTCTCCCCTGAACTTCTAGACTATTCTTTGGGAATATCCTATAAACCTCCTGCCTGATCTTTATTCGTGAAGCTTCTTGTGGATGGTTTTTAAGCACCTGTTACTCTGGCAGGCCTTACTCTTCTCCGCCAGTCCCTCTACCTTGCTAAAACTCATCAGATTACATTCCTAAAGCTGGCCACCACGGTCTGCTCTCTTATTTGGCCACTCCCTGCTCCTGAGGCTGATCACCAGCCTCAATCACCTACTTAACATGTCCAATTAAAATTAAACACCTCATCCTCACCCTTCACCGTTATAAACCACTGTTTTCCCATAAGTCCTGTCTGTCTCCTCTCTCTCTCCAGAGGAAGTCCTCTGTTCCCCTTTGGAATAAATGCCCCTGCCCCTTCTCCTTCATTCTCTAGCTCCTGTCTTTGTATCTTATTTTCTGTTCTTTGTCCCTCTAGTGCAAATACATCTCCTTTGTGCTGTGTTTTGGGGGTGCTAAGCTGATACCAGTCTCTTTTAATCATCGTATATCCCGCTACTTCACTGAACTTTTGATCTAAGTCCTAGAATCCTCCTCTTGTGTCTCTTGTGTCATCACTATGCAACCAGTTCTATCTCTCAATGCTGGAGTGGGTGGGTGGGTGCGTGGATGGATGGATGGATGGATAGATGGATGGATAGATGAGCATTTCCAGAATTATTCTCTCTATTCTGTCTTTAATGTCTCCATTTTGCCTCTTTTCCAATTTAAAACAGAAAGAAAGGAAGAAAAAACAATTTCATTTCGGTGTTAACTGATAAACAAACCACCATGAACATGGAGGTTTAAACAAAAAACATTAATTATTTCTCCAGGCTCTGGAAGTTGAGCTCAGGGAGGACCATCTGACTCGTCCCCTCTTGCAGACACTAGCTTCTTTCAGCTTCCCCAAATCTAGACTTTAGAGTTGTTGTTCTTCCTTGACCTATGCCCACATCTAAAGGACTTATCACTAATTATCATAATTTAACAACTGTTCTGCCCACCCTCCATGCTAGGGCACACTGGAGGGATTCAACTTATATTTGCTGAATAGATAGCTAAGGTATAGCACTTTCAGTAGCAGTCACATACACTTGAGTCTCCTTCCTTACAGCTCTTCTGTCTCTACAAAAAAAAAAAAAACAAACAAACAGTGAAATTACATATAAAATCTGAACAAAAAGTGATGTTTGAGCAATCGAAAATATAATGGCTCCTATATAGCAGATAAAGCTCTACATGCCAGCCAATAAACATTTTATAGTATGTGTGCCATCCATAACCGCCAGAGACATGTACATTGAAACTGCTCTGAGATCCTGTCTCACCCAGTCAGAATGGCTGCCGTAAAGAAGACAAATGCGAGCAGAGAGGAACTCTTGTTCACCTTTGCTGAGAAGGAATAGGATGCAGCAGTGGCTGGTGCAATAATACGGGAACTGGAGGATTCTCAAAATGTAAACATAGGGCTACCGGATGACCCACCTACACTGCAGCTAGGCATGTACACCCCAGGGACTCTAGCTTAGGGCAGACATACTTGCTGCACCCATGTTTATTGCTGTTCTGTTCACAATAGTAGGAAAATAGGGCCAGCTAGGATGTCCAACAGAAGATGAATAGATACAGAAAAAGGAAAACACAACACAATATCATTATATATATATACAAGCAACTTGTAAACTAATTTTTAAGAAAAGAGACTATAAGCAAATCACACACCCGACATGGCAAACTCTTTTCGTCCATGGTTGAGAATACTGCCTGGAAATATTAACTAGATTACAGGTACCTTAATAGTCACTGGTCTGTAGACTTGAAGCTGGAAAGCAGCTGCCCACGAGGGCAGCTTCTGGCATGAGCTGATTTCGTGACAGCATGGCGGAACACTGGAGCTTCTCCATGACACCGCCTTCACATGTGCGGTCACTGCTCCCCTGCCACCTCACTGCAGCCTCAGTTCAGCGTAGAAATGAAGTTCCAAATGCAGAGTCTGCCAGGTGTCACCTATAAAGAGAAACCCAGACAAGAAGTCTAAATTTGGCTCTGCAGTACTGTTTGCTGGAAATCTGTATCTCAGGATCTTGCTATTAAGCTAAGCAGAAGTGTTCTGTCTCCAGGTGTGCGCATCAGCTTTTAGGTACTACCAGGGACGCTTTGTGTACGACATTAGCCTAGGAGTCTGTATTTCTCTGTCTGTAAAACAAGGATAATAGGTCTATATTCTCCCAAACTTATAAGGTTGGCATGAGAATCAGGAAGTAAGTCTCACTCGAGGAGCTGTTTTTCCGCGGTATACTGTTATTCCTCACTACGGAATGGAGAGAGGCTTGTCGATTTGTCTGCTCTAACCTTCCCCAACCCTTGAAACCACAGCCATCCTGAGCTAGCACCACTAACATTTTGGCGGCTCTTCTCTGATGACACCCTTCAAGCTGTCAAGTCACAATATATACCTACACACTCACACAGTATTTTGTGTAAACGGACTTTACCATTGTGTGTGGTTTTTTTAAATTGTCATCTCCTTCCTTTCATATTTGACCCCTTCCCACAATGGATCACTCCATGTTCAACCCAAGATTTATTTGCTCTGCTGAGCCCCCACTGAACATGATTTTGACAAGGCCAAACTTCTCAGCCCTGGGGACTGGCATTGCTCTGTCACCGTCCATCTTGCTTTGAGGCCCTTCCTTCCAGGCTGTGAACCTCCCAAAACCTAGGACCGTGTGTCCGTCTCCACTTCACACCTCACATCTGATGCGGAACCTGGTACATGGTGGACACTTACTAAAGGAATAAACAAGCAGAGAGATGGATGAGGGAGACGAGGCGTGAGTAAATCTACTATACACAAACTTTTAAATGGCTCTTACTAAATTAGAAGGCTCATCACAAAATTATTTTCCCTTTCTATAGCTCAAGTGTATGCACAATCTTCAAGTCATATATAATTTATATTCACATGTATAAACTTATATTTGATATTGGATATTAATTACAAAATGTAAAGCTTGTAAAACTCCTAAAATATGTTTACTGGAAATAATTCTTTTTTTTTGCTGCTGCTGCTGTTGTTGTTTGAGTTGTTGTTTTTGTTTATTTGTTTGTTTTGTCTTTGTTGTTGTTGTTTTGTTTTTGTTTTTGTTTTTGTTTTTTTGCTTAGGACAAAGCAGGGCAATTCTTTCCTCCATGGTTTCTGTTGATTTCAGAGACAGGGGCGGCCGGTGTGGAGAATGACCATCCTTCTCCACGTGGAACTGGGCTGTGCTGAGGTGGTTTTGATGTTCATTCCTGTTGTCTTTCTCCTGGCCCCAGCTTCAGTTTTTGAAGGCGTAAAATCATCTTCTCTGAAGACACTTGATCCTTTTAAACAACCAAAAACACTTCCAACGCATAGTGCTTTTGGAAATCCTGGTCCTTCCTGGCCTAGTTCAGCTGACAAATGAACCGATCGATGCGTTCACCCCAGGTGAGCCCATATCCTTGCGAAATCCCACGCTACTCTCGGTAGCATGACGGGCCACAGACAGGTGAGAAGGGCACAAGAATGAAGGGAGCTGCTGGAAATGCTTCCCCGGGAAGGCAATTTTATGGACGAGGTCTTCCAAGCGAATGACACCAAACCTAACCCCCCCCCCACGCCCCTCACTCACTGTGCTCCTCACTCACTGTGATGACTGTCAGAGGGGCAGTCTCATACCTTCATCTTTGCTTGTCCACGTTTCAAGATGAGTTCCCGGGCAGACTTCGGATTTGGAAATCCCCAGGTCACATAAGGCTGCACTATGCACAGTATCTCTACAGTCGGAGGGGTGATGTCGGCAAAGACGCCACTGAACCATTTCTTCAGGTGAAGTTTCACAAGGTCTTCTGTACCAGCAAACTCCTGCCGTCAGTTCTTCCCAGGCATATAACGAAGGCCAACGCTTATCCGGCACTTCCAAAGCTCCAGGCTCACCGGACATGCACCTTGTCACATTGCTGCCGCCAGGACGGATTCCAGTCGCTTAAACCTGAATTCTTTCCCTTTCTCCCTCCCTCCCTCCCTCCCTCCCTCCCTCCCTCCCCCCCCCCCTCCCCCTCTCTCTCCCTCTCCCCCTCTCTCTCTCTCTCTCTCTCTCTCTCTCTCACGAAAGTGCCTGCTTCGCCTGGGTGGCTTTCAGGGCCTGATAAACCTTCCGCTTCTTCAGGAGATTTTTCTGGAACCTAAGGGATCTTTTTTTCTATCCTCTTCCTCCACCATCTTTCCAGTGCTGCAGCTACTGCTCAGGAATAATTTTTCTTCTTCTAAATCTTGTCAAGGGAAGTAGAGTCAGAATTACTGAGAATTTGATGTGTTCCGTTCCAGAAGAAAAGTCATCCAGGTGAGGTCTCTGGCAATGTTTCTACTATTTCTTTCCTAGAACACAATCTACCAGGCCAGACTAGCCAGGGACTTTATATGCAAAACTGATGGGTAACTCTTCTACATTTAAAAAATCGTAAGAGTGCCATAGGAATTATCTTACAGTACAGATGAGTTGAGGTTTGAGTTCTGTCCTTCCATTTCTCTGGGCCATGAACAACCATGTGGAAAGTAAGAACATGAAGATTAAAACAAATATTATCAACTCCATTCCCAATATCTGTATCTGAAGCACTGGGTTACCATGCATGTAACCATGATCTCTGGCAGGTTTTTTTTTTGGGGGGGGAGGGGTTGCATGTATTTTATAGAAAGAAAGAATAAATGTAAGTTTAATTGAAACCCCAAATGACTTGAAACAGCTGAGCTTGAATACTTAGTAGCCATTAACTCATCCTTTTTGTGTGTCTTCAGTGGTTTCTATGGAACTTTGATTTGAATCCAGAAAATCTTATATTTAATTTTTAAAAAATCATCACCTTTTGTATCAAATATTCCATACAGATAAACATGCTTCCACAATACCAAATTTAATAGGAGGACGAGTAAAAATGTCATGTCCTACATGCTGCATAAACCTGGGACCGCGAGCTCAGTCAATGCTTACATCCCAGCTCCTAAAATGGAAGGCTAAACATCTCCAAGGACAATCTCTCCTGCCTAGAGAGAAAGCAAACCCTGTCTACGAGGGTGCACTGAACCTGCAGGTCAACTTGGTGAACACTGGTATCTAGACAACATTGAGCCTTCTATCTCATAACATTGATTTCTCTCTCAGTCTGGTTAGGACTTCTTTCATTTCTTTCAGTAATATGTTATAATGTTTACTGTGTAGCTCTTACACATGTTTTACATCTTTTCTAAATTGTCCATGTTTGGGGAAGCTATTGTAAATAGTTTTAAAAGTTGTGATCCAATTCTCATTAATGAAACACCGAAGATACAATGTATTTTATACCCTTCCCTTGTGTCCTATGACCTTACCAAACTCTTACTGATTCTGTAAGTTTTCTAACAGCTTAATAGGAATTTCTAAGTATATAATCATGTTATCTGTAAACAAAAGCCTTTGTTTTACCTTTCCTCCAACATTCTTTTAAGTTTCTATTTTTGCCATCGCACTGGCTACATCTCACAATCTGATGCTGAATACACAACACTTTCTCCACTCCTCTTCAGATTAAAGATAACGAAATGATAACAAACTAGATGAAGACTTCAATTTACTGGTAAGAAATGATCACAGAACTCCAAGGGTACAAACAATCAGATGAATCCAATGACAGACCTGGAGAGGAAAGCCTGTAATGCCCCAGCAAGAGTCAAAAAAAAAAAAAAAAAAAAGATGAGAAAATCAGACACATGTACGGAAAGGTCACCAACATGGAAGACAAATCCAACAAGACAATTGGAATTTTAAAACACTAAAAGAAACAGAATTTAAAAAAAAAAAAAAAAGAAAGAAACAGAATTTACTCATTAAGATAATAGCAAACGAGCCCCCAGATTCACATTATGAAGACACAAGAGTCTTTTAGAACCACAAATTTAACCTGGCCAGAAAAGAATCATTCCACGCATATAGTTAAAATGTCGGAAGTGCAAAGCAAACAGGCAACATTAAAATCTGAGACCTTCTCAACTTGGCTGCAACAGCAATCTGGTCAGAATATCAACATCAGATTTCTCATCAGCAACAACATCCAAGTGTGGACGATGGCTGCCTGGACCGGCCTTGAACTCACTTAACCATGTGATTGCCCTTCCTCAGCTGCCGGAGTAGCTGTGATTACATCACCACACCCAGGCTGGACACTGGCACTGTGAGTCTTCGGCAGCGTGCTTGCATGTCCAGATAATAAAGCGGGCCTTGTTACTGAGGTGGGGCCGAGACATTTCACGCCTGTGAGATACAATCACAAAAATGGAACACAAACCAGGGACAAGGCTATATTTTGTCAACTGCATGTTTTTCTATCTTTGGGATGAAGCTCACTCTACCATTCTTCCCAGAGGAAAAGAAGAGCAGGCTGAAGGAAGTCACAGGCCCTCAGAAGTAGATGTTTATGAAAGTCCCTAGCAGGAAAGAAAAAAAAAAAAA
>OU015750.1:79672321-79701982 GCA_907169655.1 Acomys percivali
AAGAAGAAGAAGAAGAAGAAGAAGAAGAAGAAGAAGAAGAAGAAGAAATAAAAGTGCCCCTCTAGCTGGGGGTTCCTGCAAGCCTCCCCTTGACCTTGAAGAACAGAGTTGTGCTTCAGGCAGTCCCCAGAGACCCTTCCCAGCTCTCCCACCTCTTTTGGCTGTGACAGTCCTTTGCATCCTACTGACAGCCTAGATTACCTTCTATCCCATGGTGGGGGCTGCAGGCGCATCCCACACACTACCCACCCAGAGCCTGTCTGAAGTTTCTCTTCCTCCAGGTCACTCAGGTGACAGTTTGGCTACTTTGGGGTCATCTCTGGTGATCGCTAAGGCCTCAGGCACCAGTCTTCTGTGTCCCATTGTATCCTCGACACTGGACTTAGAGCTCCAGGCTACCCCTGTGGTCCTCAGGAAGTTTCCACCAAGACAAGCTTGAGCCGAGGGCACAGAAAAGCTGGGAGTCCATTAAAGCAAGAGTAAACAGATGGCCCGGGACACACTGATATCTGAAGGAAACCACAAGAGCAGGAAGTTAACATGGCTTTCTGCCACATCTGTCCCCTGAAGCAAGCCACCGATGAAGGTTTTGACCTTCTTTTAGGTGACTACTAGACTGAGAGAACTCCTGCTACACACAGTGTGAGGGAAGGGGCACCGAGGTCTCTAAAGAGGCCAGAGAAGAATCTGAACTCAAGGCCTAAGTTCCTCCAGTCAGGACCAGCCTGTTCCTTTCTCCACGCTTGGCTTCCAAAACACGCAAGCTCCTCTGTTCCTTTGACTCTCTATTACTGAGGTATTTGTTGGAAATGAATCCTTCCTCAAAAGGCTAGAAGCTTCTGCTGGCATTTACTTTAAAAGGCTTATTTAAGTGTGTGGATCTATCTCTTATAACCCAGAATTATTTCTCAGGAACCTAAGAGAAGTCCTAAGAACATAAATATCCAAAGAATAAGACCCCTTATCCAGAACTCTGGGACAACAAAACCCTTACTTTCACATGCTCCAGCCGGCAAACACAGTTGGCCTCATCTCGTTTACAGTGGCCAGTTCACCACGTCTGACTTCTCTCACTCTGCTGAGACCCCATATTCTTCCCCCTATGAAGCCCCCAAATCAGCATGGAGCTTCCATCTCTGCTTAATGATATGTTAAATTCCCAGATTTGTGTTATGTAAGGTATTTTACAGAGCCTTTCTTGGTAGATACTTTAAATTTAACCTAAGACTGACCTATGGCTGGATAGGATTAAAAGCCACAGAACCACAGATTGAGGACTGCAAGTTTCACGGACTAAAATTAAGAGTGTAGGGAGCAGACCTGGAATTCACAACATTAAAATAGCAAAATAGAACTCTACTCAATCAAGATCAGAACATCAGAAGCATCAACTATCTTCAAAGACCTTGAAATTTTCCTTGGCCAATCAGAACGGCTATTTAAGGGTGCTCTTAGTATCCTTGCCAATGGGTCTTTACTAGGCCTGGTTCCTTTTTGCAAAAGCCCTTGACACAGCATCAGACTATGTGTAATGGCCAGCATGTCCTTGCTCAGAATCACTGAGTCACATAGAACATTTTAAATGAGCCCGTGTACCTTTCTCTTGTCACATTGTGTCCCACTGTCTTGTCACTGTGACTACATACCTGGCAAAAGGCAACTTGAAGAAGAAATGATCTTTTTGGCCCATACTTTGAGGCACAGGTTTCTTGATGGCCAGGCTTGGTGGTGCACACCTGTGACCTCAGCTACTTAGGAGGCTGAAGTAAGAAGATCACATGGAAGAATCGGGGGAGGCAAGGACCCAGGGTGTTCAGGAGCTCCACAAGGAGACTATGAAGGCAGATCTGGACCCGGGGGACCTGCACAAACTGTCGCACCAATCCAGGACAATGCATGGAGTAAACCTAGACTCCACCCCCACCCCTGTTCAGATGTAGTGAATGGACAGCTCATTCTCCATGTGGGGGAGAGCAAAGACCACCTCTGACATGAACTCTGGTGCCCCCGATTTTATCAATTCCCCCTATTTGGGAGGCCCGGCAGGCACACAGAGGAAGGGGAAGCAGTCTGTCTGAAAAGGACCTGATCAAGGCTGTGGTCATACGGTGGGGGAGGAAGTCCCCTTCTGTCAGAGGTCTAGGGAAGGTGAATAGAAAGGAAAAGAGGGGGCCCTCCTAACTCAACTGTCTAGCAACAGCCTATTAGGTCTCACAAAGATAGCCTGCAGTCCCTTCCTCTGTGTGCCCGCTAGGCCATCTTGCCAAGGGGCAGTGACCAAATCATGGGCACCAGAGTACATGTCAGAGGTTCAACAGCAGTCCCCCCCTCCGCCCACTTGGAGAATCAGCATTCCATCAGTTACATCTGAACAGGGGTAGGGGGGGCTTGGTTCTCTGCATGCATTGTCCTTGCCTGGTGCAGGACCCCTTTTGTCAGGATCCAGGATCTGCAGGCCTTGATGGTCTCCCTGTGGAGCTCCTGCTCCCTCCTGGACCTTCCACCCTGCCACTCTTCCCTACAACTCTCAGTGCTCTATCCAGAGTTCAGCATAGAGTCCTAGTATCTGTCCTGATCCCACACTGGGTAGAGTCTCTCAGAGGACATCTATGTCCCAGGACCTATTATCCACTTATAAGCAAGTATATACTATGCATTTCTTTCTGGGTCTGGGTTACCTCACTTAGGATGCAATCTCTATCAAAGTACCTACACAATCTTTTTAACAGACCTTGAAAGGTCAATTCTCAACTCCATATGGAAAAACAAAAAATAAAAAACAGGATAGCTAAAACAATCCTACACAATAAAAGATCTTCCGGAGGAATCTCTGTCCCTTATCTCAAATTGTACTACAGAGCAGCAGTAATAAAAACAGCATGGTACTGGCATAGAAATAGGGTGGTTGATGAATAGAATCAAATTGCAGACCCAGAAATAAATCCACACACCTATGATCATTTAATTTTTGACAAAGAAGCCAAAACCATACTGGAAAAAAGACAGCATCTTCAACAAATGGTGCTGGTCCAACTGGATGTCCACATGTAGAAAAATGCAAATAGATCCATATTTATCACCCTGTACACATACTTCCTAAAGGGATATTTGAGGGAATTTTCACTAATGGGCTTATTTGGGTTTTTTTGGGGGGCAGTTAGTTTTTTGGTTTTTGTTTTTAGTGAATGCTCTAATGTAAAATAAAAGGGGGGCATGGCTCATGGCCAGTTGTTGGATAGAACAAATGGCCATCCCCTTAGTAGACTTGTCCTTTCCCATAAAGAAACACAAAGAGTGGCCATGTCATCCCAGGAACACAGCCATGGGTCTATAGAAAGTTTGGCTGAGTCGCATGCTGTAGAGGGCTTACACGAATCCTTTTATGAGGTTTTGTAGTTCTCAGCAGACACCACCTGCAGTATAGAAGACCAAGGATAAAGTACAGCTTGATTCAGATGCCTCATCTTCACAAGGTTGCTGTCCTTAATGCATTCCTGGGTGTCACTCCTTCTGCTGGTGCAACTATAGGGAAGGGATTGTCTCTCATATGCACTGATGTTCGGAACCTGGAGTCTGTACCACAGAGACTCTGAAGACTCTCTGGACATAGGGACAGACAGCATTTCATTGTGTTGTCCATGGATGGTCCATACTAATAACTGGGGCACTGGGAGGTCAAATGTCAAATCTGTAAAAATCAGCCTCTTCCATATCTCATGCTGTTCGTAGCATCTCACCCAAAACAGGATATTATTGTGAATAAAATGAGAGATGGAGAAACAAAGATATTGCAGTGAAAGAAAGAAAACACCCCTATCAATCATCATTGCCTCATCCCAACAGATGGCTCTTTTGTGAAGCAAGCACCCAGCCGAACATCTGTCTCCAGGAAGTGTTCAATAAATGCATGGGTGATGAAGGATCAGACCCTATATTCCAGGCTGTGCAATCTTCACACAGTATGCAGTTATGGCTGAAATGAAATCAATTATCTAATATATAACTACATGCTTTTTATTTTTAAAAAAAGATTTATGAATTGGTTTATAATAATTTTGTGTAGCATGGCAAAATATCCCCAGTACATAAACTAAGATGTAAATACATGTTTAATGCCAACACTGAGAAAGCATAACTACTAATGTTTTGGCTTTGCACGATACCATATATTACTTACCATGTGTGTCTTTTTGAGTGTAGGTTTCCTCACTCAGGATGATCTTTTCCAGTTCCACCAATTTGCCTGCAATTTTCATGATTTCAATGTTTTTAATGGCTGAGTAGAATTCCATTGTGTAAATGCACTACATTTTCTTTATCCAATCAATGGATGCTGAGACCATGGCCAAACATTGGGCAAAGCATGGAGAGTCTGGTGGAGGAGTGGAGGGAGGGACAAAGGGACATGGGAATGACAGAAACTCCACGGGACCACCAACAGAGCGGGCTGCCCAGGGCCCAGAGCAGCCTGTGGAGTCTGAAGCACCAGCTAAGCATCATGCATGGGCTGGACCTAGGTCCTCCACATAGATGTGGCTGGTGGGCAGCTCAGGCTTCATGTGGGTCCATTAATGAGGGGGGAAAGATGGCTGTCTCTGGCATGGACTCTGTTGACTGCTTTCAGTCACTTCCCCCCTGAGGGGACTGCTTTGCCAGGCCACAGGGGAAGAGGATGAACTCGGTCCTGATGCGGTGGGGGGACTCCCCTTTTCCAAGGAGTAGGGTGGTGGTGGTGGTAGGGGAAGGGTGGGACTCAGAGGAGATGGGGAAAGGGCTGCGACCAGGATGTAAAGTGAATTAAATAAATATTACTTAAAAATCTTAAATGTCAAATTAAATTATATACTATCTCATTGATGTAGCCAGTATGTCTACACAGGATGTTCTAAAATTTGTGTGTTTTTTAAGAAACAAAGAAACTTACTATCTTCAGTAACAAATATGCCTTAGAGGGAGATAGTATTTCTCTCACAAAGGTCCTTCTTATTAATTAAATTTTTGATTTTGATAATTGTATACATTCACAAATAATGAATTCTAATAACTCTCACCCGTGACAATTCTCCCCTTCTCTAGAAATCCTTTCCCCACAGTCATGTCTTTTTGTTTTGTTTTGTGACTACTGTGTTTATCCAGGGCTATCCATGTAACAGGGACTGTAAATAGCTAATACCTCAGCAGGATGGGGTTAGGTCCTGTGTATGATCGCCTCCCCTTCCATATCTGTTTTTTTTTTTTTTACATATTTTTATTGTGTGTGAGTATTTCACTTGCAAGTATGTCTGTGACCATGTGCATCCCTGGTGTCCACAGAGGTCAAACAAAGATGCCGGATTCCCCGGCAAACTGGAGTTATGGTCAGTGCTGGGAATCAAATCCGGGTCCTCTGCAAGCAGCATGAGTGTTCTGTACCACTGAACCATCCAGCCCTAGTCTTGAACTTTTGGTACAGTTTAAAGTCCCAGGCACGGATGCTCACTGCTTGTGGCACAGGCTCCCAATCTAATCAGAGGAGACACAGCTATTTCCAAGATGGCCATGCCGTACCGTGGGCTTCCTTACTGCATAAGCTTACTTTAGGGTTTCAAATAGACTTACAGGAACCGCCCCAATTTGTCTCTGAAAGAATAACACTGCATAGCAAAGCAGTGACCATTTGCTTTTCAGCCTTATGCATTCATGGGGAGGGTCGCCAGTCACACATCCTTATGTGAGAGGTCTTCTCTGAGCCACACATTTGCTTCCATAGGTCTCATGCAACTCAGTAGTTTAAGCCTCGGCTTGTTCCAAATCTACTAATATCCCACTGGTTCAAGATCACTGGCCAAGACCTGCATCGACAGGACAGAAGGATTCACTATGAAATTACATGGAAAAGGCCATCCATGGAAGACACAAGGAAAAGAACAGTTAGAGAGATGAAGAACTGGGAAGAGGGATCCAGGCTGTCACATAACCAACATCCTTGCTCAACTTACTTCCTGTTTTATGGTGTCAGATATTCGCTGACTTATTATATTTTTGGTTGTGAGCCTAGCCTTTAACAGCTGAGCCATCTCTCCAGTCCTCGCTGACTTCTTAAAATAATCCATTGTGGTAAGAAAAAAAACTATATAGACCTTATTTAAAGCATAGGTATGACATTCTGAATGCACTGAAAACTGCTAATTTCTCTTTTAAAGTCTAAATTCCCCACAGTCTGTGTTTAGAGTGGCCCTTTTCTCCTCTTTGTTCGGTTCCATTCCTTTCATCTGAACGCTCCACTGGGCTTGTCAGGCTGTTCAGCAGCTCCAGCAGCCTCCACTGACCTCAGCTCTGGTCATTTAACTCAGAAGCTATCCTTCAAGTCTTAGTAATGCCTACAGGAAAACCTCTTTATCATTTCTTTACTTAAAAATCTTTCTACTCTGCCAGTGAGAAAAAAAATTAATATTTTTCTTATATTAAAATATGCCTATATATCTAACACAGCTCTATCATTATTGGAAAATTAGACTTTTCCATTTGGCACATGATATATTTTAAGTGCTTTTATAAAGTGTAATATGATGGAGCCCTGTTGTTACAATTACATCATCATCATCATCATAATAATAATAATAATAATAATATATTCAGCAGGTCATACTGTCTTAGAATTTTAGAGGTTGCCTTCTTCTCTCAGAATCTGTAAACCAAGAAAATTTATGCAATGATGACATTATAAGAACTGTCACAACCAGTCCATTCAATCCTTTTTTTAAAGTGCAATAAATGTTTTGGTCTTTGTCACCCAAAACATACAGGTGCTTTCATTTCCCATTTCTATCCAGGAACCCAGAGTTCCAGTGAGTGTGTGCTCTTGGAGGCTAACTGACTTCCTGATAGGCTGGAAAGATGCTCACTGTCTCTTATGCTGCCACGGGAGCAAGATTTACTAGTATGATCCATCTGGGGCTTGGGTGGCCTTATTTGGAGAGTATATAAGAAATATATGAGGCTACTTAATTGTCACAATTCCTGGAGTATGCTGCTGGCATTTAGTGTGTACCAATCAGGAACAGAGGCTTCCTATAATGAGCAGAAGTGTCCGATCCAAAGTGCCCACTAGGCCCTCGGTGGAAGTAATGCTTACAAATAACTTGTATTCCTTTGGATATTTAATTGCAAATAGTAAGGGCAGCTTTAGACAGTTTTCTTTTCTTAGGTTTGTCTATTTCATGTGTGAGTGTTTTGCCTGCATGTGAGTATGTATGTATGTGCACCGTGTGTGTGACTGGTGCCCACAGAGGCCAGGAGATAGGAGTCACATCCCCTTACCTCTAGAATAGAGTTACAGATGGTCGTGAGCCATCGTGTGGGTGCAGGGACCGAAGCCAGGTCCTCTGAGAGAGCAACAAGTGATCTTAACCGCTGAGCCATCCCTCCAGCCCAGCATTAGCCAGTTGAAAGTAGAACCAGAACTTAGTGGCTGCAGACTACCCCCAAAGACATAGAAAATCAGGCTGGGAAGCAAAGAAGGAGAGCAAGGCCCCATTACACTGCCAGCTACCCTGAGTGACCCTGTTCCCCTATGCACTATGAGTTTATCAGAGATACCCAAGCATCACGTGTATTGGGGGGGGGGGCAGTGTGTATGTATATGCACATGCCCATGTATGTGTATGCATATGCATGGGGAGGTCAATTGATGTCAGGCATCTTATTCAATGGCTTTCCACATTATCTTTTGAGAAATGGTCCCACAACTGACAATACTGTCTAGTTAGTGAGCCGTAAAGATCTGCTTATCTCTGCACCCCAGCACAGCACTGGGGTCACAGACGAATGCCTCCCGTGATGGGAACTCAAATCCTCATGCTTGTGCAGCAGGCAAATCACCAACTGAGCCACACACATCCCCCCCTCCCCCGCAGCCCCACTGCTGCTTCTCAACTCACTATCTCCCTCTTTCTTGGTGGAGCACAGATCCCAAATTTGAATCTCGGTGCACCAATGAGATGCTCAGTTTCAGGATTCTGCCTCAGACCTCTCCCCTAGGGAAGTGGGGCCCTCAATGTAGGAGCTTACACGAGAAAGGTGTTCTAGGATGCCAAGCAGTCATTAACTGGGACAAATGTCTACCAAGTCATCAAAAAAGCCCTTGTGCAAGCCTTTCCCTGAAGGCGCTTCCCAAACACACACTTGGCAAGAGCAGCTTCCAAATTTGTCCTCCAGGATCTCAAAAGGATATACTTAGTCTCTCCTCACTGTTGCATATTCATGCTGTATTCTCTACTTCAGTTACCATAGCAGATATTTGCATTGGTGCATATGTGCCATTTTCGGTGCTCTCAGCACTATAATTTCTGCCTAGATTCGTGTTTCTTTGTCCTCTCACCTCCTACAAGTTCTTATATCTCACATAAGTGTATGTAAAAATATTTTCCGAAGTTAGAGGTAAGATGAAATAAATGCTAGAGAAAAAAAAAAATCAGTGAAGAAATTACAGCTTCCTTTAGTACAAAGACACCATGGAGACAATGTGCCCAGGGGAGTTGGGGCAGGAACTGTACGGAGCCATTTGGACTGCTATACCAATTCACAATACGGCTATTAAAGATCACGAGGATGTAAGCCATATAACTACGGAAGCAAGCAGGACTCTGCCACTTTCGTAACGTGAGTCAACAAAAGCAACACCTAAGATATGGGGTACTTCCATATGATATCAGCATTTCAAAAGTAATGTGGATCATTAACGGGAAAGCGGTGTAGGTTTACAGGGCACACCAAATTACTGTCTCTGTTCTACTGGTCAGGCTCTAGTTTATTTGTCCTTAGCGTTACTGATACAAGGGAATTTCATGGTCTCCCAATATGGGACTAATACTGAGGTCTATACAGGACTAGATAGTGCAGTTTCCAGTTTGAAACCATCACCTGAATTGATCAGTTGCATTTAAATAAATGCAAATTAGTGGTTTGGTGCACAGGACACTGTAGGAAGATAATGGAACTTATCTTCAGAAGTTCTCAAGCTGCCTTCTAAATGAGCCTCACCACCCCAGTACAGTGATGCAGGAAAGAGCGGCTGTGACCGCATCGTAATCTTAAACTCTCCAACTCCAAGTTAATTGCTGTAATATTCATTTTACCTGTGAATGAAACCATCTCGGGCTTTGCTGTTGGTGTGCACAACTGTCAAGTTCATGTCACAACTGGGAATGTTTTGAATGTTTTCTGGGTTTATTTGTTGTTGGTTTTGTTTTTTGGTTTTTGTTTTTTTAAGATTTTGTATCTATTGTGAAAAGTTGGAATCCATAAATGCATCTGTAAGATTTTTAAAGATAAAATTATTACAGGTGATGTTTGAGAACACTGAGAATGGATTCTAAATAGTTCCTTACACACCCACACACTCCTCATCAAAGAAACTTCTCTTTGCAACAGATGAAGGCCATTAAAGAAAACCACAACCAATCAAAATGCTGAGGTGTGAGCCCAGTTCTAACTAACACACCTGCCACACAACTCCCATGTGCAAGGTTCAGGGATCATTAAAGGAAAAAACAGAGAGATTGTAAGCCAGAGGGTCAGGGAGTTTGCTATGAAGTTGTGTCAGAGCTACACCCATGAAATTTCATCAGTATGGCCACCAAAGCAGAGCCTGAACAAGGATGACACTGACAGACAAGCTAAGATGGAACGGGGCAGCTCAGGCAGCCTCAGCCTGAGACCAAGAGCTGCGGACAGCCAAGGAATGCTGAGAGGAGAAACAGCCTCCCCAGGGAAGAGCACAATAACTAATTATCCCACCAAGTGGTCAGCCCTGAACACGCATACATACAGGTAACATTATACACACTGAACAGGTTATATTATGTACTTAGTAATATGTGTCGATTACTAATGTTATATATTACATTATGTGTTTAGGAATATGTATGTATATATGTGAACACATATACATGTAATAATTTTTTAAAGAGGCCATGAATTTCAAAGAGAATAAGGGAAGCGGCATAACGTGGAAAGATTTGAAGGGAAGGAATGGAATAAGATGATGTCATTATAATATCAAAAGCCAAAAACAAACGAATAAACAAAATGCTCAGAACAGTGGCTGACACTAGGTCATCGATTGACCAATTTGCACTTAAAGATGCTGTGTCTGTGTTGGCTTTGGCAATGCCATGGAACCGTTAACTGGTGACATAAGGTGATGGTTGTTTTCTGCACGTGTGATTGGGTATACAAAGAGCAAACATGTCTTATTGGCTGTGTGCCTGAAACGACATGTAGATTATGACGTCAGCTGCTGTCATCACCTCCTTACTGGAACATGAGATTTCTGGGAGTTGACACTTTGGGGCTTTTGCAGAAAATCATTTGAATTCTAACTATACTCTATATGTGATCCTAATATGAGCTGAACATTCCTAAGCCAAATCGTAGAAAACAGAAAGTTTCCAAAATTCAAAACATTATGACTGCTGAGATGACAACACAGGAAGAAAATTCTTCACCTGGCCTCATAGGATGAGTTGCAGTGAAATTGCAGGCACACTAAAAATTATGTTAAATGACCTTGAGGCTGATGTGTAAGATATACATGTATTGTATGACATAGATGAAAACGATACTCAGACATGGGGCCCATACCTAAGATACCACAAATACTCCAAAGTCTGAAAAAATAAAATAAAATAAAATCAGTTATACTTCTGATGCCACAAATGTCATATGAAGTCCAGCAAGCTGTGAATGCAAAGGAAAAATAACCTCCAGTTCTACACCGAGAAGAGGCCTGACAGAGTCTCAGACTTCACAAGTGAGGCCAAGCTCAAAGCTGGCAAAACATGCCCCACTGTTGAAAGTGTTGCTTTCTGATTATCCTTTACCCTTGTAGGATCTATCTTTCTACTGACTGACTCTTAAAATGTTGGAATGTGGCTCTAAGCAAGAATACTCTCCCTAGGGGCTCCCTTTGTGAAACTGGCAACCAACAAGTGGATGAGAAGCAGTCACCCACCAGACACCTAAGCATCGAATGTCACCACACCAAGTGGAATGGTGTGACCCAGTCCAGCAGCCATCAGGCTGGCAGCATCAAGGCAAAGCTCAAAGAAAGCTGCCTAGGCTCCTCACAACCACCTGTCAAAACTGGGAAGTGAGGCTCGGAAAGTGATCTGGTTTGCTCTAGAACACCCATTGGTGCAAAGTGCCCATCTAGAAGTAATGGCTGCTTCCTGGTCCAGTGTTTTTGTGAGCAGGTTCACATGGGATTCCATGGATGAGGACATCTGGATGCTGTCTTCTATCTTATCAGCCGACTACTCTCATATTTGTAGAAATTCTGAACCAGTTTGTGTGTGTGCGTGTGTGCGTGCGTATATGGATGTTTCCAGGGACTTTATTACTCATCTTCAATTTTTGAAATATTGTATTTAGTAAAGGGAGGAAATGTCCCATTGTAAAAAGTGTCACCTTTGAAGTACAACAGAATTTTCTCTTTTCATATTTGCTACTTGTGATACAGGATTAGTTATTTTAAAGATACTACTTAGGCTATCTTTGAATTTTCTGTTCTGTTGTTATTTGTGTATTAAGTTGACTGATTAGAAACCATAAAGCAGTCTAGAGTCAACAATGATGTGGCAATGTGCTTCCTTTAGCACAAACGCAAGACACATTAAATCCCTGCCCACGGCTTTGGAACACCAACAAAGGTCCAATCGCTTCCAGAAGAAAGAAAAGAAGAGGAGGAAAGCAACAAGGGTAAATAGTCCATTTATTAAAGAGCATGAAAATGTAGGAACTTATAAAGTGATACATTATGAATTAAGGTATGAATTTACCCAGGGGGGAAAAATAGCCCAAATCCATAAGCAAACTGGATTGTAGATGTGAGATGACTACATATTTAATCTCTGATCATCTCTTTTCCCATCATCTATTGGTAGCAGCAGTTTTTAAATGACTGCCAAAAAGGCTGCTACAGTGAACATTACATGGGGAGGAACATTTCAAGAATGCTCTCTTAAAAATGAACCAGTGCAAATTATTCAAATTGTAAATAACAGAGACTTGGGGCTCCTCTTCAGAGAAGCAGAAAATAAAAAACCCTGAACGCTGCTGTTCACTGGGAAATGAAAAAACAAACAAACAAACAAACTACATTTTCATCAGTAAAAAATAATGTACATAGACATCATAAAACATTCTTAACCAGTGACTGCAATGATTACATTTACAAATGTTCAGTCAAGTACTGATGCTCTATAAACACTTAGATTCTTATCAAAGGTGACAAAAGACAAGCCCGGACAACGCTTGTTTTGAAGTAACAAGGGCCATATCGAGGAGGCAGGTGACCCTCAGAATACTGTTGTTGGTTTTACTGTGTTTTATTGTTTTTGTCTACGAAGGATTTTTTCATAGTCTATGTTGTTGTTTTTTTTATCTGCAAGGACCTATAGAACATCTCACAACAGCTAAGTAAGAAGTTATTTCTAAAAAATGAATCGACCAAAACAAAACAAATATTATAAAACTCAACTTCAGCTATTGATGATGGTGGTGGCGGTAGTGATGATGATGATGATGATGATGATGATGATGATGATGATGATGATAAGGCAAAACTATGTTTTCTTTGGCAAGAAGTTGTTACTTTCTTACCAAATGTTGGTTTGTGGGCTTTGTAGAAACTGTAAGAACACTCTGGTTATTTACCAAAGAGCTATTTAATGGGCTAAGAGTTCATCCTTTTTACCATACATAACAGCAGTGGAAAGCTATGGCAAAGTCATACTGAAATCAGCATCGTTGATTTGATTGCTGTTATTAAAAATTCTCCCTTCAAAAAGCTCCTTCCTAATCTTGGCCAGAGTCTCAGGCTTCATCAAAAGTTCCTTTATCTGTTTCACTTTGGACTTCAGCTCCATCCTTTCTTGGTGCAAAGCTTCGCTGAGTAAGTCTTGGGTTCCAGTTGGTTTCTTGCCTAAGCGGGGGGAAAATTATATAATACATTTAAGGTACAAATATCAATGATATACATTAAGTATGGCACACTGACTTATCAAAATAAGGCTTAAGAAACCTTTAAAAATGTTACCCACATTTCATAGAAAAGATTGCATTTTGCCAAAAATATATAATTTACGTGAAACTTAATTTACTGTAAATAAAGATCACTGTATGGTAATGGCACACCGGGGACAAACATGACACACTGTGGACTCACTCATGATCATTTCAATAGTGACAAACTGAACTGAGTACTTGATAGCTGTGTGCAAATTTTGGCCTCAGATAAAGTAGTCAAATGCTCTAAGCAATGTAAACGGCAGTATTCAGTCCGGTGGCAAGTCCTTCCCTCCGCCTTTTGAGTCCGGCAGGTCTTTCCCTAAGCACCCGCTCTCCCTTGTACATGGTTGATGGCACACGAACTCGGTGGTGTTCTTCAGTAAATTCATTTCTTCTGCTGGACTCAGCACCCCATTCTTCCCTGTTGTGTTGCAGCCACGCCGACGCATCAATCATAAAAGTGTTAGGCGCTCTCCGGGGCTTGAACAGGACACGTAGTAACTAGCACACTGCGAGTCGTCAGGCTGCGACTCAGCCGAGGGGCAGCAGCCGGAAGGTTCCCTCTCATTTCCTGTTGCTATCACTGCCAACGCCATTCCGCTCGCCCTCTTCGGCTTTCCTGGCGTTCCCCTCCACAGGCTGCTTTTTGTTCTGCGTTTCTTCCAGGTACTGCTGGACAGCCTTGAGCACGGCACTCTCCACCAGCCTCTTACTGAGCCTGACCAGTTCTGCATCCTCAGGCTCCCCTCGGTCCTTCTCACCTACATTCCACAAGAGAAGAGAGGTCACTGAACTCGTATCGCCATAGCAACGACGAGGCCACAGGGCCCAGCTAGTTCAGCTTGTTAAAAGAGCAAGTGTCTCTCATTCTGGCAAAGGGGATCTATAAATCAGCAAGAGTGGGTTGCCTTTTCCTATGACATTTGTCCAAGCAGGACCCTGTCTATTTCTGAAGACTTCAGGTTGAATAGCTGGAATTAGACACATGCACACCCCGGCTGGCAGCGCTGCAGCCTTCCCATTTCTACATGACTTTGTGCTCCTCTCTCACCAGGAGGTTAATGGTGACTATGGAGCTGCTTGTGTCCACACCTGGGGTCTCAGACTCATGAATTCACCTAGGAGATCTGGGCCTGCAGCTCCCTCTGCAATGCTACCATGAGATCAAGATTGCCCTGTCATCTTCCCGCCCAGGATCACTCATTTTGAACCGCTTAGCACAGAGACGGGTTGTCGATAAACTCCCAGCACTCACACCAAGACAAACGCGGTACCCACTGCCAGCAGTGACTGGTTTAAAATAGGACTGCAAAGCCAGCATTCTATTTTTAAAACCCCATCACTAGCGCTGTCATTCAAGAGACGGGAAATTCTCCTAAGGATTACAATCCTGTGGTAACTTCCTAGAAATCGCTGTCTTGTGATGATTTTGCTGTCCTGCCAGTGACGATCCAGGGGTAAACATGTAAAGCATGTGCCTTATGTACTGTTTTGAACAAGAGTCGCTTCTGCCATGTCCTTACCCTACATCATTCTTCTACTCTCCACACCCTCTCCTTTACTGCATCTACTCAGCAGTCTCACTCCCTCCACTGAAGCGTAGGCTGGAAAGTGGACGGTTGGTGTTAAGGAAGACAAGACGTTGCCCAGTTAGATGAGCTCAGTGCAGGACAATCCAAGGGCTTGTGAAGACGAAGCCAGTGCTACAGTTTGCATGCTCAGGTCTGGGACAGGAGGATACAGTGGGTGGGAGCAGGGAGACGGATATTATTTTTTATCCTCGCATCTAACAGGGCTTGGAGAACAAAAGAAGATGTCCCAAAGGATCACACCTGGCCCCAGACCGCCTTCAGAGCCCTGTTATTTGTCTACAGAGTACATGCAGGATCAATTCTGCTTGGAGTCACCCTCCATCCTTCCCAGGGACAGACATCACAAATGAGAGGGAGGTTGGGTTAAGATCAGGCCAGAGAGATGCCTCAGCAACCACTTCCCCATCAAATGTGGCAATATGGCACCAAAGACCATGATCAGAAGTTTAAGCATACGTGCAGTGCAAAGCATGTTCAGAATTGAGAAAGCTTTGGCTCAGTGATGAAGAACCTGCTGAATGGATACATCGTGATATTGTGAAAAGCAAGAGAAAAAAAATGTCACTAATAAGCTTTAGGCAAAAGTTCAGAGTTTTACTAGTAAGAATTCACGGAAATGTTGCCTAATACTTAAATGATTTTCTATCCATCTTAAAGCACAACACTTACCCTGTATAGATGGTATCTCTATTCACACTGCGTGCAACTATTTGTTCAGTGGCTCTTCAAATTTAAAGTGGAAAAATCAGAGGTGAATGAAGGGATGCTTTCAAAAATTGACTTTCCACATCTCCACCCAGGCTCTATACCCAGGCCAGAGATTGTAATTTGTGGACAGGTCTGGACCTCCAGTCAGCTTTCTCGCTGGTAAGATAACAAGGTTGGATTTAAGTCTCATTGATATCTCATTCTCTCAAACCCTTCTCAGTTCTAACACCAGGTACCTTGTGGTTTCTGTCAGTGAAGTGTCCCTGTGACTTTAAATGTTAAGATATTTGAAACACCCTGGGGCGTTGTGGGATATGCTTGTAGTCCCATACTCAGGATGCAAGTTCAAGGCTCGTGTGGGCCGCAGAGGAAGACCCTGCTCAACATCTTTCTTAAAGAGAGAGGCCGAGATATAAAAGCTTCTCAGCAAATGTTCGTTTCCCTTCTGGCTGCCCTATTTTTGTTCATGCTTTTACTATTGTACATGTCAATCAAACTCAAAACATGGTTATCTTTGGTACTTCCTTGGCCTTTATCAGCACACTTCACTGCAGAACACTGTCAATATGCACTTCACAATTTCTCCTGTCTTCAAGGCACCTGACAAAATGCCTATAGATTTCTCTAAAGGATCCTTCTGGGGCTGGACGTGGTGGCACACACCTTTAATTGCAGTGCTTAGGAAACAGAGGCAGATGCTGGATCTCTGTGAATTTGAGGCCAGCCTGATCAAGCTCCTGGCCAGCCAGGGCTACACAGTGAGACCCTAGCTCAAAAATAATTCATTTAGAAAACCAGATAAGGGCTGGAGAGATGGCTCAGTGGTTAAGAGCACTGCCTGCTCTTCCAAAAGACCTGGGTTCAATTCCCAGCACCCACATGGCGGCTCACAACTGTCTGTAACTCCAAGATCTGACACTTTCACACCAATGCACATAGATTAAAAACTAAATAAAGTATTAAAAAAATTTAAAGAAAACCAGATAAAATATCCCTTTTAGTGTCCACTTACCAGGGAAGCAAGCTTAGATTTCAGGACTTCCTGTGTTTGCCTAAACAGCCACTGTTACCTCACTTCTGGGGTCAAATTCCTTAGAAGCTTCTAGATCATTCCCTGGTACTGCACGGCCCCACCCTTTCCCTTCCAATTAAAATTCTACTTACTCCATGAAACTTTCCTCGCCTTGCTCAGCTGGAAGAGCATGTGTATATGGTCATGTATTAAGTATCTATATGCCTGCAAAAATATAGTCTGTGTTTTCTCAGCCTATAGAAATATAGCAGAGAATAAACCAAGATCCTACTGGCTTTTATTTTAATTCTTTCATAAATTATGGGGGTTCTTTATTAAGTCACAAAGGTGTGAGTCTGGTGGTTGGGAACATGGTTCAGTCAGGAAACATGCCTGCATGTGAGCATGAGACCTGAGCTTGGATCCCCCCACCACATACATAAAAAGTCGGGTGCAGTGGTACACATGTGCAATCCTAGCAGTGGGGAAGCAGAGAAAGAGAGAGGCAAGCGGGGGAACCCTGGAGCTCACTGGCCAACTATTCTAACAATTTGGTAAATACCAGATTCACTGAGGAACCCTGTCTCAAAACGACCAAGGAAACAGCTGTCTCACATCTGTCTCTGAGTGCATGCGTGCACGTGTGCACATATACCTGCTTTGCATGTGTATGCATCCACCCACATGTACCCACACACAAACACAGGCTTGAGGACAAACTATAATAGACCTCTGTTACCATCCTCTCTGCTAATATATGGCACAATTTATTCATCACAAGAAGAGCTCAATAATTTTTTTTTTTGCCTAGTGAATTTTTTATTGAAATCCTTGAAAGTAGTAGCAACAGTTTTCAACCTTACTATCATCCTATATTAATGGCACACCATGGCCAGAAACTTAAATGTAAAAGTTAAAGCTAAACTTGGAACAGAGAATTTCACAATTCAGATATCTATGCGAAAAATCTACATCTACTTTGCCTGGTGAACCTGATCACAGTGAGACAAAATCTCTCTCCCAGTAATGATCAGAAATTAACAATCCACAGTAAGCACTTATTTTGCCAATCAATCACAAATACACAAATTAACAAATCTTCCAGCTCTGACCTGGACTCCAGCTTCCCCAACTGATTCCTGAAAACCCACTTGGGCTATTAATGTTATCTCACAGAGGACTGGGTGTGGTGACACTTAACTACCACCCTAGTGCTCCGGGAGGTTCAGGCAGGAGGATGAGTATGCAAACTCATCCTTAGCTACATAGGGAGCTTAGGGCCAGCCGATACATGAGGCCCTGTAAACATTTTTATACATGTATGCACGAATACACATGTGTGTCCATGGTGGGTTTATTACAGAGGTCTCTAAGAATGCAAGGGTCCAAGAAGCCAGAATCTTCATTCCAGTGAGAACTTGTCTTCTGATTATTGGTAGACTTGGTTCACCTCATGGAGACATTTTCAGATTAGAGGCATGCTGTATTTTTCCTCCGGCTGATGCTTGCCCAAGGACAGCAGTCTCTCACATTGACCTAACCCTGAGACAGATAGAGGGCATTCTCTGATGCCTGTTGACAATGGCAGCCTAGCATAGTGTGACAATATGTGCAGCTCTTTTTTTATTCCAACAAGATACTTACAAAAATGTTCCTAATAAAAGCATCAAACTCATGATCAAAAGTATCTTTTCTTCATTTATTTGGTTTACTGACTCTTCATACCTACTGAACAGACTAGCTTTTGCCTCTGATACTGTAGTGTGGCTCAGTTGGTCTTAACACATGAGCTGAGCTGACCAACAAAAGCTGGGTTGATATCTCTCATGCAAGGCTCTAGACACTGTCACCACCTTCCTGTGCACCCCCAACATCTAAATGCCTGTGTATACTGACAAGAATAAATCAATGGGTAGTAATCTGACTTTGTTTTTAAGAAGCAGAAAATATAAGAATGAGAGAGGCAGTAAAAGAGGGGGATAGAGAGGGAAGGAGGGAGGGAGAAAGACTGCACACACACACACAAAACACACAAACACACACACACACACACACACACACACGCACGCACGCACGCACGCATACGCATGCATACACACATGCATGCACACTGTGGGGAGACATGTGAAAATGAGACCATTCACACCTGAGCACATTAACAATTGTCACTGCACATCAAGCATCAAAAGACTCACTAAGGGAAGCAGAGCTTCTATGAGCCCCGAGGCTGCAGCACAGCTCCATGGATGTCACCATGCCACATAAAGAGCATATTGTATTATACCATGAGCCCTGTAAGTACTGTCTGCATGATCATGAGATAACACAAAAGGAGAAAAGCTGAGAAGTCTGTGAATGTTCAAAGGGCAAACACACAAAAGGAAGGCTGGTACGAGGCTTGGCCCTATCATACCGTACCATGCTCAAAAACTACCCAAATTAGAAGGTGACCAGGATGCACGGAAAGACAAACAGAACAGAAGGGGACAAGATTCCCCAGGAAGCAGCGCCTGACCTAAGGGGCTCTCCGGTTTGATTGCAACAAAGGGAAGGACAGAAAACGGGACGTCTCTTGGCTGAAAAGCTGTACCCAGTGAGAAACGTAACTATTAAAAACCATTGATACTTGTGGTGGCCCATGCCAATAATCCTGGTACTTGGGAGACAGAGGTTGGAGGAGCCAGAGTTCAAGGTCATCATCACCGCCCACACAGTGAGTTCAAGACCAGCCTTCGCTACAAGATGCATTATCTCAAAAGTCAAAGCAAAGAAAGCCAAAATAGAACCAGTTACTGGAATATCAAAGAGGGAAAAGAAGGTGTGGAAGAGGTTGTTACTAATGCCAGCTTTGCTGGAAAGATCTTAGGAGAAACTCCACAAAGGAAAGGCTCAACAGGCCAATGGGCTTGATGCCTCCGTAAGCCAGTGTGGCATACACTCAACTGAAGCCACCTGTGGCTTGCTAGTAATTGCTGTGAAAAGAATGCCTCACCGCCCCCAACCCCCACTAGGAAAAACTCTTCAACAAAGGTCGAGTCAGTGAGGCAAATGTGGGCAAGTTAGGCCTGGGGACACAAGACAAGACCACGTGAGGGAAATGTGCCAGGCTGCCGACAAAGCTGAAACTGGCAGGCAGACACATGTAGCCTTGACAGCAGCTCCCCACAAATAACTGCTCTCAGTCACTGAGGACTGCAGACCCGTTGGGAGAGCCATGCTTGGTGATGCTTCTAGATGCTCTCAGATGGCCTTAGCGGCCTGCAGTCAGGCTTGTTAGAATGGTCAGGCATGGGTGTCCCATGCCTGAGTCACAGACTAGGAAGATGAAGGCCGCAGGGTTGAAAATGCTGACTGGGGGCTGCAGAAGCAAATGGAGGAGATGAATGAGAAGAACGGGTTTCACTTAGGTCCGAACAAGGGCTCCCCCGCATCTTCCTATTACTTCCAACTTTACATCTACTGTTCTAGAAACGTAATGATGACTGCCTTCGAAGAGGGCACTTGTTCTTAACTGTGGCCATGGGTGAGGGGTCAGATGCGGTAGGCCACAGCTTTGATCCCTATCCTGGGACGCAGAGATTTCATCCCTTGGGCCAGCCCAGCCCAGCTAGGTAGCTCTGCAGGAGCCCTGTAGAGAGCAAGTGGCAGCAGCACATGAGCTATTCCAGCACAGTTCCTGATTTTATATGTGGGAAGGACAGAGGAATGGTATTTCCCAGAAACCAGCCTGGTCTACACAGTGAGTTGTCGGACAGCCAGAGCTATGTAGAGTGAGCCTATCTCAAAAGCAAATTACAAAAATGTACGGATGGCCAACGAGCATGGCAAAAGACAGTCACCGTCATTAGTCATCAGAGAGAGTAATAGTCACAACGAGATGACACTGCTCTCGCCCTCTCAAATGACTCAGTTAGAAGGACACAAAGCACGAAGGGGTGCTGAGGACATGAAGCAAGCAAGCAGAGCTTCTGTCACTGGTGAGAATGCAAAAATCCCACCGGGGGGAAATTCCTATAAAGGTTGACTATGTTCTTCCCACACTTTGCAGCAGTCTCACCTCTAACTTGATGTGAAAACAGATGAATGGAAGCATATGCTCAGCAAAGCACTTTGCACCAATGTCTGGAGCTCTGTTCAAAGGTGCCTTAAAATAGAAAGCACCTAAACACCCTTCGTCTGATGGATGACCTGAAGGGCTGCGATGCATTCACGCAAAGGAAGAGGAATACAAAGGAATGGGACGCTGACGCGTGCTACACCACAGATAATCCTAAAATACGTAACATGAAAGGGGCCAAATTGAAGAGGGAACACACTATGTGGTCTCCTACTTGATGTTAGAGAAAAGGAAGATGGGTAACAGACTAGCGGCTTGGGGGAGCTGGGAGCGGAACAGGAAGGAATGTGGATGAATCCTGGAGGGTGGTGGATCTCGCTTGGGGTCACTCTTGACTCCGCTGCTCATTAAAGCTCACAGAACTAAACACAAACAAGGGCAGATTTACAGTGTGTAAAGTAGACTTCACTTTTCGAGATGCTGACAGTTTCTTCCCGGTATTGCCTGGACAGGGGTCAGCAGAGTCTCACGCTTGTCACTCTGCCATTAGCCTGTGGCCGCCCAGAAGGGTGACTTTCCGGCTCCTCACTATTTTAAGACACTTTTCAACTGCAGCGTGTGTAATCTCATGGCTGCAGGCCCGTTTCTCGGTTGCTCTCCCGTGATTCATAGTTTTCTGTTGTGCTCAATCTCAAAATATTTTCCATAAGATTGACTGGGGAGTGACTTGCGAGTGTGGACAGGAGCCAAGCAACTTGTTTCCCTTCTCTTCTGTGAACCACACATCATCTATTCAATCTGCTCTGAGGACACAAACTAGCTTGGCACCTAGGTGAGGCTGACAGGTGATCACTGACTCCGGTGTGGGGATCCTGGGGGTTTGCTCTTTGTTGTTTGCAGAATCTACCTATGCGTCCACACAACAGTCACTATCCCATATAGGGAAACCATAGAGAGAAGCCTGAAATTTTAGTTCCTGCTTTTGTTCCAGTCAGAATGTAGGGGTTTTCAAGGTCCCTGACTGGTCACTAAGACCACTCTGGGTCACTGAGTGCCAAACTCACTAAGATGTGCAATTCTGAGTCATGAAAAAAGAGGTAGGTGTTATTCATACAAATCTGGGTCCACAGGGGTATTAGCAGAAGAATGAATATCACCGAAAAATATTTTAGGACAAAGAGACATGTCATAAGCATAAATCTTAAAGAAATCTCTCGATCAGCAGGAAACGTGAAGTCTGAAGACAAACAAAGCCATGCTTAGACGTTTTAGGGTTTTTTTGTTTTGTTTTGTTTTGTTTTTTGAGATAGAGTTTCTCTGTGTAGCCTTGGCTGTCCTAGACTGGCTTTATAGACAGGCTGGCCTTGAACTCATAGTGATCCACCTGCCTCTGCCTCCCGAATGTGTGCTTAGACTCTTAACTGCCACACACATCTGATTGGCCATCTATTTTAAGAGAGATGGACATGACAGTTGACTTTTGATTTGAGCAGCAAACACCTGCTCATGATAACACATGCTTTTCTTTCTAAGTGTGTATTCTAAACAGTTCAGGCAGAGAGGTGGGTACTTTCCCATTCTAAATGCGTGTGTTCACCAAGGCAGGTCAGCCAAGCAAATGTTGTCAAGCGATTTAATCAAATAACATAAATTGTAAGCCAGGGCTGCCACTTTTGACTCTATAAGCAACACAGGCACACCCAGGCCAAGAATAAGTCCTTGGGTCACACAGCAATGACAGGGACCGCATCCTCCCCCTGCTTGGAGGGACTCCTGCTTTGCAAAGCAGGGTCAGAAACACTATCCTACTTGGTTTTTCACAGGCTTCTCATGAGGGGAGGGGAGTATAAATGACACAGGAGTTGACAAAACATGGTTAGGATTCTACAGCCACAGGGATGGGATCCCAAAGTTCTACAAAATGGCAGCTTAGCCCACCCCAAACACCCGCCCCAGGCAGGTAACCCAAGAACCCTCCTCCTGGGGCAAAGTAGGCAGAAGTGAGATATGCCAACGACTGGAACACTGACTGGAGAACCAGAAAATTCAGGTTTCGGTCACGGTACTTCATCCTCCATTGAAAATTCTCAGAGCTAAGTAGCGCATACCATACCGACTGCCAGAACAGGACCCCTCCTTCCCGTCCTTGCCCTCTCTTTTCTTCCCTCCCTCTCCCGTCTTTCTTTCACACTTCCAGCTTTCCTTCCACAGACTTCCCTTGAGCCCCCTCTGCCTGAAATAGGCACCTGTGCTGTGAATGGAGAACTGACCCCGATGTGGCCCTTCCTTCAGGAAACCTGCACATTATCAGAAATGCACGGCAACAAACAATAAAAGGCCACGGATACTCTGAAGGAAAGAGGGACAATCCAGAGCGCATACACACATAAAGACTGACAGGCTGGACAGGTGGCTCAGCAGCGAAGAACACAGGCTGCTCTTCCAGAAGACCGAGGTTCGATTCCTGCCACCACATGGCAGCTCCCAATGCTCTGCAACTCCGATCCCAGAGCATTTGACATTCTCTTCTGGCCTCTGCAGACCCCAGGCATACACATGGGGGCACAGACATACATGTAGGCAAAATACCTATAGATGTTAAATAAATTTAAAAATTGAAGACTATAAACAAGGGCTGGATGTGGCTTAGCTGGCAGAGTTCTTGCCTAATATGCACAAGCCTTGGGTTCAAAGACTGGAAATTCTAGGACATGCCACTAATCCTAGCAATCAAGAGGCAGAAGTAGAGGGATCCGAAGTTCCTTGGATATATGGATATCCCAAATTCCAGGCCATGTACCCTAGCCCAATCACCACCAGAGAGGTGTTTTCTGGCAGCTTATGGGAACACGGCCCACGGAACCAACTAAGCAAGGCTCATAGGGGCACTCACAGAGACTGAAGTAGCAATCACGGAGCCTGCATGGTTCCATGCCAAGTCCTCTACACATACGATATGCCTGTTTAGCTTGCGTGTTTATGGGACTCCTATCACTGGGAAAGGGGGGGTCTTTCTGACTCTGCCTCTTTTGCCTGTTCTTGACACCCTTTTCCTCCTACTGGGTTACCTCATGCAGCCTTAAGATGACGGTTTGTGCCTAGTCTCCTTGAAAGTTGTTACACTACGTTTGGGTGATATCCATGAGAGGCCTGCTCTTTTCTGAAGGGAAATGGAAGAGGGGCTATGGGGGAGAGGGGAGAACTGGGAGGGGGAGAGGGAGGGGAGGCTGCAGTCAGGGGGTATTGAAGGAGAGAAGAATGAATGAGAGAGAGAAAGAAGGGGAGGGAGGGAGAGAGAGAGAGAGAAAACAACTAACTACCTGGCCAAGTCTAGGACAAAATACCCAAAAACCTTTTGTAAACAGAAGGATGTGATACTTGAGTCTGATCTTGTAAATTGAGTCCGTATTTTCCAGGTAAAACAGGTAGAACAGTTTGGCATGACATCAACCCCCTGGCATACCAGCAGCGTGGCCGGTGTGGCTAATGGCAGCGTGATAACTAATGATGTAAGAAGCAGAGCCATGAGGCTGGAAACCCATGGAGTTGGGGAGCTCCCAGGCCATGCTGAGAAGGGTGCAGGGCATCTATTTCCTTGCAGGATCCAACTGAACCCCCATTTCATAAGATATACACAATTCTCAGAACACTGCTATGCGGTATGCATGTAAGTTTGGTCTACACATACATATTACTTAATAAGAAAACACTGCATTTGCTACTAACAAGTGATTTTTCTTCGTTTGTCTTAATTTGTGGTAAATAAGCAGACACATCTTTGGGAGGGGGACTATAATGTTGGAACATATATGGAGTAGCTGAGAACATCACAAATACATGTGTGTGAGTGTGTTTGTGTGTGTGTGTGTGCACGCACACGTGGATGTGTGTGTTTCTGTTTTTAAGCAGCCTCTAGCACATTAGCTGCCCTCGAACTCCCTATGTATCTGAAGATAAGCTTTGAACAGGCCTCCCTTCCCCTACCTCAGGAGTCCTGGGACTACATGCATGCACCACACTCAGCCTACACAACCCTGAGTATCAAACCCAGAGTGTAGTGCACTCTAAAGCGAACATCCCACTGACTGGGCTACAGCCCAGCCTAAAAACATATTTCAACAAAAATGAACTGTTCTTAATTATCTAATCGTAGCTGTCTTTAACTCGGCCAAGCAGTGAAGCTAACCCTTTTGCAGGTAAGTGAGGACAGTGCGTTCGGGCTGCGAGCCTCTTTACTGTCTCAGCTATCAACCCATCCAACAGGTTGAGTGTCACTGTTTTGCTTTGATGGCTAGTAAACCCTCTAACATCTGAAAACATGAAAACCAGGGTGAACTCAATTTTTCACCTGCTTGTGAACCGTGGCTAACCACAGACAAAGTCCACTGGACATTTTTTAAATCAGTAATAATGGAGGAAATAGTGAGCTTGAAATGCTAAAAAGCATGTGAGGATACGATGACCAATCAGCAAAATAAAAGCAAAGCAGAACCTGTCCTTGGGCACCTTTCCGGACAGTGCAATAACATGGATAAGAAAACAGCACCACACAGAAACCTGGAGACCTCTTTAATTTATGTGTTTAACTTCAGGGGAAACATGATTGAGGAAAGTAACATAGGATTTTTCTTTTCTTGATGTCTTAAGACTACCAATTCACCAGAAACTTTTATTAGAAATCTCCAGCAGAAAATTAAGCTGGTGTGTATGTTTACCACCACTGAGTGGGTGGTTATAAATGGACGGGCATGTGATCCGTCAGCTGGTGTTTGCTTCTGGACTGCTTGAGCTCCATGTATATCAAAGCTGCTAACAGCCAGTCAAATGTCAGTAAGAAACAAGGACAGAAGGCAGCAGGCAGGCAAGGGACAGCCACCACTGTGCTGGGCTTCCTCTGCAGGCCATGAGCTTGTCCCTATATGAACATGGGCAGACGAGGGACACCAGAGATCACCTGGACTCACCGTATTGCTCTTTCCTATGGAATGAGCCAGAGTCCAGCCCCACAGCAGCTCTTGGACACGTCCCCAGAGCGCTGAGCATGAGATGCCAAGCCCATCACAGCGTGCTCTAGGACCTTCTGTCCTGCACACCTGCTGCTCTACAACCACCCACTCCTGATAACTGTGTGCATGAGAGCACTTAATAATAATAAACTTGCCTCACATTAAGTGCTGACGGACTTTCTCCCACACATGGAAGTCCAAAGCTCAACTCAATTTCTACGTATGTCGAATCAAAGATCTGGAGACTAGCCTTGCCTAACTCTACCTAGTAAAAACCTGCCAAAGCTGTGACTCTAGGACCCATCACACAATACTAATACCTATCTATTCCTTTATACAACTACACCTCCTATAATATTCCTCATTCTACAATGAGACTTATAATCATGAAATATTTTAATGCCTCTTCTCAAGCGATAGGGTCAGAATGTCACACCTGTGTCCCTGTGAAAGCCACCTGGCCTTCCTATGTCTTGCTCTTTTGATTTACAAAGTACAGATATCACCAGTTCTGCAGACCAGAGCTGCTGTGAAAATTAGTTTTAACACAAAGCAGTGGCTAAGGTGCTTGGCCTAACCATAAAAGCTGACATTTTTCTTTATTTTTAGTTGGGTATGTGTATGTGTGAAGGGGCGGGGTACATGCGTGTGAGTGTTGGTGCCTGAGGAGCCCAGAAGAGAGCTTTGGATCCACAGGAGCTGGGGTACATAGGGTTGTGAGCTCTCCCACCTGGGTGCTAGAAATTGACCTTGGGTGCTACACTCGAGCCATGCACACTCTGCACCAGGACACTGAGCTGTCGCTCGAGCACCACCTCTATTTCTTGAATAGTGGGAAATAATGGCATACAAGATGGCTATAGTGTGTGTGCGGGTGGTGTAGTAGAGAGTGCAGCTGCCTTCCCGCAACGTTAGGTATTATTCTGTATAGCTTAGACTACACTCTTACAACCAAATGCTGCCTGTTCTGGAATAGAGAAGAACTACTGTAAATTAGTTAATCTTGCAAGAGGTGTCCAGCAGCCATCTGATCAGACTGCACCAGAAATAGAACGACATCAGTGGTTTTTGTCTTCTAGATGCACTAAACTAGTGCATCTAGTGCATTAAACATGCAGTACTGTAAAGAAATATGAGGCTCAGGCTGCATCCACCTCCTCACGGAACTTGCCCACTACAGTATGTCGCAGTAATTCATGACAGTTATCTCAGCTTTGCTCTCATCTTCCTGGTAACCGTTATACCTTCTATCACCTGGCTTCTTCCCAGCCTCTCACCCTTTTCATTAAATTCCCAAAAGACCCGATATAGTCATTAGCAGAAAAACATAGTAGCAGAGTTAAGATAGAAGTAAAAAAAAAAAAATCAGGACCAATAAAAAGAAATTTTAATAAGCAAGTAAAGATCAGGGAGAAGAAGAGCAGGTCACAGAGGTGGACCACAGGGCCACTGGACTCCCAGTGTCCTTACACTCAGAGGAAGGCAGCAGCATCGTGAGTCCCCATGTCAGGAGCCCAGAGAGCCTTCTGGATCAGCCCTGGTCCACTGCTGCACTGGGCTGGGGCCACATCCATCCCCAACCCCTTCTGTACCTTTCTCCCACCTTTCTTCCAAGAAAAGATGATCAGACCACTCGCTAATTCCACTGCTGCCTATGCATCCTCACTCTCCTCACCTGGCTCCTGAAGAGCTGCTAAACCCTTCACCTAGGTTACCCTTTGGCCTAGCGCAGCCCAGCTCAATAACTCTATGGGAGCCCTATAGAAAGGGAGGGGCCCCCTCTCCAAATCACTACACATAATGAAGGCTGAAGGCCATATTTGGGAACATGAGATTGTTTTCAGGGTATCTCTTTCCTAGCTTGGAAAAAAAAATATGGAGTACAAGTTTCTCCAGAATGACAAATGTACCACTTGTTTTCCACCTTAAAATAATTTCAATTAAGTATATTGACAAGATATCACAACCTCGGCTTTTGCACTTTACAAACATACATTATATAATGCTTAAGGGGATGACCACAAACAATATATAATCAGTTGTTTTAGTATTATTCATCATCCTTAACTTCAGAGTTTGTCTCCTATTATCTCGAAGGCAAACATCTCATTTTTTTTTTCATTAAATTAATTTACTGCCCAACCTTTGCAGTCACTACAGGGTGTCTGTAGTGATGCCCATTTCTAGGACTTGTTCATATTGACAGAACTGCCTTGAGCGGGTTATACCTGTGTTCCCAGAACTGTGTCCTTTTCCTGATCTTTTAAACTTTATTTTCATCTTTCAGTTAATCCCTTACTTAAAATGGGTCAAAAGTGAGAGAAATTAAAATATTTTTACCTTTGAACAAGTCCTAGCCAAATGCAATGTGCCCCAGGCCAGGAACTCTGTCTCAAAAAGAAAAGAAAAAGTCTCCATGCACACATGTGCACACACGTGAACACACACATACGGACAGACACCCATGTGTGCACACATGGCTGAAATTAGGGGTGGAGAAGTAGAGGGCTGACAGTGATCAAGCAGGCCACCGTGTTTGCACCGTGAGGCAATGAATGCATCTTCCCCTCGGTCCTTCCTCTTCTTTAAGACTCTGCCTTGATATATCCGACGCCGGTCACTGCCTGGACACATGCTATTGTCCCCTCTGTTTTCACTCTGACTGGCTTTCAGACACTTCTCAGAATTCCTCAGACTTTTTAGATATTTCAATCAATGCTCTTTAGGCCCTGACAAGAGCCTTTGGTTCCTTTTAACCCTGATGATGGTCAAACAATTTATCCTTCTCAGTGCTGTCCTGCACTGGCTGCACGCCTGACTCCCTACCCACTCACTAGTCTGTCCCCACAACTGGCAGTGAGTGCCCTCAATACGAATGACAGGAGGGGCTTAAATGACATCCACTATTGCCTCAAAACAGCATGAACAAGACTGCAGAGCACACATCTAACAGACACAAGGCATTTAAAAGTAATATTCACAAAACTGCTGATGAATCAGTTTTTAAATGATTTGTTCTCCTTCAGGAAGATAGATATGGAAGAAAGATGACTACAGGAGATGCCCAGAGAGGGGGGATGGGGCCAGAGAGAGGAATGGGGGTGAAGATGAGTGACATACATACACATGCCAGTGCCAGAATTAAACCCAGAATTCAGAGCAGAGGACCCTTCTTTCCATAAGTCTCCAAGCCTGGAAGTGACTGTTTCTGTTTTGCTATGAACTCACTCTCCACTCATAATACCTCAAAAATCTAGTCAACTAATTTCTCCATTAAATTCTCTGTCAAAATACCCGCTATACCTCCCTGTTTTCTTAGCTATGCCATAACTAATACCTGCTATTTTTGTATTTCTCCTCACTTAATTCTGCAACTACTGATGATTCAAACATGTTCAGGAACAAAGGGTACAAAGTTAAAAACGGATTCAAAGTTAAGCAGTTATAACTGCATTTCTTCAGGAACAAGCTTCCTCGCAAAATAATCTATTAGAACCTTTTAATTAAACATCAAACTTCGTGTAGTTGTGGATACGCAATTATGAAACGATCTGTAGGTCTAAGTCTGCATTAGAGGTTAGGCAGGCTGTGAGTACAGTACTGGGTGTACACCACCATCTCTGTGAGTTCTTGGCTTAGATTTAATGTGCCAATTTTACAAGTACCTTAGGAGAAATCTAAAGTTTCAAAACAACTTCTGTTATAAAGATAATCACACAGCAAGCAGCACGGCTGGCATGCTATCACTAAAACAACCAGGAAGTACAATCACCAACATTTATACCGGAAAACAGGTTAGAGAAGAGTGTGCCTAGACAATAGCCCAAACTTACATATTTACCCTCTATTTTACAGCATGTTCGCTGATCCTAAAGACATTAATTTGAACAACACTCAGTAGTCACTATAAATAGTCTAAATGTACACATTGTCATAAAAAGTTCTGGTCTTCTACTTAACGTTTGGTGTCATAATAGTTTAGAAATTCTGATTTAAAAATCTTCTGCCACATAATATATTTCAAGGTAGTAATACGGACTCTACTCAGACGTTCCTATTACTAGTCCATTTGCCTATTTTTACTGTTTAATACAAAACATTGTAAACAAAACTAAGATGTTTCTAGATTTAACATTTCATTACCACTTGACTTTGTTTTTCACATTTACATATGGTGTGTGTGCCGCATGCCTGTGTGTGTGTGTGTGTGTGTGTGTGTGTGTGTGTGTGTGTGTG
>OU015750.1:79703675-79743156 GCA_907169655.1 Acomys percivali
AGAAAGAAAGAAAGAAAGAAAGAAAGAAAGAAAGAAAGAAAGAAAGACAGGCCCTCTTTTGGTTTTGAGAATCCTGTCTATCTATATTTCTCCCGGGGCAAGAGGTAGGACCTCAAGCACACAGGTAGGGAATTCTCCAAAAAAGGATGCTATATTGAGCTAAAATTCTTAGTCCTGATTCCTCCTCTAAGATAAGGTGAAAAATAAAAGCACTATTGTGCCAAACTGAGCTGCAGTTAACACAGTCCTGATTTCTTGTACAGAGACCACATTTACCAAGCACGTTAGAGAAAGGTGGCTAGCAGGCAAGCACATTACAAATATTAACTAAATCTTGATTATTTAGTTTTCATGACAGGTAGATACTACTTAAAATTGGGGCAATAAGCATAGAAATTAAATAGTAAATATCAGAACCAAAATTATAAACTGGGCCAGCTTGTCTCCAAACATCTCTGCGGTCTACCACACGACACTAAACGCTTAGAAACTTTGACTCTCTTTACTAGAGGTTAAATGACCAAAATTTCGAACATAGATGTTCTCTGAGAGACTCCACCCAGCAGGGGATCGGGCATATACCGGGTCTGAGGGTCGCACAGAGAGTGGCATGGAAGAATGGCGGGATGGAAGGGACTGCAGGGTTCAGGAGCCCCACTAAGAGACCATCAAGGCTGGCGGATCTGGACCTGGGGGCCCCTGCACAAACTGTTGCACCAACCAAGGACATTGCAAGCAGAGAACCTAAACCTCATGTGCAGACATAGGCAATGGTCAGTTCACTCTCCGCTTTCTCATGGGGGAAGAGAGCGGGAACTCTGCTGCCTGCAATTTGATCACTTCCCCGTGGCAGGGCGGTCTGTGGACACACAGAGAAAGGGCATGCAGGCTATCCTGATGAGACCTGATAGGCTGAGGTCAGACGGTGGGGGGAGGAGGGTCCCCCTGTCAGAGGTCTAGAGGAAGGGAGTGAGAGCAGAAGAGGGAGGGAGAGTGCAATGGGAAGATATGAATGAGTGGATAACAATCGGGATATAATGTGAATAAATTATAATAAATAAAAAATTAAAAATATAAACTTTCCTATATCAAGTATGCTGTTGTAGGGATGTTGGATATTTAACAAATGTTTCCAATGATAATTTAGTAATTTACTGGAAGTGACACAGGCCAAAATATGGGATATATTTTTGACATGGTGTTAAGAATAAAGGATTAATACTCAACACACACACACAGCCAAAATTAAACAGATCTATAGGGAATGATTTATCACCTGTCTTCAAAGGTTTAGACTAACATTTAAAATTCTTCTGAGGTCACAGCACACTGCTGGAAAACTGGATATGTCAGAAACCCCCACTCCTTTCTGTCCTGTGCCCAGGAAAGAGGACACAGTGTGTGGCTCACAGCAGCCGATGGCAGCCCTGAAGACTGAGTATAACCTTACAACCCAGGTACTCCAAAGGAAAACTATCCAGCATTACCCGTAATGTTCAAACATTCCAAAGTCCTGAGGACAACAACAAAAGGAAATACCAGTGAGCCCCACCGCCTGTGAATTAACAGAATCCGGGAGCTGAAACAAGAGCCTTAACTGCTAGCATCTGCTCTGAGGCTTCCATACTCTACCTCCTGGGTATACGTCATTTAGCAATGGGCAAATCAAATCAATACTGACTATGGCTAAATGTCTTACATTGTATAACATGACTTCCGCCACCACTACATTACCCAGTGCAGTGTTGGATTATGCAACACAGTACTTTCTCTGCTTCAGCCGGGACAACAGATACTAAGTAGCCCGGGATCCAGACTTTCTGCCAGCTTTAGCCCCAATACCCCAGAGGACTATAAATGAGAAACTCCCCACCTCTCTGGCTGCCAACAACTTCCCCTCGGAAGCAGGGCAGCCGGGGAGCAGACATCTAATAATTGTACTTTGTGTGAGCATTTTGAAAATAATCCTGGCACAGTACCTGGAAGATGGTAGGCATCCAATAAATTAAGCCAAAGTGGAGGTTGGGATGGGAAAGAGAAGGCGGCGAAGAAAGGAGATTATTAAAAGTCATACTTACAGATAGGCATTAAAAAGAAAGAAGGGGGAATATAGAAAAATACAGGGATGATAGGACAAAAAGTAGATTTGTGAATCTACTCAACTTAATACCTTAATTGTTACGCACAAGGTTATTTTTAATTAACTGGTATAGGATTTTGTATATAGATGCAAAAAAAACCTTAATTTTAGATACATTGGTATAGAATTCAAATTTAAGACTATTCTTCACACACATTATATATAGTTCTACTCAATATGCGGTATTGTACCTATATGACTCAATTATAATACAAGGTTTACTTCCAATAATTTGAAAGTGCTTTTGCAGGCTGTTTAGGATAAGTAAGATATACAAGTTAATTGTTGATCAATTCGTGGTCATATCAATTACAAGTCTATTTCTAACACAAGAATATATATCCTAGGTTTAACGGATAAATATGATTTCATAAATAGATAAGGTAAAATAGTTAGGTAAGGCCTTCAAAAACCTCAGAGACCTATAGAATATGGCATTTAAAGATTTTTTTTATTAGTTTAAAGATTCTTTGACAACAAGACAGGTTGACTCCTGGCAACACCCAGCCTACTCCAAAGAAGATGATGAGCATCAATGAACCTCCTTATGGAGATGGCTTCAAATGTGGCAAACAAGCCACTGGGAAAAATGGCCTTGTTTCTGCCACAGACATATTCTGCATAAAAATGGGCAAGCTTGGATGCAGGCAGAGTCAATGGCCAAACTCTGCCAAGGCAGGGTAAGCAAGTCCTCAATAGTTCCTGCCTCATAAATATGTCTGTCAGTTATATTGGGCCAGAAGGCTGAAGATGAGGCTCCAGCATTATAGAGAATTTTGGGTGACTGTTCAGGCAGCAAATCATCTCTGTCATCTTCTCATTTGGGAAGCTGCTAACCTGCACTCCCTATATGCTCAGGTAATTAATTTTACTCCTTCTCAAGTCTCTGATGGGGTTGAAGACCAGATAGTTTAATTTTACAATTAAGCTTGGTTGTTTAGGGGTTAAGATGTTTTTAGGTTTAGATAGATGGTTTAAGTTGATAATGATGAGATATGATAGATATTGATTTACATTCAGACTTTTAGACTCACCAAGATAGGAAAGATGTTTTCTTCAAGGCTGCCAAATACAAATAGCCAAAACACTACGAATATAACATTTATATAATTCCTGATTGTTTCACAGTTCTTTTTGCTGTAGATAGTTTATTATATATGTGTTATAATGTAAATGTATATGTAAAAATATTTAATAAAAAATAACAAAATCAAAATCCTGTATTTTAAATACAAAAAATAATTAAAATACTGTTATATCCTTTTAAAAAAAGTCATACTTACATGATTCTTGTGGCCCCTAGCCTTTCAGTTCTAAGAGACAAATGGGGAAAAGAATAAACTTTCAAAATCATAAGACTTTTTAGAAAGATTTTTATATTTTGGTGTCTGTGTGCATGCATGTCACACGCATGTTTGTGCCCATAGAGGCCAAAAAGACTGAACTGGAGTCTCTGGAGCTGGAGTTGCAAGCAGTTCTAAGATTGGGTGTCAGGATTTGAATTCTGACCCTCTAGAAAAGAAGTCAGTAGTTTTAACTGCTGAGCCATCTCTCCAGCCCCATAGGAATTTTTGATTGGTTGGTTGATTGGTTAGTTAAAGAACTAGTACTTCATTATTTGTGTGTATTAGGGGATTGGAGGTATTGTGTTTTTATTGTTGTCATTATTAGTTTTATTTTTAATTGTATGCTGGAGGATTGGGTATGTGCACATGAGTACAGCGCCTGCAGAGTTTAGGGTTATTTGATTCCCTGGAAGCTGAAGTTACAGACCGTTAGAAGCTGCCCAGTGTGAGTACAGGGAACCAAACTGGGGTCTTTAGTAAGAACTGAATGTGCTTGTATAGGAACTCAGAGAGGCGGAGGTCACATGCACAGGGCCTACATGAGTCTGGACCAGATGGGGTTCCACAACTAAAAGGAGAAGTGGACACATACTCCCATCCCTTCCCCAGAAGCTGTCTCCAATTGATAACAACTTGCAAGTTAAACATTAGTTTTCTCCAAGAGAGTTACTCTGGGGAAATCAACCAGTCTTAAGGGTTAGCCCCATACACAGCAGTAGATGGCCAACACAAAATAAACTCAATGGCATATTCAGATCTTTGTCTTGTAATGTCAGGACTTTTTTTTTTGTTTTGTTTTTTTTTTTTTGTTTTTTTTGTTTTTCAAGACAGGGTTTCTCTGTGTAGCTTTGGCTGTCCTAGAATCACTTTGTAGAGCAGGCTGGCCTTGAACTCACATTGATCCGCCTGCCTCTACCTCCCGAGTGCTGGGATTAAAGGCATGAGCCACCACGCCCGGCTATAATGCTGTGTCAGGACTTTTTTTTAACCTTACAGGCCCTATCATATACATTATGATTCTCAGTTTTGTGCTTTTAATGGATTCCTGTGTATGCGTGCAAATGCATCTCTGCATGCACATGTATATGTATATGTATATGTGTATGTGTATGTGCTTCTTGAGCTTTGTCTTCAGCTCTTTTTCTTCTCTTTGCTTTGTCCTATTGCAAATAGTTTGTTTCTGTTTTTGTTTTGTTTTTACTATTATTACTTAGAAGCCTGTTTGTTTTCTAAAAAGACAGAAAGGGTGTGGTTCTGGATGGGAAGGAAAGTGAAGAGCAACTGGATGGAGTTGGGGGAGGGGAAGCCATAATAAGAATACATTGTATGAAAAAAAGGTCTGTTTTCAACAAAAGTTAAAAAGAACAGTATACATGCTCTTAAGTATTAAGCCATCGCTGCAGCCACACACACCTCCATCCATAGTGGTTCTTAACCTTAGTCACCTCAAACGCCCCCCACACTCACAGTCTCATGGGAAACGAGTACCATCCTCTTTAACAACAAGCACACACAACACGGTTCCTATGGGTAAGACATTTTTAGACTCTGGTACAACTACAGGAACATACAGTGTGTCCTGAATGTGAGGTACTGTACATCCACGTGAGGAGATGGGGCAGATGTGGGAAACACAACGGTGAAGCCAGTGTGTATAAAGTAGAAACTGGGAGTGTAGCCTCAGAGAAGCGCAATGCTGTGAAGTAGCTGAGTTGTCGATAGAGAAGCTCAATGCTGTGAAGTAGCTGAGGTGTCGATACACTGCTTCGGTGGTTGGCCTGCTTGTCCTTGCAAAATCCCTAAGAATGAGCGGTTTGGCCATCCTGTGCTTGCACACTTGCAGTGAGAGAGACTACCTGCCACAAGAGGCACTTCATACCATTCATGTCCATTCAACTATTCTATTTGCACAAAGGCAGCGTGCTTCAAAACAGGAAAATGTACAGTGGGAGAAGAACAATGAAAATGTTGAGTGATTTCTTATAGAGGTATCTAATTGCCAAATTTCCACTGAGGTTTCCTTAATGAGGTATGAAATGGTGTTCAGTATACCTATGCCATGACACTTGTGTTCAGGGACATTGCTTCCAGATCACTAAAAACTAGGTAATCCACAGGAGGAAAAATCCTAAAAATAAAAATAAAAAATTCAGAGAAATCTCTATTAAAATCTAAGTATAGGATTTTTTATTGCTACCACATCTGCATTAATTTTATTATCAATAACATTTCTATATAGAATATAAAATCTAATCTTCTAAGAATCATCAACTAATTTTCAAAATATTCTGCTTAGTGTGGGCCAACATTGAAAAATATAAAACTTGCCGGGGGGAGGGGATTGTTTAACCACTGGGATTCAAGAAAGAATGGCTTTTCTGGTCTTGTTGAAACTATGCTGAATTTGGCCACATTTCAGCATTGGCCCTATTACCAAGAGCTCCAGGTATGCACAGCTAACTTGCAGTGTGGATGTGGGCCCTTGCATGACTGGTTGATTAAAGAATCATCTTGCTTGCTATTAGCAGATTAAAATGGTAGCGCTAATGAGTCGATTGAGTCAGAGCCCCTTTCATCCGCCAGCACCGTCACCAAAGGGCCCAAGCAGGACAAAAGAGGAGGAGAGAAGACCGCTTGACTCTTACCGTTGGGTCTATCCTTGCCGTATCTCTGTAGAACTGCAGAAGATGGAATTTCCAACTCACCTGTGTTTTGAGAATGATACCCACAAAAAATAAATAAATAAATAAGTTTTCACCAACATCCCATTGGAGTCTCTCTAATTTGAGCCACCCTCTGGAAGAACAGCTTACAGCCATGACCCATTATGATGGAATTGGGAAACAGAGTGGGGCACAGACATTAGCGCTCTTGAGCTCTGCCAGTAACAGGTGCTCAAAGAGCAGGCAACTTAGAGCAAACAAACAAGGCTACTAAGTATCTGAGAATACAACAAGAAACTGCATCTGCATCTTTGACTGTTACTGTGCAATCTAGAGACAAGAGCACAATGATTCTGGACTCTCTCTCAAATGTCTCTTCTAGATTTTTCCCCCCACATATTACCAACAGAATTTATGAAGGAGATATGTCCAGTCAGTGCTAACTTATACTCCTTTTGAGGCATACTGGGCAACGAGATCTCTGCCATGTTTTAACATCCACCCCCAACTTGGTAAGTCCCATTAGGCATGCAATAGCCACGCCCAACAGGTTTTCTCTTTAGACTACCCTGCAGCAAAGAAATTAAATACAGCTTTGGAAGTTGGTCTCCAATAGAATGTATGTGTGCATGGGATATGTGAACGAATATAGAAAAAAAGGAAGTGATGGCAAAAGCAAAGATAGGAGAAAGAATGATGCGGAAGAAAAGTACAAGACCAGGGGTCAGCTGGGCTGAGTGTGGAGAGGGGGCGGGGCGTGGGTGCACTGGGCCTGTGCTTCTGGGCTAGATGGCTCCTTCAGACACAGCGTGCTATTTTCCTTTCCCTTTAGTAAGGTTAGAATCTGGTAGGAAGAACCCAGAAAGCATTATAGAGAACTCTCCATAAAGCAATATTAAAAGCACTGCATCTAAAAGCGGAAGACTTCATTCTTTGTGGTCCCGGATGCAAAAGACAAAAGACTCAACTCCTCGGGGCACGGAAACTTGACTTCTGGCAGAGCCAGGGAGACTGCTCACAGACAGAGGGCAAAAGCCCATCCGTCCAGGCAGCGGCCCCCACAAAGCAACAGGAGGCAAGGCGAGAGAGTGAAGGCAAGCACTCCTGTCCTTGCATCTGTCCACAGCGAGGCTTTGCAGATAGAGACGGCCTCCACAGAGCGACTCAGATCTCCAGAAGTCATTGTGACACACCCAGAAAGCGTCCAACTGCCAAACGCTTATGCTCAATCTTAGAAAGCGGCTGCTATGTCTCGGGGTTATAAGAGCAGATCTGTCACTCTGTGCAGTGTCACTTTCATAAGCAAAATTCAGAGGCATTTATTGGCTCTTGTTAAAAGCTGAATGCTCCAAAGTCTCTCGACGTTTATTCCAAAGCCCTCCCAAAAAGGTTTCTTAGGAAAACTGACTGGTCTCTCAAGTGACTGATGGACACAGGCCTATCCATTAACTACTCAAGCCTGCCCTTGCCCCATCTCCTGAGGAACGTTCAGCGGGAGATACAAGCCAGATGGGGATCTTTGAGTTAGACATGAAATCTCGAGCGAGATATGAAATTCTGTGAACCTACTTAAGTGAGAAGCACACACTGGCGTGACAGATACATGGCTGCAGATTCAGGAAAGATTTCATCCGAAGGGAAGTAGGAGATTTCCTTATTTCAGGATAAAGAGCATAAGACAGCTCATTCACACTCATTCCGAAGCCAGCAGCCTACACAGGAGCTGAAACGTAAGTGAATACATGCAAGTCCCCCGAGGGGAGCCTTTGGATGCACACACCGTCACTTGAACTCTATACGTACCAGGAGCAGATGCAGAATCTGCCTGCCGTTTTCACCCAGATTTCTGTGAGAGGCAAAGCGAGTGGCCTCACTCGTTTGGTGTGGCTTTATGGTTACACCTGAACCCTCCCGCAAGAACAAAGCAGAGGACACGGGAAAGTGTCTGCAAACGTCCAGTCAGCGTCATATCGGAACCAACAGCACCCCTGCATGCTCTGACCGGAGTGTTGCTCTCAAAGCTTGTCAGTTCAGCTCCTAGGAAGGAGACGGGGGTCTGACTCGCATAACGTATGAATGATGCAGTGATTTAAAGAAACTCAAAACTAAACTCTGGGCTTGATAGTGGCACAAGAAAAGGGCTGTAAGAATATCGGCAGAGGACAATCAGAAATGAGTTTCCAGTGTCAGCCTATCACTGTACTTTCTCACCTGCATTAGGTGCACAGTGGAGAATCACAGCTCATTCCCAGAGGGAAAAGCCCAAAAAGCTAACCCTAAGGCAACCTCCACATTATAGGCAAGCACCGCGGCTTCCGCATACTTACAGATTTTGCCCTCCTCTCTGGCGAAGGGGAAGCAGCAAAGCTGGCCCATGGCCCCAGCGTTCCTGGCGGGCACCCCACCGGGAGGCTGCGGCTAGCTACACCGGTCTGCTTGGCCACGCCGCCGCCGCTGCCCGCTGCTGCAACCCTGAGCTCTGGAGTGTGGAGATCCAGAGAGCCCTGCACAGAGCACAGCAGTGCGCGGAGAGACAGGGAAGGGAACTCGCCGCCCCGCGCAAAGGCTCCTCCTCCTGGCCCTCCAGCTCCAGCGAGTGCTCCAGGATGCGCTGGCGAGGGAACTGGCCATATGCTCACCTAATTCTCCCAGCACCCCGAGCCCCAGCCTGAGACCAGGACCACGTGTGGAAAACAGGCTGTCAGCATGTGTCTTTAAGAAGGTAAAGGAGAAAACCTGAGTCTTTACTCACACAAGCCAATGCAGCAATTACACATGGAAATTCAAACCAGGATTTTTTTTTTAAGCCATCATTTCTGTCTGCTATTTAAAGAGGAAGAGCTTTCTTTTATGCCCAAGATACTTTTGTTTTGTTGCCTTGTGTACAGAGAACCCAACACGGCAAAACGCTGTAAATTCTACATGTCTCAAGTGCCATTAAATACCCAACCAACCGAACCGTATAAACAATAGAGGGGCGGTGGGGGAGCCTGCAATCAGCTGCCATCGGCACTTTACACGTATCTTTAAAGTTCCCTAACTGTTTGGTGAAATACTCTCTTATTCTCCTACAAAAGCCTTAGTCAATATGATGAAATTTCAGATTGTAGCATCCAACATCTTCGGAAACTAGAAAAGAACCACACATCTAGAGGTAGCAGTACACTGAGAAACAGATCAGGAATAAGGGCGTCGTTCCGTTCCGAGAGAAGCCACAAGGTGACTGCCAACTTCAAGGGCAACAAAACTACTAATTTCAAAAAAGCAGGGTATCATCTGAGACTTATGGGGAAATGATGGACTTCCTGTATATGTTTAAAAGCTGACGTTGTCTCCTTCAGGGTGTGGCCACGTGTGTTGACTCTGCAGGGACGAAAGCCTGCTTAGGGCCAGAATCCCCATTCGGCTTCTTCCCTCACTCCTGCGTGACCTAGGGAGTCACACACATCAATCAACCTGCCAGTCAGTGCAAGGAGTAGGAAACAAAGTGAAAATCATCTCCACTGGATCTGACTGCAGCACACCCACCTCGTAGCCACACAAACCAGGAGAGTGTGTCGGTTAGAAGAATAAATTCATCAACCTTACAAGTGCTAGGGGTTGCATTAAAAAAAAAAATAGACTTGACTACAATAGAATGTTATCTCAATAGTCTTTTCACATAGAATTCTGACAGCACTGGTATTGAACCTAGAGCCTCAGGCATGCTAAGGACCACTAAAGACCACTGAGGACCATTGAGGACCACTAAAGACCACTAAGGACCACTGAGGACCACTAAGGACCACTGAGGACCACTAAGGACCACTAAAGACTACTGAGGACCACTAAGGATCACTAAGAATCACTGAGGACCATTGAGGACCACTGAGGACCACCAAGCTGCATCCCTAGAGCCCCCCCTCTTTTAAGGGAGAAGCAGGCCTCCCTGCTACATATGCATGAACTCATTCTGCAGCCCAGATGACTCTCAAACATGTGATCTCCTGCCTCAGCCGTTCCAGTAGCTGAGCCTGGAGGTGAGCATCACCAGACTAGGCTAGAATTTTGATGCTTAAGGGTTTCATATGCACCTTGAGAACATTTTAGGGGGTGTGTCACATGATATTAGCTATGTCTGTGGCTGAGGGGGTACATTAACATACACTTCAATTTCTCAAGGTTAGAAATACTGCCGAGGTCTGTGTGGTGAAGGCAAGCATCTGACTAAGAGAAATTCCCAGGCCTCTGCATAATTAGAACTAATATTCAAAACATTACATATCCTTAAGTGGATGTCCATTTTTCAAAGCATTTTAAACCAAAACATAATGCTTGGTTTGTCTATACTTTAAGGGAACACAGCAATTTTTAAGTCAAATTTTATTGTCAGAACCAGTTTGTTATGTAACATCACAGCTTGTCAGCCTATTTAAACTATTCCACTATTTTCTTTCAGATTACCAATACATGAGGCAAAACTTTAAACTAAAAAATAAGATTTTTGTGTATGATTAGTGACAGTATATATGAACCTCTTTTAATACATTTTATGTACAAGTACTCTATCTACATGTACGCCTGCAGGCCAGAAGAGGGCATCAGATCCTATTGCAGATGGTCGTGAGCCACCATGTGGTTGCCGGGAACTGAGCTAAGGAGCTCTGGAAGAACAGCCTATGCTCTTAACCTCTGAGCCATCTCTCCAGCCCCTAAACCTCTTGAGACCAGTAAGCAAATGACATGAGTTCTAGGGATATGAAACCACATCCTCATGTTGCATGACAAGCACTTTATCAAGTCCTCCCCAGATCTGATATGACCTTTAGAATCTTAAAACTGTAACTGAATCCAAGATCTGTCCAGTGTTTTCAACCACAGAAGATTAACATGTCAGCGTCTATACAACCTCACTGGTAAATGCATTACCCAGATCTACAATGTCACTGTAAAACAGAGAGTACTTGGGGATAAGGGAGATGAGAACAGAATGTCTGTGTCTGCACACACCTCAGGCTTTTCAGCACCAGCTAGCAACCCTGCCCGCTCCTCTGGCAGCCTTCTGCCCTGCCAGCGTGCCGCCACGTTGAGCCCAATCTCCAGATACAGGCCATTGACTCAAACATGGCATCCAGTGGGGGCCAGCCTTATGGTGAATAACATCAATTCAACCTTTTCAAATTCCCCCCACTGCTGCTGCTTCCAAAAGCATGCGATTGTGAGTAAAGTATCTAAAAATGTACCCACAGCTAGGTGCCAGTATTCACAAGGTTATTCTAAGGACGGCTAAGTAACATTACAGACTTCCCCACAAACACCCAGAGTAAGCTAAGCAAGCTGGCTGGTTACGGCGGCACCAGCCTATGACCCCAGTACTTCAGAGGCTGAGGCAAGAAGCCTTTGAGTTTAAAGCAAGCCATAGGAGACATTGGTGGACCCAACTCAAACAAATGCAAAGCTAAGCTGATAAAAGGGGAATCAGCCACAATAAAAAGTGAAACAATGGAGAAATTTAAGGCAGGAGTTTAAATATCTAATACTCATTATTATCTACATGCCAGGCATTTGCAGTACTTGGTAGAATATTTTACTCTTCCATTTAATCCTTACAACTCTAGGAAGCAAAAGCTAACACAATCTCCAATGTAAGCTCAGAACAGTAAGATGGGGGAAAATGTTGTGGTGGGGGCATAAAATCAACTTGTCTGGCTCTTAGCCAAAATGTAAGAAATTACACTGTATGTAATTTCAGAACATGTACAGAAATGAAGTTTAACCAATCTTCACAGTAGTGCACTTAAGGTCTTGTCCCCTATGTTCCACCATCACATGCTTTATTAACACTGCTAGCATGATGTGATCCAACTTTAACACAGATGACCTAAGGACACACTCACCTTAGCAGTAATATAGACAGAGGTATACTATAAGTAGATTTTAAAAGGCTAACCTCATACTAAGGATACCGAGGGCCAGCCTGGGCTATACAGTGAGGACTATCTTATAAGAAAATTAGGGGGGCTGGAGAGATGGCTCAGCGGTTAAGAGCACTGACTGGTGGCTCACAACCATCTACAATAAGATCTGGTGCCCTCTTCTGGCCTGCATGTGTACATACAAGCAGAATACTGTATACACAATAAATAAATATTTTTTAAATAAAAAAGAAAATTGAAAAGGCTTGGCCTCAATAAGGAGGTATGCCTGGCACATACAGCACGAGACCGCTGGCATAAACACAAACCTTAGCCTTTGCTGCGTGCTGTTCTCAGGAGCCTGGCTACAGGCAAATGATGGTTAGGACACTCTATATCTGCTGGAGTAGTCTGGATTTTTCTTAGAATGGTTAAAAGTGGCAGAAAAAAAACAAAACATATGGGGGGTGGCAACTGCCTTGTATATATGTCACTTGAGGTACTGGGCCCATTTACTCTCTCCAATAGAAAAAGATAATGCCAAACTGTGATGAAATTGTTCACAGCACATTTGAGGAAAAGCCCTACTCAAAATAAAGAGAAGCCCTCTCTGTGAGATCCTGACCCTAAAGCCAGAGCTGTCAGTAAGCACGTGCCATCTCTTCACTCAGCACTAAGGCCGAAGGACTGCAAGTTCCGGGCCAGCCTGGGCTACATAAGGAGACCCTGTCTCATAAAGCCAAAATTTGATTGATTTATTAATGTGACTATATCTGTACAAATAATAATAATCATTATACTTATTATTGCTTCTCAGCCTTTTGGTTGTTTAGTTAAAGGAAATGTAAACTGAATAACTCGTGGAAACTTGTAAGAAAGAAAATAAAAGGTGTCTTTCATTCAAAATAGTGGTGAGAGAAACATTAAGTCATAAAGCGTGCAGAGAGTGAAGGCTGGCTCTATCATTCCAAATTCTGGAAGGGAGCCTTAAAAAAAACCATGCATGCCTTTAAAGCAAGGGGCACTGCAGAGAGGTTCTGTGATGCAGTAGGTGGGTCACATAAGGAAACTACTAAGAGAAAAAATGCCACAGTTTCAACGGCAACGTAGCCAAGGGTCATGAGGGGCTAGCGAGATCGCTCAGTCGGTAAAGCGTTTGCAATGCAAGCATAAGGACCCAAGTTCAGATCCCCAGTGCAGCATGTGCCACAGGGCAGAGAAAAAAGTGTCCCTGGGACTCACTGCCAGTCAGTCTGGCCAAACTGGTAAGCTCTAGATTCAGTGGGAGACCCTGCATCAAAAATGGGGATAATACTGTACCTTTAACTCTGGTCTACAGACACACTCACTCACACACATCATATGTGCCCTGCACTGGCACATACATCAGCACATGCATACCTATGAACATATACACATACACAAAAACACTTAATACCTTATTGAAATGCAAATCACAGACACTAAGATCTCCAAAGACAAATTACTGGCTCAATGGAGATAGGGTAATCATTTCCAATATTGAACTTTATTTCTTTATGCTTATTTGTTTAGGGACAGGGTCCCTTGGCAAGGCTGGTCTCAACTAGCTACAGAAGTAACCATGATTGTAAGCATTTAGCCTCCCTGCTTCTACCTCCCATGTGCTAGGACCAGAGCCACGTGCTGTCACTCCTAGGATCACAGCCACACGCCAGCACTCCTAGGACCACGGCCACATGCCATCGCTCCTAGGACCACGGCCACGTGCCATCACTCCTAGGACCACGGCCATGTGCCATCACTCCTGGATAATATGGTGCACAGAATGAAACCCAAGGCTTTGTGCATTCTGGGAAAGCACTACATCCAAAGCACGATTCATCTATGTTCATGTCAGGGGAAAATCACAATAAGCATGTCTTTGCCCAGGCCCAAACGATGATGCTTCTGCATCTTTGTGGTCATTTTGTCACCAAAATAGGAGGTTCTGAAACTACATCATTGAATACTAACACTGTCCTTATCTGGGCCAGTCTGTAGGGGAAAGGAAAGGCTACTAAGGCTTCTGTCTGTCCCTCTGTTAGGGTCTGACTCTGAAGTCTGAGATTACTCCTTCTTTCATCATCACTCCTAAGGAAAGTGGGGAGAAAAGTCGAAAAACTAAGGCTATAAAAATATTCCTTTATTTTGTTTTGTGTTTTGTTTTGTTTTTTTCATGACAGGGTCTCTCTGTGCTAGCCTTGGCTGTCCTGGACTCACTTTGTAGACCAGGCTGGCCTCGAACTCACAGCAGTCCACCTGCCTCTGCCTCCCGAGTGCAGGGATTAAAGGCGTGCGCCGCCACCGCCCAGCTTGTTTTGTGTTTGTTGAGGCAAAGTCTCACTCTGTAGTTCAGGCTAGCCTCAAACTCACAGCCACTCTGCTACCTTAGCCTCCCAAGTGATGGGATTGCAAGCGTGAGGCACCACAGCCAGCTCCCTCTTTATGGATATCCACAGAGGGTATCCAAAGAGTAGGCTAGTGAATGTCCGACTGGTGCTATCGGATGCCTCCTGCATGGTTAGTATCATCTGTTCTTTCATTCAGGGGCTTCCCAATCTTAAACAACATATATAGCCAAAGCCTGTTTCTGTGTTGAGAAATAGATGACATGGGAAACCCACTTCCTGCTCAGAGGCAGAGAGTGTGGGGCACGGAAAGAAGGCTGTAGAAGGCTGACGACACGAGGGCCCTCCTGGTGAAGTTAACTTTAAAACTGGGAAGTTCAACCAATCAGAGCAGGTGGGAAAGCCGGGTCCAACGTAGGGTAAGCCCTACACTTTGAGTCATAGACCTAGAAGAGCAAGGAAACCCAGCATTCCCAAGGGATAGCTCGTGCCCAGCAGTGATAGAGCCAAGACCACGATCGGTAATCTACAGATCCTGACCAGTCACGCTTGCGATGGTCTGTCCTTAGTGGGTACAAACAATGCAACCATAAATGCTGGCACGCACTACTTATTCAGGGCAAGCTAAATGTTTGGATGGTAACAACTCTGAAGTAGACTGTGGGCTGGTGTTTATATGCTTAGACAAACCCCAGAGAGAAGGATCCCACTGACTTCATTACAGTCATTACCCCTTTAAATTGTAATTGCCTGTCTGCCTGACTTCCCTCTAGAAAGGCAACTGGAGAGCGTGGTGCGTGCTTCCTGTTTGCCCACCTTTGACAGTCAGCACACGGCGAAATGCTTGGTATTCGACGGGTTCAAAATGATCTGCTTAATAAACTGAATGGTAAATTATAACAATCCAAACCCTATTGAAGATGTCCTAAAGTGAAGGAGGGGCTTTCACACACCCGACAGTTAACAACGTTACAACTGCCCAGAGGGAGCGATGAATGAACCGCTAATGCAGGCAGAATCGGCGAATCCTGCATGCATCCTGCCAGTATGGCAACCAAAGCCATTCACTCTCTCCCACCATGCCTCACCCCATTCCTAAGGAGCTGGAGGGTGAAATTTTCATTTCTCTAGCATTTAACAAGATATGGAGCAATAACGATATAGCTGTGACCAAAGCTTCAGTTTTGCACCAAACAGTTGATCCTAATCTTAGAAGAAACCTCAAAGGGTTATTCAGACCTCAGATTAAACACCCATGTGACTCTCTCCCATTGGAAAAGACAGTCATTAAAGACATTTTTCCAATGCACGGTGGCCCTGACCCTCCTAAGAATCTGAAGTCTTTCTTGTTGCCTATACTCCCAACATGGCTTAAGAAAAAACAGTTATTGCTTTACGTTCAGAATTTTAGACTCACCAAAATAGGAAAGATGTTTTCTTCAAGGTTGCCAAGTTCAAATGGCCAAAACACTATGAATGTAACATTTTTATAATTCCCGACTGTTTCGTGGTTCTTCTTGCTGTAGGTAGTTTGTCGTATTTTCTTTTCCTTTACTGACCTTTTCTTTAAGTCCTCTCCTGGGCTTAGGAAAGCCACACACACTTGTCACAAAGCAGCCACCATAATGAGCAGCAGTTATTGAGCACGGTGCGGCCAGGCCTGGTGCTCACGGTGTCTGCATGACCTCATTCAGCCCTCACAGGAGACTCAGGAGGTCACACCTACTGTCCTCATGTTACAGATGGAGTCATTAGGCGATGTGCACAAAGCTGTGTGGCTGGGAAGCAGCAACAGCAGGGAGAACAAGGTCTGAGTCTAGGAACCCTTGCTCACCGTGTGTGTGTGTGTGTGTGTGTGTGTGTGTGTGTGTGTGTTCTCCCCGCTTTGACCACCCCTTGTTAAGATGGAGAAAGGCTGATCAAGCTTCGCTACTGTGTCTCCTGTGATTTCATCTCATCAGATTATTTTCAATGATTTATAAATTTGTCAACTTTATCATAGCTAAAACAACTAAACCATCTTCATCCATGCATGCATATACACTATGTACACACACACACACACACACACACACACACCATGATGGTTACTAGTCTTTGTCATCTTGATCGGATTCAGAGCACCGGTTCTCAGCCTTCCTTATGCTGCCACCCTTTAATACATGTTGTGGTGACTGCCCCCCCCACCCGCCATAAAGTTATTATTTTCATTGTTACTTCATAACTATAATTTTGCTACTATTGTGAATCATAATGTAAATATCTGATACGCAGGGTGTGTTTTCATTGTTACGAACTGGCCCAAAGGGATTTCCACCCTCTGGTTTGGAACTGCTTATTTATAATATCCCATGAGATGTGCTCCTGGTGTCTCTGATTGGTGTGTCCAGAGAGCGTTGGCTGAACAAGAAAGATCCACCCTGAGAGAATATCACACCATAGCCTAGGGGCCTTGGTGGAAGAAAAAAGGGGGAAAGGGGGCCTGGGGAGATGGTGCTCTTACAAAGTGCTTGCTGCCCAAACATAGAGACCTGAACTTGGTCCCTAGCATCCAGTAAAAGGGTTGGGTGTGGTAGTGCACAACTGAAATCTCAGCAGTGGGGAGACAGGAGCAGGAAGATTCTTGGAGTCTGGTGCCCACTTGATCTCGCTGAGTCTGCAAGACCAGAGTTGGGTGATAGACTCTGCCTCAAAATACTGAGTGATCGATTGGGGAAGCCACCTGCCATCAGTCTTTGGCCTCCATGGGCATGCATGTGTCTATGCATGCACCCTGCATGTGCACACAATAAAATTAATACTTTGGAAATTTTAGAGCAAAAGGGAGAAAGCCAGATAGCACAGGCTTTCTGGTTCTTGGCTGCCAGCGAGTGAGCAAGCAGCTGCCCATCTACTGCCACTCCTGACACTGCTCCATGGCAGCCAAGAAGAATCGCATCCTCAAACTGTGACTCTCACTAAACCCTTGCCCAGGCTTGCTTCCAGTTAGATGTTTAGTTACGGCAAGGAAAAAGGTAATAACACACACACACACACACACACACACACACACACACACACACACACACGCAACATCAGACGTTACAGAGAAACCTACATATGCACACATGCTTTTGAAATGCAGTGTTGATGTGAACCAATCTAAGGGAGGATTAGGAATAACACAGGTCTTCAATAATATAAACAGGTGCTCTGCTATTAGAAAAGCAAGAATGTGTTTGCAGTACGTATTCCAGTATGCATACCTATACAGCACCATGTGTCAGAAACCATATGCCAAACATCTAGGAAATATTAATAAAATAGTTGGGATAGTTAAAAATGTATTAATAGGTACCATGGTGATATGATGGATTAGCTAGCACTAGCTGCTGGCAACAGGGTCTCCTCATACGGATCTCCTATATTCTTTTTTAAAAATTCATTTTTATTTTATTTGCACAACTTCACATATGTATGCCTTGCACACAGAAAACTCTCCCCTCCCACAAATGTCTCTCTGGTATTTATGCCTTATCTGCTTTTTTGTCTGACCCAAGGTGAGCCAGGACGATCTATGTGCCTGTGGGTTTGCTCCATCCTTTGGAGCCTGGAGGGCTCAGCGTAGGGTGATAGGGTACATGCCATCTAGATGGTGACCCCCTTTCCAGAACATGTGAAAATCCAAGAGACCAGAAGTAAAGAGGGGGCCTGGGAGCGTCCCCTTCTTGATTGACTCTTGACAACATCCACTCATGTGGGCTCAGTGCACGTTACTAAAATCGATGTGAGTTAATGATTACATAGTTTTGCAGCCTAAAGAATGCTGGTTTTTTTTTTTTTTTTTTTTTTTTTTTTTTTTTTTTTAAGCCTTATCTCCTGGAACTTACATAATTCCCTGTATTGTTTTTTATTCTTAGCTCTTTGAGAATTTCACGCAATGTATTTTGACCACATCCACCAACCCACTCCCACCCCCTTCCCAACCCACCCAACTTGTGTCGTCGTCGTCGTCGGGTTTGTTTGTTTTTAAGACCACTAAGTACAATCTGTGCTGCCTGTATACTCTGGGACACACTGCCATCCGATGGAGGACAGCAGCCCTACCAGCCGCCACACAAAGAAAACGGACTCGCCTCTACCAGAAATCCATTTGTGTACTTTAGCTTTTCTTTTTACTGGGATTTCTGTTGTTAACTATTTGAAAAGATGCTTAAGATTGAAGGCTCCACAAATAACTCACGGGGTGATTTATTATTGCATCATTCTAATCACAGAGTTTACTCTGCCACCACGTCCTGCATCATTAGTGTAGGCTTCCTGAGATGTCTAATAAGCCATAAGCTGAGGCTCCAGACCAATAGATGAGTGGATTTTCACAACAGCCTGGACCACAGCTACCACTTTGTGCCAGGACCCAGGTTCACATCTGATAAGCCAGGTAAGTACCGAGTGCCACACACCATTAGTCTCCTCAGCTACCTACTGTGAAGCTTTGTCTGACTCACGCACATATAAAGAAATGACCCAAGAATTTCAACCTTCCTCTGCTTAGAAAACAAGTTTTACTAGGCAGTAGTGGCGCCCGCCTTTAATCCCAGCACTTGGGAGGCAGAGGTGGGTGGATCTCTGTGAGTTTGAGGCCAGCCTGGTCTACAAAGTGAGTCTAGGACAGCCAAGGCTACCCAGAGAAACCCTGTCTTGAAAAAAAAAAAAAAAAGTTCAACTTTTCTAACAGCATTATACTTGTTAATAAATAAGGTGAGGTACTTTGGAAATCTATCTGGTGCTATCTCAGAAAACTGGGAATAGGGCTTCCTCAAGACCCAGCTATTCCACTCCTTGGAATATACCCAGAAGATGTTCCAACATACAACAGGGACATATGCTCAACCATGCTCATAGGAGCCTTATTCATAATAGCCAGAACATAGAAACAGCCTAAGTGTCTCTCAGTAGAAGAATGGATATAGAAACTGTAGTACATTTACACTATGGAATACTACTCAGCTATTAAAAACCAGGAATTTCCAAAATTTGTGGACAAATGGATTGAACTAGAAATGATCATAATGAGTGAGCTAACCCAGAAGCAGAGAGATTCAAATGATATATACTCACTTATAACTGGACACTAGCCCAAGGGGCATGTCTCATGAAAGTCTTCACTTACTAGGAAAGTGGGATAAAGGTGAGGCCATCCTATTGGGACTCTAGGTGATAAAAATATAGGAGACAGGGCATAGATGGATCCAGAGGGTCCTAGAAACCTACAAGAAGAACACTATGATGGGCGGATCTGGGCCCAGGAGTTCTGGTCGATCTTAGGCATCAACCAACGACAATACGTGCAGTCATCATCAAACTCCTACCCAGATTTAGCCAAGGGATGGAACATTCTCCACAGTTAAGTGGAGACTGGGGACTGACTTTCACACGAACTCTGGTACCCCATATTTGGCCAGGTTCCCTTGATGGGGAGGCCTGATGGCACTTGGAGGAAGGATAACAGACTACCAAGAAGAGACTTGATACCCTAACATCATAATCAGGGGGAGGAGGTCCCCCTCAGTCACAGTCATAGGGAAGGGGAATGGGGTGAAAGTGGGAGGGAGGAATGGGAGGATGCATGGGATGGGATAGCAAATAAGATGTAATATGAATTATTTTATTTTTCAATTAAAAATGTGTAAAAAATAAAAGAAAAAGAAAAGAAAAAAAAATAACTAGATAAATAAGGTTAGGTGAGTCCTAGCCAAGCCAGGAGAGCTTTGGTTTTCTTCTTTTATCACAGCACAATAGCAAGTTGATCCTTCTTTTCATTTACACAATATACTGTGGGATGGTAAACAATAGAGCCAAGCAGTCCGTATTACAAAGGAAATAATCAGATAGCTTGTAGTCTGTTGTCATTAAAACACTTGATAATTTTAAATACAGGAAATGTCCGGTTCTCTCTTAGAGGACAACCTGCTTTCCCTTCCACTATACCTAAGACGGACTCATGTCAGTCAGTCTAAGCAGATGCGAGATAGATGTCTTCATCGTTTGCCCAACAGCTTCTGCAGACAAAAGAATCAAAATCTTCTGCGCTTACCTCCATCACGAAACGCACATTCTTAGGTTATAGAATATAAATTTCACAAACTAATTATTGCCCAGAGATCCATCCCCAAGAGACTACTGGATTTTTACAGCTGGTACATTTTTACCTCAGAACTTCCAAATGAAAATTAAATGGCGGGGGTGGGGGTGGGGTGGGGGAAGGGAACAGGACAGAAAGTCAAACCAGTTGCATTCTAATGCAGAGTAGCAAGGAGCCATTAAAATTAGCTTACTGGGGGGTGTGGGGGGGGGGGGAGATGGAGAGATAGCTCTCCAGTTAAGAGCACTGGCTGCTCTGCCAGAGGTCATGAGTTCAATCCCCATCAACCACATGGTGGTTCACAACCATCTATAATGTGCTCTGATGCCCTCTTCTGGCCTGCAGGTGTACAAGCAGGCAGAGCACTGTATACATAATAATAAATAAATCTTTTTTTTTTAATTAGCTTACTGGAATAATATGCTGGAAATATTAGCCAAAATTCTGGCAGCCAAAATACCTGGCTTACAGAAGAGACTTTAAAATGCTTTGTCCTGAGGAGTCTTTGTGGGATTCAAACTTTTTGACAGCCCTCCCTTCCATGAAGCTTTTATATGGGTTATATTTATAAATATTTACTCAGGCCTGACACATTGTGATTCTTCAAGTTAGGTCACAACTGAGTTCACACTCTTCCCACTCAGATCCCCCTATCTCTGCTGGTCCTCCTGTGTGAGCTTGTGTCGTGACCTGGGGAATACTGATCCACTGAGTCACAGACACCTTCCAGATTTCAACACAACCTCATCATAGGACATCAAAAACTCACCCCCATCTCACTAGACAGGCTTTAAGTGTGGACCGGCACGGAGCAGAAGCAAAGTTTGTGATGCTGGGACTTTTCTATATCTTGATAGTGATGCTACTTTCACAGGGAAACTACAAGCAAGACCTCGTCAGTCCCCTTATTTGAATGTGTGTGGGCTTCACACTGCACATCAGAGAAGATGGGTTTCTAAATTTTACATGACATGGGAAAACAGTTCATCATAGAGTCTAGAATCTCTACCTTGGGCGCATGCTCTCCTGTAATTAAAAACTGGGGGAAAGATTTCAAGTTTAGGATGCTGGCAGGGTCGTGGCAATACAGTTGGGATTTCGAACACTGTTCTTATGTCGTGTGTGTGTGTGTGTGTGTGTGTGGCTGGAGCGTACACGTGCCACAGCACTGGACCTGCAGTGTCAGGAGATAAGTGGGTTGCTGGAACAGCTCTCAGGATACCACGTGTGGCAGCCAAGCACCGTTTCTCTCTACTCATCTCACCAGAGCTGGCTTCCCAAATTTTGCTCAGAACCTAGGATCTTATCATCAGCAGTGCCAACTGTTGTGCATGCTGTGCCTTTTTAAAAGCAGCTGGACAGGTGTCTACGCCAATAGAAACGCTTCCTCTGAGAGCACGAGGGCCTGACTTCAAATGGCCAGCGCCAACATGAACAGTTGGGCATAAGTGAGCATAGATTTAACACCAGTGGTGCGGGCATAGACAGGAAGATCCTGAGAGCCTCCAAGCCTGGCCAAAGCCGTGAGCTTCTAGTTCAGTGAGCTCTGTCCCAAAGTAATAAAGTGATAGAGGACACTGGCTGTCCTGGGCAAGCGTGTGCACTAGGACATGACAGAGACACACATATCTGACACACACACACTCTCTTTCTCTCTCTCTCTCTCTCTCTCTCATACACACACACACACACATTTAGTTTTTAAAAAACTAATAAATTTTAATGTTTTTAATTGCAGCTGTTCTAATCCCTACTGTCTACTGTAGTTTTACCCACTACTGCTTTAGCATAACCAGTATAACTGTTGACCCAGTAAGAGGGGTAAATGATGTTTTATATTTTTATAGAAAAAAATATCTTTGTCTTCGAGGACAACCTTGAAAGTATGTAAGGGGGACCAACTGTGAAGAGCTGGTGCACCTAAAATATTTTCTTACCCACAAAGGTAGTTAGCAAGGTCTTAGAACAGCGACTCATCCATAAGATAAAAACAATGAAGTGTATTTTCTACTGCAAAAAGAAGTGAAGAGAGAGTCAGCTAAGGACGTTTCTATCACTGAATACTTCTCTCTACTAAGTGGATCTTCAAGGAGGTGTATGGGTATGAGTCATACAAACACTGTCAAGCTAAACGTTTTCAATGTATTGTTTATCAAACAAAGGTCTAGGCTCAAGGATTCTAGAAAGCTCTCAGAGTTTCTTCCTGGTTTTCACCCAGTGGGAGTAAACAAAACCCAATGATTTCTGTCTCTCTCCACTCTTTCTTGAAGTACAAAGCAGTGGTGAGTCACGCGCTGCTGCACTACAGACTTGCTTTCTTTTTCTTTTCTTTTCTTTTTTTTTTTTTTTGAATATTTATTTTTATTTTTTTAAGATCATTTTGTGTGTGTGTGTATGGGAAAGAGAGCACATGCAGGCAGAAGTGGGCTAAAATCCCCTAGGCAGGGGAAAAAAGTTATCCACAGGTGTGAGGCCCCCATAGATACTAGCAACCCAACTCAGGTTTGGAAGAACAGCAAGTGCTGTTCTTAATTATCTACCAAGCTGCCGCTCCACTCTTGGCAGTACTCCTTTCTATAAAGAGTTCTCACACAGCCAGGTCCAGTGGCATGTACCTGGAATCCCAGCACTCCAAGAGGCAGAGACAGGTGAGTCTTTGTGAGTTCAAGGCCAGCCTGGTGTACAAAATGAGTCCAGGAAAGACAAGGCTACACAGAGAAACCCTGTCTCAAAAAACCAAAGAGAGAGAGACAGAGACAGAGACAGAGGAGAGACAGGGAGAGCTCACACCCACGCACACACACTATACCAAGGTAAGCCAGCCTAAAGCTATGACAGTCATTATATTATATCTATAAATGCACTTTCTAGTCATAATATCTTTAACTTACCATGAGTTTATCATGCTATAGCCCATCACAAGATGAGAAGTCTGTGTGTGACTTTGGGTATTAACCTCAATGTACCCCTCAACTCAGTTCTCGTTGGCATAGATTCACCTCACCACTTCGGCATGGACAGGTCCCATCCATCCATTCACCAACTAGCTCATTCATGGAGCTGATGAATGCCCAGTCTACAGACTCACCAACCACTGATACTGTTGGTTCATTGTCAGGGAGATAACCCTGTTTTTGTTTTGATCTCAAGTGTGGGATAGGGACACACACACACACACACACAAACACACACACATATATACACATATATATCCCCAAAACAGGAGGCTAGGGACTTTTGGTTGGGACTTGGTTTTTAGCTGTTCATCATCACTCCACTCAACAACAACAAAAAAAGTACAGCCAAAGGTATTGTTTTCTCCCTCAGCTTTGAGAAGTCATCAATAAATACACTGGTCTGGAAAGAAAGCTTCTAGACCTTTCAAGTCTCACTACTGCTTCCTGTAAACTAAGTCTGACACTGAAAGTAAACTAGTCTTTGAAAACCCTAAATTGCTCATCAGTCTTACAAAGGGGTCAGTTACCTTCCCTGAGGAAATGAGAATGGAACACAGCTGCCTGAGCAGAATTAAAACACCCAGCTGGAGGTAAGCGCCCACACAGCCCTAGCGTCTCTGGGCTCCGGGGCGTTCCTGGCTACATCAGGAAGACTAGATTCGAATTTTAGCTGATAAGGGAAGTCAGGCTTGCAAGAAGCTCAATGATACGTAGGCATTGTACCATCCAAAGTTTTATTTATCAGACAGCTAAAATGTGTCTTTTCTAACATTAGAGAAACACTGCCTGCAACACTGTGGGAGCCTGTGTAAAAGGGCTGTAAATCTACCATGTCCTACGGATGGGACAGAGTGCAGAGCATTCTTCTCATAAGGTGGCCTGAAAACTATGATAGTGAATACACTTAAAAACAAAAACAAAAAGACAAAGAGATTTTTTTAAATGTCCTTTGTTCTTTCACATGACCAAAGATAAGACAAAATGCCAGGTGTATCACTTCACTGTACGTATATTCATTCGCTTATGTGAACTATAAACATCACCTCGTGTTTTGCTTTAATAATAAAAATTAAGAGTGCTCTGTTGCACCACCTTCGAGCTCAAATGCTGAGAGTCCCCTAGTTACCTTACATAGACCCTTGGCATTTTCTTCAGTCCTCAGGGACTGAGACTCACTGGCTAGGGCAGCACATCTCAAATTCCTCTAGTACTTACTCCACGGAAAGGTACAGAGAAAATGAAGAAGAAATGGCCATTGTGGGGACTTACAGAAGGGCAGGATGAACACTCACATACTCCCGAGCCACACAGGGAGGAAAGGAGTTAAGCACCGTTGTAAGGACAGTAAGTGTTGTGATATAGGCAGCTCTATTCTATGTCAGGAGCCTGCTACTCCACGCAGGAAATAGAGGCGCCACGAAGGACACTGGAACAATACAGCCACATTTGGCATGCTCACAAGAAGGCAGAAATCTCAAACTTTTAATACAAAATCACCCCAACATTGTCAAGTATATCAGTTGCTTTTCTTACACTTACCACTGGGGCTACAGTCCGTCCACAGGAAGGCTGGCAGCAGCTCATGACTATGGGAGCTTGCTTACATTTGCCCAAGTCAGGAAATTGAGATCCTCAAATTTCGCCCCTAGCAACCTAACTTTCTCCAGCTAGGCTCCACCACCCAAACCTACCTGTGCATCATGACCCTTAGCAACAAATTAATTTTATGGTTGGGGGTCATTACAGCATGAGGAACTGTATTAAACTAGGAAGGTTGAGAACCACTGTCCTAAAAATTGCATAGTCTTCCCTAAAAATTGCACAGTCTTCCCAAATGGTGCCACCAGCTTGGGATCAAGTGTTCGCACCTGTGCAAGCCGCGCGCACACGCACACCACACATGCACACGTATGCACACATCCCCATGAGAGATATCTCATATTCAAACCATAACAAGTGGTTCAAATTATAAAACAAATAATCAAAAAACTCTTTGCCAAGCAAATATATTGAAAGGCCTGAAAAACAAGGCTAAGCTCCGGGCCATTTGACCCCTGCCCTAGTTCCACCTTAGTTACAAGAACCAGCAAAACAAAACACCACCTGCAGCCTTAGGAGAAACACCCCGTGCAGAAAGCCCACAGGGCCTGCTCTCTGACCCCCAGTTAACCCAGCCCGAGCCAATCATCCTGCTCACATACCTCAGATACAGCAGCCCAACCAATCAGTTAAAGGGCAGGTCCTCCCCCTGGCTTGTGGTTTTAGCCTTTATAAGCAGTCTGTAACAGCTACTCGGGGTCCTTTGCCTCCCGAGTGCCGAGAGACCCTGACACATCAACAATTGGGACTTCTGGTGTGTCAGTAATAAATTTTACCTATACTTCTCAGCTGGTGTGACTTGAGTGGTTTCTCGTGGTGACCCCCTTACTGAATTGGACTCCCAGGGTCCAACATTTTGGGCTAGGGTCCAACAATATCACGTAGGGGTGCCAGTGTGTACTGTATGAAGCTGGAGGAACAGTCAAAGATCTGTAAGGCAAAAATATAATACTACAGCCAAACCCCAGCCTCACAGCTTTTAGTAACCGGATTTCCGGGTTAATCTTATTTATCTGAATAGTGATATGCCACGGAGATGCACAGCACAGATGTGAGCTGGGGAAATGGCTGAATGTGTTCAGTAGCAAGTATGAGGACACGAGCTCCAACACCCAGCACCCACGGGAAAGCCAGGCATGGTGGGGAGTGTCTGGACCCCAGTGGGGGAAGGAGACACAGGAAGAGCCTGACAGCTTGCTCAGCCACCACTCAGTGAGCTCCAGCTTCAGCTTCATTGAGAAGCCCTGCCTCAAAAAAAATAAGGAGAAGGAAGGGAGGGAGGGTGGGAGGGAGGGTGAGGGGAGAGAGAGAGAGAGAGAGAGAGAGAGAGAGAGAGAGAGAGAGAGAGAGAGAGAGGAGAAGAAGAAAAAGAAGAGGAAGAAGAAGAGGAAGAAAGAAGAGGAAGAGGAGGAAGAGAAGGAGACCCAGCCTTGATGGCCTCTGTACAGGCACATACTCAAAATAAATAAATAAATAAATAAATAAATAAATAAATAAATAAAACAAACCTCTAGTGTATATTAAACTCAATTATAATAAATTATGTTAGAAGCAATCATCAATTTAAAATTTGTATTGTCACCACTGAACATGATAGATGAACAATATAAAGTATCTGCAATAAGCAAAGTACTTTTAAAAGTTAAATGGTACAAAAATTCAGAACTGGTTGGTGCAGAATGAAATACAGTTACTCTGTATTAGAGTGGGCTGCGAAAAGATGGTTGGATGGATGGATGTGTACTCCCTACAGTGGGGGAAATTTGGTGACCTGCCTGCAGAAAAGCAGAAGACAAGATGTGGGGCTGGTGGAACGGAGCCCCCTACTGGCCACTGAGCTAATGGACACTATCAGTTTTATAATGCAAACCTCACAGTATCTTCAGAGAACGAAGGCCCTTTCCCTTTCCAAGGCAGGTCTACCACAGGTACAGAGGAAACTAGGAAAGCCACAACATCCCCACGACACAGAAGGATCTGTATTTCCCCTCTGTGTGCACATCAGCAAAGCCTTACGGAAGACAACCCCTGTGCAGGCCCCAAAAGCTTAAAAATGCTCCTTAAAACAGCACTGGAGTGTTTCAGAATACAAAACTCGACCCACACTTTAAATCTTCTGTTCAAAACAGACCTTTGGGGGGTAAACGATGATGTCTGTGAAGCTCTGCAAAGAGGATTCAGAAATACAGCTGCCTCTTGAATAATTTTTAAAATTCAGCATACAATGATTCTTTCAAGATACAGGTAGATCCAATAAAGGACTTTTCTTTCTTTCTTTCTTTCTTTCCTTCTTTCTTTGTGAATTGATGTAGAAAGAACATATTTTGACTGGAGAGCTTGAACTATTCACAAACGTACTCATCTTCATGCTACTTAAGGCACGTAAGGCAGGCCGTGTTCGAGTTTGCCCATTTGCAGTGGTGTCTCACTGGAAACAGCACAGCTGAGTCTAACAGAGCAGGCTCCTGTGAAATCCAGCCACCCTCCGGCAGGTGGGGGCCAACCGACGTCTGGTTAAGAAACATTCCTTTCGTGTGCACACTTCCTCCTGGGAACTGACTGGAGTGGGTCTCATCACATGCCACTGGCAGCATTCGCGCATGAGCACAGAGCCATCTGAACACACAGATCTCTGCTACCCCTCCAAGCTTGTTTTCTTTACAGAAGCAACAAGTCTTGCATGTCACATGCCACCTACACGTCATCTTCCCATAGCCACCACCCATGATTAGAGGCGTAGCTGCCATGATACTGCCGGGTGAGGAGCAGTGTGGCCATGAGGCTCTCCCTGCAGAGAGCCTCTGTTCACAAAGTAAAATTTAGCTGAAACAAATTTTAGTCAATATTTCAGGATCTAATTATGATAATGTGTACAAGTATAACAGAGAGAGGAAAATTCTGTGCAGTTTCCACTTCACCACACAAAACAAAACAAAAACCAACAACAAAACAATAGTATTTTGAAAAACAAACAACTAACTTGAAATACCTATTTTAGAAGGGATATTAAGAAATCAAAAGGAAAGTCACGGGGTGACGCTTTCCGTGGCACTCACCAACCACAATCGAAGACTCGCAGTGGTAATAGCCATTGCTTTGTTTTTTCTTCTGCATGGAACAGAGATCTATCTGGTACAGAATTTCTTCTCCAAATCTGTGGTTGATAAATTGTTCATACAATCCAGGCTCGATTTTTTTCACTCCCTTGAAATGAAATGATAAAAACAAAATCGTGTCAAACAGTCATTTCTCCAGGGCAGCCAGTTCATATTTCTATCAATCTCTCAGAACCCAATATTACGTTTTGAATTCAAGACTGCCTCCTGGCACTTGAAAATTGATGCCCCGAAATTGTTGTTGTTTTTTTTTAAAGAGTCTCCATGGGGGGGGCTGTATTTGAAGCCATGAATTAAGAGGGCTAATTTGATGTGGTGGCACTCAGAGCCTCAGGAGTAAGAGAACATATGATGACTCAGTATCAAGGACAGACTGATGATCTACAACGACCCATGTGGGGTGGAGCTCCGTGTCTTATAGGGAGGGGGAAGTTCTACCAACATTAACTCACATTATATAAGCCCTTACATAAAAATCACCTGATGACAAAGCAGACCTGAGCAGGGGCAGGGAGACCAGTGACTCTTCTGCATCTTTCTCCATCTGCCTCTCCTTACTTGCATGCAGCAGGGACAGCTGGCCCCTGAAGACTATAGCAGGCGCTTGTGGTACTGCAGTAGTTCCCCAGGAGGAAACAACATCCCCCTCCCCAACATCATGCAGTGTCTTGACACTTAAACCTCAGAGTCCCAGGACACAGTCTCTGCATTTTACTTATTTATTTATTTATTTATTTATTTATTTATTTATTTATTTATTTTTACTTTTTTGTTTGTTTGTTTGTTTTTTGATACAGGGTTTCTCTTGTGGTCCTGGCTGTCCTGGACTCAGAATTCTGACACTGTTCTTCATAGAACTTTAAAGGGCAATTTTCAGCTTTGTATGGAAACACACAAGCCCCCAAGATAGCTAAAACAATCCCCCAAAAGTCAAAGAACTGGTGGAGGTCTCACCATCCCCAATTTCAAGTTATATGGAGAGCTATAGTTTTAAAAAAATGTGGTATTGGCACAAAAACAGAGAAGCTGATAAATGGAATTGAGTTGAAGATCCAAAAACAAGTTCACATAGCTATAGACATCTGATTTTTGATAAAGAAGATGCCAGAAATGTATACTGAAAACAAAACAGTATCTTCAACAAATGGTAATGGTCAAATTGAATGGCTACACATAAAAGATACAAATAGATCCATTATTTATCATCCTGCACAAAACTCAACTCCAAATATATCAAGTAACTCCACATAAAACTAGATACACTGAACCTGATAGGAGAGAAAGTGGGGGGGGGGTGTCTTGACCACACCAACATGGGAGACAACCTCCTGAACAGAACACCAATAGCACGGGCACTAAAAACAACAACTAATATGTGGTCATGAAGCTGAAAAGCTTCTGTATGGCAAAGGAAACGTCATTTGGACAAAGCATCAGGCTATAGGATAAGAAAGGATCTTTACTAACTACTATGTAAACTAGATGAAGAACTCAAAAAAAAAAAAAAAAAAAAACCCTGGACATAAGAAAACAAATAACCCTATTTAAAAGTGGGGTAAAATCTAAATGAAGAATTTTCAAAAGAGGAAACTCAAATATCTGAGAAACACTTAAAGAAATGTTCAACATCTTTAAATCATCAGGGAAATACAATTCAAAACTACCTTGAGATTCCTCTTACAGCAGTCAGAATGGCTAAGATCAGCAATACAAGTGACAGCTCACGCTGGCAAACATGGGGTAGGGAAAACACACACCCATTGCTGGTAGGAGTGCAAACGTGTGCAGCTGCAGAAACGAGTGCAAACTATAGAAATCGATGTGGCAGCTCCTCAGGAAGCTGGTTATAGATCTTCCTGGTTATAGATCCAACTATGCCACCCTCGGGCATGGACCCAAAGGAGCCTCATCCTACTGTAGAGACACTTGATCAACCATGTCCATTGCTGCTCTAGTCATAACAGCCAGAATCGGAAACAGCCTAGATGTCCATCAGTGGACAAATGGATTAAGACAATGTGGTACATTTATGCAATGGAATATTACTCAGCTGTTTTTTTTTTTCAAAAATGACACCATGACATTTGCAGGTTAAGTGGCCAGAACTAGAAAAGGATCAACCTGAGTGAGGTAACCCAGACAATTCAAAACAACACCTGGTCAAAAGCCCAGGTCTGTGGAAGACAAACATGAGATGTATTCACTTATATGTTGATTTTAGTTGCTAAGTTGTCAATAAGCAAGCTACACTGCACATAACCACAGAGGTTAGGTAGGGAGTAAGGGGATTAGGGTGGGGCAAGATGGACCTCCCTAAGATGGGGTAATTAATTAGACAGTTCTGGATGGATGAGGGTGGGGCAGCTGGAATGGGAGGACCAAACGGTGAGGGAAGAAGAAAGGTTGTGACAGGGAATGCAGAAAAGGACAGATAAAACTGGGAGCCATCTGAAAAGGCATATGGAGCCTAGTCCAGTAGAAACTTTCTAAAATATATACATTATGAAGACTATCTGAATGAAGTGGCCCAATAACAGAGGTGATTGGGCCCCACCTGGACATCTCTCATCTCCAAATGAAGTTTCCACTACAAGAAATGAGTTTTATCTAACTAAGTTGTTGGCCAAAGGGGCCCCAGTGGGAACTCCAAACAACCCAGGGTACTGCCAGGGCTACTGGTTGTTTTCCACAAGCTAGAAGTAAGGCCCTACTGCTGAAGACAATGCCTACATAACTCACTGAACATGGCGACGTTGAGATGGTACCTACCTAGAGCCTTTACCACTACGGACTAGTGTTTCATGTTACTAGAAGGTACTCCACATGCTACCAAGGTAAACACCAACCCAGCTACAAATCCTTCAATATACTATGATGACCCGCCTGCAAGGTGTGCTAGTGCAACAGTGACACAAAGCTTGTGGGAGTAACCAACCAATATATGGTCACACTTAAGGCGCACTCCATGAGATGGAACCCAAGGACCTGACATCAGACAGGCCAGGGACATGGGGGAAATGCAAATACCACTGTTCTGCAAAAGGAGCAGTTCTCAACATGTGGGTCATAAGCCCTACTGGGACCGCATAGCAGATCTCCTGCATATCAGAAATGTACATTACAATTCATAACAGTAGCAAAAATACAGTTATGATATAGCAAGAGAATAGTTTATGTTTGGGGGTCACCACCACATGAGGAACTGTGCTGAGGGCCACAGCGTTAGGAAGGTTAAGAACTGCTGTGCTAAAGGAATGCCACAATAAAGTGACTCCTAGCAGCATTCTGCCAGACCCACAGATCAGTGCCTTCCTCAGGAGATGGGAACAAATATGGAGCCTACAACTGAACAACGCGCAGAGAGTGAGAGACCTCAGAACACTCAGTTCTAAATGAGATGCCCCTATCAAACACATCCCCTCAGGGCTCAGGGAACCCTGCAGAATAGGAGGAGGCAGAAAGTGTGTAAGAGCCAGAGAGGATAGAGGGAGAAGGCCTCCAGACACAGCAGGACGTGTCTTATGTTCATTTGGTGGATCACATGATTTAGTTCCAGACTCTAATTTTTCCAGTTGACCTTGGTAGAAGTGAAGTCACTCACCATCCATGTGTGGGGGTTGATGTGTGCTTTTAGAGCCAATAGAGGTTTTGATTGTTTGTTTTTAAATAAAATTGGCTATCTCTATTTTTTTTTAAGTTCTGAGACAATGAAAACTATTTCACTTGTCTTTTTAAATGTTTCTCTCTGTATGTATGCATTCGTGCATGTCTGTGTATGTGCATGTATGCAAGTGTTCGTGTGTGTACATGTATGTGTATATGTGTGTGTACATGTGTGTACATGTGTGTGTGTGTACATGTGCATTTAGGGAGGTAAAAGGGAGGAAGAGGAGTACAATGGTTGCTTCAGCAGCTTAGAAAAGGGTCTTCAGGTCTCAGGATCACAATGCCAGCACTTCACAGTTGCTGAGTTCTCTTTTCATTTTTTTAATAAAATGTCATTTTTTCTTTTGTTTACATTTATTTATTAATCTGGAGGGGGAAAAATACAGTGTACATTTGGAAGTCAGAGGGCAACTCAGAGGGAGTTACTCCTCCCCTTCCCCCGTGTGGAACCCGAGAACTGAACTCAAGTTCTCGGGCTTTTCGGAAAGCACCCTCACCCCCCAGTCACATTACTGGCCCAAGAGAAATGAGGGAGACACAAGAGGCCTGTAAACTAATCTCCTTGGCTGATGAAATGTAGCACATGACAAGCGCCAACTATTTCGCAAAACTTCTTCCCAACTGACTTCTAATGTGCATCCTAAGGTGTTGGCTTTTATTATCAAGTAAAACAAGAATGAACTCCGCAACTCATAACTTACACAGGAAGGGCACGAGGCCTTGGGAGAGTCTGAAGCTCGTGCTCCCTGTCAAAATAAAAATTTTAATAAAGAATCTAGAAATATGTGAGGATTGCTTAATTTTGTCTATATTGGAACACTGGCATAATCTTTGTTCTCTGGGGAATGTACTGGGTTGCCTGTCTCTTTTCTAATAAACTCTGAATTCATCTCACCATCCAGCTCCAGCAAATGATGTTTTTTATTTTATAATAAATGGACCTGTCTATGCTATATAGGAAGATTCTGTTTCAGAACCTACACAAATAAGAAAAGAAAAGTCATCACTCTGAGGAACTTGGTGACTATATCAAAATCAGACATCACCTAAGGCAGGGCTAAGAACGGTCCTATTCTTGTAAGGGATCTATAGGACTGCCAAAATAGTCTCTCAGAGATATTACCGCTCAAAGTTAGAATTTCGTGTTACAGGGACTGGGTGTAGTGGCATTATATTCAGGCTCATGAATTTACTCCCAATTCTGTTTGTCACAGGCTCGCTCTACTCTTCCCAAGGTGTCCCACTGTTTAAAGATAGAAGGTATTAACATGTTAGGAAAGCTCAAAGAAAAACCTCAAGTTGTTAAGTCCAGAAAAATGCAGCCTATAATGAAATCTAGTAAGCTGAAATTGCTTCAAATGTGGAGAAACTCCATGAGGGATGTCTCTGTCAACAGCAAGCTCAGGATGCTGCAAACCCGGTATTCTAAGTATGAAGGATGACAGTCTAGTACTTCATATAAGGGTTACTCTCCCTGGAAATTAACAGAGTCCATGTATGTTTTAAGAGCTTCATATGTGCTCAGTATAAGTACCAAATTCATTATGCACTATGACACTGAAAGAAGAAGCAGGAAGTTAAATATGTATGTTATGGAGTAGATATTAATGATCAAGATACACTGTTTACATGTAAGAAATTGTCAGCAATAAAAAAGTTTTTACTATAAGTAAATGCAGGTAATATTATACTTTGAAGCAATTGCCTGGTGGAAATAAATATCAAAGTCTCCAAGGTTGTCTTGATTATTAGTGATGACTCAAGGTTCACTTCCCTGTAGCATCCTCTCAGCCACAGAGATGATGAGTGATGGTCAATGCCATTTGTCAGCCTCTGGTGCATCGTGCCATGACATTGTGAGCTGTTGCACTTGATGCTAACTTGGCACCCAAACAGCCAGATCCTCAGAAATACCATGAGAGCCTGGCAAGTATATTTAGAATCATTTGATGGCTGAATGTGATGATGAATAATGGAGATTATTTACTCTGGAAGCATTCACAACATCATTTACATCAACTCAATGATATGCATAATTTAAAATGTGCCAAGGGCTGTTCAGACTTACATTACGGAGCATTCACATAATGAATGCAGTCAGAGATGTGGGACAGGAAAACTCGCATTAGCTCACAATCTGTGACAAAGTTGCTGTGCTCAGAACAATGAAACAGTAATTTTATTATGAAGGATAAGAGTTGTTGCAACAGATGATAACATCCTTACTGTTACTTGTTATAATAATCACAATTTATGTAAACAGTCTGCAAATAAAACAAAGGAAGGAGCTGTCCTGCTGACAATAAGCTTAACCTGCAGGCCCTCTGCTATATTTTCCTACTCTTTATACCTGGATACAATTAGTTTTTAATGAATATGTGAGACAACTCAATAAATTCCTATGAATATCTATTCTTAACAATGAATGACCTAAAACCAAGGTTACAAATGTAAATTAAGAGCTGAACAAAACTACTGTAACCTTTTGGCCAACAGCTGCTTAAAAAGCAATAGTAACATTTGTACTTCTTCTCATGAGTGGGAGAGGGTTGCATTCCTTCAGTGGCCTGTTAAAACTTTTTAAATTATTTTTATTGATCACTATCCCTAACAAAAACTAACCTACTGTTACTCAAAACTTTAAGGATATTGGAATTGGCGTAGAGATGTGAAGAAAACATTAGTTTAAAATTTCCCATCACCATGTCCCCTCTTACTACAACTACAATGCCTGATGCTTACACAAGTAGTTACATTTGCATCTTGACAATTCTCCCTGGTGAACTACAAGCTTCCTGGGCTTCTCTCAGTCAGAACAACTGAGCAAACTCAGGGCCACCCCAGCTTGCTTACAACCACCATGGGAAGGTATGAACTTTCATGGCCCCAGCTACTGGCTCAGGAGCATCCTGGGGATTCTAACCCAGCAAACACCACCACCCTGGGCAAGAAGGGCCTTGCACTCTTCTCTTCTTGTCATTCAGTTCCGGGCCATGCAGTGAGGCTGACCTCCACCGACCACTCCACTTCCTGCTTGGCCAAGGTCCTGACAGCCTGCCTACTTGGTACCTATCACTAAGTTTACAGATAGAAACATCAGGAGTGATGAAAACAGAAAAAGAAATGATGCCATTTTATTATTTTAGATCAATCTGCAAACAATGCTGAAAAAAAAGTCTATCACCTAGCAGTAGTAAGAAAGAGTATTTCCCAAGAACTCAAACGGTGGCCTTTAGACCAGAACAATCATTATCCCCAGATAAGGAAACTGTGTCACAGAGAGCTAGTGGACAGGACAGGGGACACAGAGAGTGTGTGGTCAGGACAAGTGACGACCACAGACAGTGTGAAAAGAGCAGAGTGATACCTAAGCTCTGTGCTATTTACTCTAAGATATTAAAAGTCTAAGAACGTTACTCATCCTTGAAAAACAACCGTATGCAATCAAGCCAATGTCAAAATTAGTTTTGGGAACCTCTAGCTTTCTGAAATAGCTGCCTTTAATATGTTGCACTGATATTAATAGATCAAGTGATAACTATGTGTGCACAGTAAATGATTCTCATTCAAGATGAGTAAGAAAGAGAGGCTGAAAGAAGTCCCAGGGGCTGGAGAGAAAGAGCAACAGTTAAAAGCACTTCTCCTCTTCCAGAGGACCTGGGTTTGGTTCCCAACAGCCATGTCTGATGGCTCACAAAGTCTTGTAACACCCATTCCAAAGGGTTCACTCCCTCTTCTGGCTACTGTGGGCAGCCACACACATGTGATATCCATTTACATAAACACTCACATAAATAGAAATAGTAAAACAATATACTTTCAAAAGAACCCATAGATGTTGCTTAAACACACAACAGGTATGCAAACGAGCCAACCCATTAAAAGGGCCCCCTTCTTACTGTAAATTGCCAACAGAGATCTCTGAGTTCCAGAACATTGATTTCTTGAACACATGATGGTTATCAATTCTGCATTTTAATCTAGAGTATTACATAATTCAGGGTGGGATTTTTTTTTTCAGATATGCCTTCTCCAAGATCCCTCTAGTGTCAAGTTGCTCATGAGCATCGATTTCTCAGACTCACACCCATCACCCTTCTACCTCCTCAACTCTCCGTCATCACCATCATCCCCATCATCACTGTCTTTATCGACAGAACTCCTGACTTCAGCTAACACAACCCGTCCTCAATGCGTAGGAGAACTCCCTCCATGCGCTGACTGGAAGCCCCAGTCTAATAGAGAAAAGGCTCCCACAGTCCAGCTCTCCAAGCTCTGGGTGACAGAATTGGTGGCATGGAGCTGCGTACCACCTGTCCTAAGAGGCGGGAGCAAAGGCGCTCCATGCATTGGGCTTTTTCATCCTATTTGCTTGAATAGTCCCTGAATATTATAGCAAACAAAATATAGTTTCGTATGGTTGAGCAGGGGGCAGCAGTTAAATATGACAGCCATTAAACAGATGACCCAGGAGTTGGGTGAGTCCTGAAACCAAGTTAAAAATGAATGTTTTCTCTCTAGGCCAAACAAGAAACACACACACATCCAAGGACTTTCCTTTAGCATGGCATAGACTGCTGTGAGAAGTTGTCAGTATTCATTTGTAAAATAGACTGCTATGCAAGTAAGTTTATTTTCAAAATGCACTGTAACCTTTGTTTTGTCCATAATACAAACTTAAATGTTTAATTATTAACATTCCCCTTCTCTGCTCCAGATATAACTACCCAGATTACATACATGTTCTAAGGTACTTGGGGTCAGAGTGTATCTTTGAAGTCAGATTATATTTCATTTTTTTAAAAGCACAGTTTTTTTTTTTTAAAAAATGCTTTGAAGGCTCATTGATACATTCCACGCTCCGTTTTAAAGATTTTTTTAAAAAATAAAGGATCATTCCATTTTTAAAATACCCCTAAAATACTAAGATAAGCAATGTACTAGTAGGAAAAGAAAGCTTAAGTAGGGTAAATTAATATTATGGGTTGTTAGAGCTAAAGAAATTACATAAAATGTGGATGCGTAGTGTGTGCCACCGTGCGAGCGTAGGAGAACGGCACCAAGGAAAGCTAGACCAGCCAAGTTTGACCTATCCTTCCTGTGTCCGCCCCATTCTCACTTTGTACACGTCGGGCACCGGCCAAGAAGCTTGTGTGTGGTGGATTTCCCCATCTGTTCAGACTCTTTGCAAGTGACCCCTTCCCAGACCTGAGTTCACTGGTTTACCAGTTCCCGAATGTCTGGTGGGCACGGAGGTGTCCGTGCGAAGGTGCGAGGTGCAATTCAAGAAAAGTGGGAGGGTTTTAAACAGGGAGGGCGGAATGCTAAAGCGTGAGACCACTAGGGGGAGCCAACTGAGCAGTCGCTTGGATAGGAGCTGGAAGCTGAACGGGTCTCTGAGCGGTTCTGCTCTGAACGAAGTTGGGCAACCAATTATCGGTATCTAACTCAGCGGGAAGGAGAGAAGACAATTCGTTTATGCTCTGGCCATCGGCTTGAGGGCAGTGTAAAAATAATATCATGCTTAGGCCTTCAAGATGGTGGCACAGACTTTGCCAACAAGTAAAAAACTTTGCTGCCTGGCTGGCTTCAAGGATAAACCTAGGACTCTGGTAGCTAAATGTGGCTAGCTAGTGCCAGGATTACAGCTGTGCCAGGCCGGCTTTCTTATATGGGTGCCGGGGACCCAACTTAAGGTCTTCGTGCTTGTACTCGACTGCCTGAGCCATCTCCCCAGGCCCTACTGTTCTGTTTTTTAAAGTATCTCTCATCGTAAGAGTAAGACTCCAGTGAACGCTGGCAATAAACCGGCTCATATTTTTAGGAGTGGGAATGGGATTTTAACATAAACTAATCACGCTTCAGTGTTTCAACCTTCATTTCGGCTCATATCTGGAAGGGCCTCTCAAGAAAAACACAGCGCTTCTTTCATCGTGTGGGCGGTTATACTTAACGGCAACTGGCCAGCCGGTGAGCCTGGCCAGCCACTCCAGCAACAAACCTTACAAATAACCTCAGCTGGTTTGCTTGCACGTGACTTCCATTGGTTTCTGGCCACTGTGGATGCATGCCAGTCCCCTACAAGATTATAACGTTCCACTCTCTCTTTTATCCTTGATTAGGAAAATGAACTTAATTACCAGCTGTTGCACATTCCAAAATCCCTGAAAATGGCTTCTTATGAAAAAAAAACTGTTTCCTGTCACTCTTGGTAAAATTTTTGACAGAACCTTTATATTTAATAAACTCAAAGCAACCACAGGGAATTCTAATTAGTTTGAATACTTTGTTATTGTACCTTTTTATACAAGTTCTAAAACGCTTTTTAAAAAATAAATTTAAAATAGAATTTTGTCTGTGGGTTCAAATACTAGTTCAGTAAAACTGTTCAGACACTGTACTTTTAATGAAAAAAAAAAAGTTTCAACTAAGCCTAAGCTACCAAGACCATTATTTGCACCCAGAGTGAGCAGGGGACCTGCCTGAAGTTGACACCATGAGTGACAGTGCTCCTGGCTTGCTTGGCTTTGAAGCATCCCGCCATTCTACAGCACATGATACAGACAAGAGCATCCCTGAAGTGCGGCACTCACTAGCCATGCGCAGAGACTCCTGAGGTGCAACGGACTAGAAACACAGTGGAGAAGGGAGAGCTAGAAAGATGACTCCAGAGGGACACCAGGTTAGGCAAGGAAGCTCAAGCCACATTTAGTCCTCTGACCAAAAACGCCTTGGACATTATCGGCAATTTGGCCTCTCAGGGGGGATGCTGTTAGTGCGCATGAGCTGGAGTTGCCCGTCAAATTGGCTGTCAGGGAAACCACGCTAGCTCACTACCCAGCACATGTGCTCCTGCTCACTGCCTTTGCGTTCTCTCAAAAGACTGGGCCAGCAAGTGTCTCTGGCAGTCGCCACTATGGGCATAAGGCAGGGCTCTCTGTTGCTCTATGGTGTGTGAGTTCAGAGCCTTCCAAAGAAGCTCTCAGCCTATTCCGGGTCCAAGCTCAGACTCTTAGGAAAAATCTAAGACCAACCACAGGCAAATGTTAGCTGAATCATGGCAAAATCCGGAAGCCTGGGGGAGGGGCTACTTTTTTACATTGATTTCTTCCCCCACACTGTTCACATCCTTTGCTGTGGTGAACCCGTCCTCTGTGGCTGACATGAGGTCTCCTCCCTCCAAGACTTCATGGAAACTAGGCTGGACTCTAGAATTAATGGCAACTAATGCCTCCTAAAATTCAGAGTAATACTAATTTCCATCCCTAGTTACATTATTTCTGCCTTTGAATTTTTTTTTTTTTCCCAGTTGGTTTAGGCTCTCCTGGGGCCAGTCAGTCTAGCCCAACTGGTAAGTTTCAAATCAATGAGACTCTGTCTCAAAGGGCATGGACATCATTTCTAAGGATGATACCCAACACTACACTCTTTTTGGGGGGAGAGGAGTGAAAGCCAACTAGCTCAGAGAGGCAGAAGAAGCACCCAGTTGGTTTTGCTACTTAGCCAACGTCCCCGAAGGAAAAAGCCACAATGTCAAAAGCTAAAAGCTGCTGCTGCTGTTTCTTCTTCTTCTTCTTCTTCTTCTTCTTCTTCTTCTTCTTCTTCTT
>OU015750.1:79750621-79765194 GCA_907169655.1 Acomys percivali
TGTAAAAGAAAAATAGGCCCATGTGAAGGTAATAAAAGAACATGGCTGCAGTCCAGAGAGACTAGCAGAGTCTGGAAACAGGAACAGCTGAATGCTTACCGTACTACAAAATCACAAAAATCTCATTTACTGATGGCAAAATTCTCAGGGCTGGGGTCCAGCATCATTAAATTTTATTCTAATCATAATGAGGAAACCGGAGGTGGGGGTTCAGCAAGAGCAATTTCTGTGTGACACACACTAACTGTATGTTGACCAGAGTGAACATTCTGAAATTCCACACAATTCCTCTAACTCTTCCCCCTGGACTGAACTGTCCTTGGAGACGGCCATTCGTGGAGTCATAATACGATGGGCGGGGGTCAGGTTATCTGGGTCTTCAGGCACCACGTGGCATCTATCTATCCAAGCTTGATTTCTGTGGCTAGGTCCCCTCTGATTCCCACACACGTGAGGGCTTTCTGCAGTGCCTGGCCCTCCTGGCACAGCACAGCAAACAGCCACAGGACTGTCAGAGGTCCTTCACTGCCCTCCTGCAACTCTTGAACGCAGGGGAAGTAAAGTGTGGGCTGAGAGGGGAGGGGGCTGAGGGGCCACCCGGGACAGAAATGGCATCTCCCGGCTGACAGCTGGGCGTGCAGGGAAATCTGGCTTTGCTCCAGCCTCCTTCTGGCTTTCTGCTGGTTTTGGTCACAGATGATGGCTGGGAGAAGCCACGCCTTTGCTTAGCCTCTAACTACATCTACAACTGTATCTTCTCTAGGATCAGGTACCCCCCCCCAGAAAAAAATTTTTTAATCACCACATCACTGTGGAAACCACAACATCTTTCTCTACTTTCACTGTTTTCTCACGAGGATGACTGGGCAGGGTATAGGGAGCAACAGGAGAAGGGAGGAAAAACTTCGACCATTCCTCACGTTGTCCAACTGTGTGTGAAACCCTCACTGTGGTTGTTTACTTTTTAAATGCTTACTACATGCCGATATATGCCGTGACACATACTATGATCATGCTACATGAGTTTGGGACATGTCTAAAAGCCCTTCTGCCACACATTGGCGTCAAATGGCTTTTCTTCCCTCCTTCACAATACTAAAGGGTGTACCACAACAAGACACTAAAAGGCTGGCAAAGCAGTGCCTGCTAGCTGAGAATAGACACAGCTCTGCCTGACTGGAATAGGGGAGGAGTTTACGTAGCCATGAGAATGCTAAACATCACGAGGTGCCCCAAGGTCTGTGGAGCCCAAGACATCAAAACCTCTTCTCTTCTCCTGACCACTGGGTGCCACAGATGTCCCCACTGAAGCCAGGGTGTGTCTAACCAGGCAGAGCAGACAGCCCAGAACCCAGCAAGACTGCATCATGAAGCAATCAAAGCACGTGTAACAATTACTATCCCTTTGCTCCTCCTTGTATTGATATGGTCTCAGCTGTTACAAGACTAATCAGAGTTGATACCCTAAGAGCATATATAGGGGGAGGAGGTCCCCCTCAGTCACAGACATAGGGGAGGGGAGTAGAAGGGAAGCGGGAGGGAGGGAGGAATAGGAGGATACAAGGGATGGGCTAACAATTGAGATGTAATATGAATAAATTAATAAAAAAATTTTTTAAAGACTAATCAGAGTTGAAGCATTAGGCTAAACTACACAAAAGTGTTATTTCCTTAAGTCAAAACCACTTGAACACCAGCAAAGTTCTATGTTTTAACCATACTGTGGTGGGCTAATGTGCTAAATTCCTAAAGTTTGGCCCATGAGATTAAGGCATAATTTGAAGATTGGGATTTCAGTCTTTACCTGTTAAAGAATTATCACCCAGGGAACAAACCAGCAGAAAGATGTGACCCCACAAAGCCACTTGCTGATTTTTTTTCCTGAGCACATACACAGGCCCATAAGCACAGGATCTCCTGAGGGCAAGTGCACAACACACAGGGCTCCACAGGACTGTCCAGGCACAGGACTGTCTGGTGCTGAGAGCTACCAGAAACTGCAGTGGACAGAACAGACTCCAGATAGCCAAATCCACACGGAGGCAGGGGCATCTCAGCCATGCTTTGCTTTCTGCATTAGGTTTTTACATGCTACCTTATTGATATAACGATCAAATGCATCCGAAGAAACATTTTTAAATCTACTGGTTTTAGTTTCGTCTGATTTTGATACAACTTCTCTCATATCTCTCTGGGCCTAAAATATTTTATGATATTTATTGAAAATCCTCTTGAAGATTTGTCACAGAGAACATTTAATTTCATTGGAGAATTTTCTTTGTACATTGCGTTTTTTAGGTGTATGGAATCGGGGAAGGGAATGTCTTCTTTCTGAGAGATATTTCTTAAAGCTTTTGCCCCTAGTAGAAGCATAATCTATTGCTTACCCTAGGTCCTGTGTAGACATTATACATACATCACTTTTGAGATAAAAGGTTTGCACTAATGTGAAAATCACATGTCATTTTTCCTCTCTGTTCACTTTTATTCTGGAGGGGAGCTCATGAGTAGTTAAAGAGGCTGTCAGTTCTGCCTAGTAAGACAGAAATTCCTTCATGCACTAAATTGAAAATCACACAACAAATATATGAGGCATCCTTCAAACCTCATCTCAGTGTGCTTCCTAAATAATACAATTTATCTCAGGTATGAAGACGAAAAGAGTTGTCTGTTTATTCAAAATATGCTTTATGGGGTGGCAAGATGCCTCAGTGGACTTGAAAGCACTTGTGCCAAGCATTGAAAATTCGAGTTCATGGCCCAGGACCCACATAGTAGAAAAGACTGCTATAGGTTGTCCTACACACACACACACACACACACACACACACACACACGTTTATATACTCTTTATAATACTAGCTCTTGCTGAACACTGAAACAATTTCATGACCAACACTTTGATGAATAGCTGTATCTGTTTTTCTAGATTATATTTATCTTTACAGTTCTTATTAAAACAGATTCTTTAAAAGTACGGCAGCAATAAATTCATACTTTAAAATAAAGAAGTCTCCACAGAGACTGAACCACAAAACAGAGAGCATCCACGGGGTGGACCTAAGTCCTCGGCACATACGCATTAGTGGTCAGCTCGGTCCTCGTGTGGAAGTCCTAACGGCAGGAGCAGTTGTCGTCTCTGACTCTGTTGCCTGCCTCTGCATCCCTGTCCCCTAACTGCACTGCCTCGGCTAGCCACTAAAGGAGAAGATGTGCCTAGTCTTACTGCAACTAGATATGCCAGGATGGGTTGACATTCGTGGGAGGCCTCCCTTTCTGTGAGCCTCTTCTGAGGAGAAAGGGAGGCCAGGAGGATGGCAGGGCGGTGAGGTGAGAGGGAAGGGCTTGGGGGAGAGGAGGGGAGAGAAAGCTGTACTAGGGATGTTAAATAAACAAATAATTTTTTAAGAAAAGAAAAAAATAAAGAAGTTACTAAACATTGTTGCAAAGTAAACTATTAAACTGATTTTATCAGAATCCTTCACTTTTAACTACATACCCATTTTTGCAAACCACATATGCTTTCCTGTCTTCCCTTTTACCATTTCCTCAAACTCTGAGGCTCTTTATATGACAACACTGTAACTGGGACCCTAGTAATTATGCTCCCTGACAGATAGACCACAATAAGAATGAAAGTACTGGGCTGGAGAGATGGCTCAGCGGTTAAGAGCACTGGCTGCTCTTCCAGAGGTCCTGAGTTTGAACATTCCCATCACCCACATGGCAGCTCACAACTCCAGTTCCAGAGGATCTGAGACCCTCTCACAGACACACATGCAGGCAAAATACCAATTTAAATAAGATAAATAAGTTATTTTTTTAAATGGCAGTGGCCCATGACTTCTGTCCTTCAGCCTATTAATATGCTATACTTCCATCTGTTGAGTTGCTTATGTTGAACCATCTTGCATCTCCATAATAAAAATAACTTGCTCATGACATATGATTTTCTTAATGCACTCTTGAATTCAGTTTGCGAGTATTTACTTAACAATTTCTGTGCTTATGTCCATTGGAACAACTGGTCTATAAATTTCCCTTTTTGTTGTTTTTTTTATCAGGTTTGACAGCAGGGTAATAATCTTGGCTTCAGAGAATCAGTGTGGTCGTATTCCTTTGGAGGGAATAAATTATAAGCAATAAAGATTTAAGATGATTAAGGATTTTATTTTCCACTTATCTAAAATAAGTTGGAACTAGGGATAGCTCAGCAGGTAAGAGCACAGGCTCCTCTTCCAAAGGACCCATGGCCAATTAGCACCATCCACATGGCAGCTAACAACCACACACAGCTCCTGTCACAGGGGATCTGATGCTCTCTTCTGGCTTCTGCAGGCACCAGGAATATTATAGTACACAGGCTTACATTAAGGCAAAATGTTCAGCAATACACATTAAAAATGTTTTGTTTTGGTTTTTAAAACAGCATTTCTCTGTGTGTCCCTGGCTGTCCTGGAACTGACTCTGTAGAGCCAGGCTGACCTCAAACTCTGAGATCCACCTGCTTCTGCCTCCCAAATGCTGGGATTAAAGGTGTGTGCCACCACTGCCCAGCTGAAAATAAAACTTACTTTTGAATGTTATATTAAAAATCCCTGTAGCTCACTTATCAAGTACACTTCCTTTACACAAATGAAAATCTCAGCTGGGCACTGTAGCATATATAGTCCTGCGGTAGGATGCTGAGGCAGAGGGATCTGAGTATCATGTCATGTCAGCTTGACTTTCTCTTTAAAAAAAAAAAAAAAAAAAAAAAAAAAAACCCTATTCCAAATGGAGCTGGTAGCTGCAGCTTTTTCAGTTTGCCAATCAGGCATTTTGTGTGTCTAATGCCAATAGCCTTAGCAAGGACTACAGCGACTTGCCTGCTTTTCTGAGATACTGGAGCTGCTACTGTTTCCTGCACATTGCTTTTAGACCACCTCCTCCTCCTCCTCCTCCTCCTCCTCCTCCTCCTCCTCCTCCTCCTCCTCCCATGCTGCAGATTGAACTGGAGATCTGTGTATGCTTGGCAAAATCTCTGTGACTGGACTATATACAATCTGAGCTCTAGATTGTTTAAAAAAAAAAAGAAAATGCCATCTTTAATTGTTTCTGCAGAAAAACAAAATGGTAACATGCGAAGGCCAAACTTCATGCTTCTCACACCCAGGTCTCAGGGTGTTAGTGAAGACGCAGGCCTCCCTCCTGCCTACAAGTGACACTGAAAGCTTATAGATGCTGACTGGTCAACACTGAAGCTGCCGCTGAGGACAGGCAAGCACAGGCTAGAGTTAGTAATTAGGACTCAGACATTATCAAAAACAGCCCTTTTGTGTTCTCTGGTGTTTTGTTGTTTTGTTTTGCTGCTTCAGTTTGGTTACTGGGTTTTGAGGTGTGGTCTCACAGCCCAGACTGGCCTCATTTGCTGTGTGATCAATTTGGACTTCTGATCCTCCTGCCTCTGCGCTCCACATGCTAGGATTATATGCGTGCACCACAACACCCGGCCTAGCGGAATTCTGAGCTGAAGAAATCTAATCTATTGTTCTTGTCCTTATCCGTAAAGTAAGTGGGGAAACTAACAAATTATTTGCTTAAATGATGATAGTACCTATATGGGTTCTAATTTTTAGGATAATATCATTTAAAACTCCAAGAATTATGCCTTGTGGTAACAGAAGATCTAAGAGTGTTACGAAAGTTCTACCCCATTGCACAGAGCTCATAAAAAGAAAGCGGTAAGAGAGAAGGTGTGCATATGATTAAGGTGGCCATGACCAGTAAACCATTTACAGTAGTCTCTAAGTTCAAAGCTCAACACATATAAAAAGCCAGAAGCCAGTTCTTTAAAAACAAATGATTTTATGTTTGTGAGCGCATGCACATGTATGCACAGCTGTCTGGAAAGGCCAGAAGAAGACATCAGATCCCTTGAGGCTGGTGTCCTGTGCTGTTATGAACCACACAGGAGGCTATGAGAATCAAACTCAGGTCCTCTGCAACCAGCAAGCTATCTCTCCAGCGCACACTAGTTCTTCATGTTTAAATGTACTGGCTACTCTTAATAAACTTACAAAAGAGTTCTATCAAAAGAACAAAGCCAGACCTTACCCAAGCATCTGTCTATCCATAATGTCTTCTGAATAAAACACAATTTGTAACTCAGACTAAATAGGTACTACTATTTTTAAAGTGTGTGCTTTATTAATATAACCCTTATAAAAATTTAAAGCCCCAACATTCCTAATATAATGATATTTAATTACTGTCTTAATGTGCTCTAAAAATAACCAAAACCGGGTTGCTGAGTTACTAAATGCTATCTATACACATGTAGTTACGATGATCGCATGAGGTCCCTGTAAGTCAGCAATCTTGCTTTAATCATCTTCATCTCAAAATAAGTTTAAAATTATAATTTTAATACAAGATGTGTAAAAATAGCTATTTTAAATTTCTCAGCTGTGCCACTTGTAAACACTGAAAACTAAATCATATTACAGAACATATTTAAAATGTAGTTGCTTGTATATATGGGTTCTTTTTTTTTAGTTTTTGTTGTTGTTGTTGTTCTTTGACATTTACATGTTAATGCAATGTGTATTGATCATATCCACCCACCATCTCCTCGCTCCAGTTTCCCTTCATCCCCTGACACCATCTCCTTCCAGGTTTCATGCCTTCATTATATTTTTAAATGTTAAGTATTTTTATGTGTGATATGTGTGCTCCAAATGAGTAAAGAGCGATTCTTCCACCCTGTACTCAGAGTCTACAGCCCTCCAGCGTGTGCCTAGGGAATTCTAAAAATGTCATCTCTATAAACAGAACAAGGGCGACTGCAGCTTAATTATGAAAATTAATTCCTGATATTATGCATGATTAAACTCTAGGAAAGGATTAAACTTAGAACTTTTTAGATAATCACTACCACATTTCTTCGTGTTTTTATAACATGTTAGCTGTAAAACAGTGTGCCTGCCTGTCTCCTGAGTGCTACTCCAACAGTAGCTCTGAGATGGGCTCTTCTGATAGAATTAGTCAGATTTTACCGATAACCTGGTTTCACCGTTGTCAGTTTTTAACAACTGTCATCTTCTGTTCCGATAGATAATGGACTACAGGTTAACCTAGCTTAAGTGCCATTCTCCTAAAGCATATTTTGTTGCTCTAATTTGGCAAGGGGGGTGGGAGGGACAGTGAGAGCCTTTTTTTTTTCCCCCTGCTCTCTTTTTCCTCCTGTGTAGGAACAGACTGACCATGACCCTCGGGAGCCACACCAACCCCTCACAGGGAACCCAGTGATCGCAGACTTCAAAGAACAAAGCTCATCCAGGGCCAGGGGGATGATTACGTCAGTGAAAACTCTGCAAACGTGAGAGCCAGAGTGTGAATGAACAGCCAGCATCACACAAAAACCAAGCATGGCTGCCTGTGCCTGCAACCTCAGCAGTGGAGGGGACAGGCAGATCCCATGAGCTCTCCAGCCAGCCTCGTTGAAAGAGTGAGTTTCTGCCTCAGTGACACCTTGTCTCCAGGCATTAAGGTGGAGAGCGACAGACGAGTGACAGTCACAAAATTATTACAGTCGTGTGTACACAGAGAGTAACTCAGGAACCAGTTTTACTTATCTGTAGAACATGCTAAGGTAACATAGAGTATAAAATTAATAGTTTATTTAATCTGAGTTGTAAACTGACCTTTACCCAAAGAGAACTTAAAACAGGAAGCTGCTGAAGGAAGCTTTTGTTTTCTTTTCTTTCCTTTCCTTTTTTTTTTTTTTTTTTTTTTAGACCAGGCTGGCCTGGAACTCACAGAGATCTGCCTGCTTCTGCCTCCCAAGTGGTGAGATTAACCACGCTGAGATAGCTTTAACTTTCTTAAAATTTAATTTCACTCATAGCCTGCTCTGGCCACTGCATGCCCCTGCCCAAGCTCACACGCATGTGCAAAGCACGCGCATGCGCACAGTTCATTCTGAGATTATCAAGGTGGCTGAGACTCAGAGGAGCATTCTTATGCCTGTCATACATCCTTCCACTAGGGGCGCTATCGGACAGCCTTCAACCTAGTTTCCCGTTTACTTTCAGCGCAGAGCATCTCTTTCAACAGCGGGCAGGCGGGCAGGCATAAAGTTATTTTTTTAAATTAGCGCTTCAAGGGCTAGTGACAGGATCCACACGTAGTGAGTGACAGACAGACACAGATGGCACCGGTTCTCAACCCTTGAAGACTGAGGAATGGCCCCGGATTAAGGGGAATTTATGAATATGGCGCTAAGGCTGAGGACTCTATCCCTGCAGGGAACTTACTTCAAAATCCCTGCTCCTCACTCACGCCCTCCCTGTTCTGGGGAGGAACAGGGGCCTACAGCTGAATTTACATATGCATAAAGTGCCCCGCCTTTGTTTCATCTTCTCTCTAGTTGTCACACTGGGAAAGACCTGAAGCCGATTAAAATTTTTCTCTCACAGTTTTGGCCACGGTATAAATAAACTATTTGCTTTTATTTTTATAAATATGTTAATGTCTTTTTCTTTTAACTCGGTGACATTCAAACACGGAACCAATGACTACAAACATTATCTAAACCAAACTCACAGGTTGAACGTAAACTGGGTGGTCCACAGCCTGCTCTGTCTCACCCTATGGTTATGGCAGGAGTGGTAAAAACCAACTTGTGGTAAAGTAATACGTCTAACAGCACCAAGCAGTTCCTTTCCATGGTTCTCAGTTGTGAGATTTAAGCACACATGTAAATGAGAGAAGAAAGTGTGTGCCTAACGTTGAATGTTAAACAGGCATACCTATATGTTTACAGAACATATTTTTGTGCTGATTTATCTACTGCAATTATATTTATTGAGTTTTAAGTTTCCAGCGCTATGGACACAGCAATGAAACAAGTAGAATCAGAAACAGGCCACTGTGAGATAAACGGACAAGGCGGGGAAAGAGGTGGTTCAAACGCTTGTGAGGAAAGAAGCAATCAGGGTCAATAATGTTGAGAGAAAAGAGCTGATTAAAAGGTTGAAAATACACAACAACTGAAAAAAAAAAAAGGATTAACTAGCTGAGCAACCCCCAGGCTGGGACTGGCAGATTGGAACACGAAGAAAGGGATTAAGCCACAGCTGATGTCTGTTATTGTAATAGTCAAAGGCATCATGGTGCCAGTAGAAAAACCAGTGCTGTGCTGCACTGTCTGGGCCAGCATGTTTGTCATTAATGATGTAGCCACCATGTGCTGTCAGGGGCAGCATGTTTGTCATTCACTTATTAGCCACCAGCTATTTAACGGTGTACATGTGCCAAACACTGCCCTGTTTCATACACATCAGCTCTTCTTATGTCAAGAGCTGGAAACGCGCCATTTCACAAGAAAAGAAGGAGGAGGTCTGAGGAGGAACAGCTTGTCTTCTGCTGACGGGCTGTGTGGGCCATCAAGTCCGTTCTGACTGGCCCCCAAAGCTCACTCTGGGCCAACGTGCTCAGACAGTTTGTGTCCTATCAGGGACCCAAGCAGGATTCACAGCACAGGCTGAGAAACAAAAGGCTTCAGTAAGTGAGAGGAAAGGCCAAGGTAACAGTAGAAAGAGGAAGACAGCAAAGCCAGATGCCATGAAGCGCCCCTGAGGGAAGCTTCTGTGAGGTCAGGAGGAGAAGGGCCAAGCACCAGGACAAAGGGCTGACAGGGGTGTACCCGGCCCTCCACACCAACAGAAACTACCATCTCAGATGTTTTAAAAAGCTATGCTGAGTGTAATTCCTGATTGTTCTATGGTTCTTCTCGCTGTATGTAGTTTATTTTATATATGTGTAGTAATGTGAATGCATATGTTAAACAAATATAAATGAATCAACATGAAAAAAACATAGCTATGCTGAGAGGGCAAAGGGGCATTCTCAGAAAATGGGGAGCCCAGCAGCTATTTACAAACTGACATAGGGATGACCATACAGTTACCCTGCACAGGACCTGGCCAAACTGCCCGAATGCACATGACACCTCTGCCACTAACCAACAAGTCACTTAACCTCATTTTCTCTATCAGGCAAGCAAGGGTGACACAGTGGGGAGGCCTACCTCACAGGCTTGCTAAAACTAAGTGAATTGCTACTTGTGAGATTAGAGGGGCTGGAGAAACAGCTTGGAGGTTAAGAGCACTCCGCTGCTCTTCCAGAGGACCCAGGTACAGTGTATCAGCACCCCCATCCTGAACTTAACACACAATGGGTACAGTGCCCTCCTCTGGCCTCCACAGGCGCTCGCACACATGGTACACATACATACATACATACATACATACATACATACATACATACATTCAGAGTACACACACACACACATACAAAACAAAGTGAAATAGAATGAATCTTTAAAACAGCCACAAAGCAAGTTCACTTACAGGTTCAATTGAAAATCAAGTGAATGGCCGGGTGCAGTGGCGCACGCCAGTAATCCCAGCACTCAGGGAGGCAGAGGCAGGTGGATCTCTGTGAGTTCAAGGCCAGCCTGGTCTACAAAGTTCAGGGCAGTCAAGGCTACAAAAAGAGAAACCCTGTCTCGAAAAGAAAGAATGAATGAAGGAAAGAAAGAAAGAGAGAGAGAGAGAGAAAGAAAGAAAAAAGAAAGAAAAGATAGAAAGCCAACTGAATGATAAAGGAGACAAGGTGATAGGTTACAAGACAAACAAGGAACTTGGAGGACGATGCTCGCAAACAGGCAGAAACAAAACTGAGGTGTTGCCAGTCCTGCTGGCTCAGGACAGGGAGGGCAGACAGCCTGGTCTTTGGGTACATGAAGGAAACGTGACAAAGTTGTTCCAACATGTCCAAAGAGAGCCTAATGCAGACCATAGGATGAAGGGTCAGCAAGCCCCTCAACACCAGCAGCCTGTAGTTGAGAGTCCAAACCATCCTGCAGCAGCACAGCAGCCTGGGCAGGCTCAGAAACGCTGCTGCGAACAGAACAAATTCCTTACAGACAATCAGAAAGACAATTTGTCCTCTCCAGCCTGAGGGAAAATGACAGTCAAAATAAGAGAAAGCACAATGCTCAAATGAGCATTTGAAAGAATTTCATTTTCTCTTTTATGAGATAAATGTACTTGGAATCATTTATCATGCTAACCAAGGCACTTTTCTCATTTTGAACAAAAAACATGCAAAGGCCATTATAATTTGAGCAGGCTAAAGTTTTAGCAATCTCTCAATCTAATAACCTTCTTAACAAAATTGCGTTTAGCTTAAAAAAAATAAATAAATAAAATTCCACACCCATTTCTAAGCAAAGAGCTATTTAGAGCAGTTTCACCACTGTAAATGTAAAGAAATGTCATCTAGATTCCATGTTCTGTATCTTTATGATCCCTCAGGCTACAGGCTCATGCTAGGAAAGGACCTGCAGCTGGAAAACAAGATGAAGGTAGGAAGATGTACACCAGAGCTCCTGAGTTCAAATAACCGATGCCTCTCCGAGAGCCCCCACCACAAGCCCAAGGGTTCCAGAACACAAAATAAACACACGTTGGCGGGATAGAGAGAGTTAGTGGTGGTAGCAGCAGGTCTGCTTATGCAACGCGGGGGGGGGCGTTCAGGGGGGAACGACACTTAGTTTGTAATGTTGAGGGCTCAGAGTTCTATAAGAAAAGACAAAGCAATGAGGGGAAAGCATACCATTGCATTTAATAGAAGTTTTACGTGACTTGGGACCCTTCATAAGAAATTGAGGACCACACTCTTTCCAACTCCCCCCAAACCAGGTAAACCTGTGTGGTTTTTAAGGTGGGTCTGATTATGTAGCTAGAGGGGAAAAAAAAGAATGATTAGATAAAAAGTGCAATCTGATGGTGTCAGGCCAGGAGAACTTAGCAAGGCCCTCTGTATCCCTGTGCCTTCAGAGACAAGGACACTTCTTTCCTCCAGGTGTAAGGAAGACAAAGCCTCAAATGTAAGCCAGACAACCTCCTAGCCGGACAGTGAGAAACTGCTTCCTAAGTGCACAGCCTTCTTCCAAGGAAAGGTAGGAGGGCAGGGAGTGACCGGCCGGCTTCTCAAAATCAATCCTTAGTCTAAAATGCTTTTTAAGATAGAAAGATGGCTTGGTGGTTAAGAGCACTGACTGCTCTTCCAGGGGGCCCAGGTATAGTTCCCAGCACCCACGTGGTAACTCACAACCATCTGTAACTCCAGTTCCGGGATATGAGCTGCTCTCTTCTGACCCCACACATACCAGGCACATACATGGTGTGGAGACACGCAGGTAAGACACTCATGCATGTAAAATAAAAATAAGTTAAATCATTAAAATAAATAAAATGTTCTAGGGTATGCACTGGCGAGATGGCCCAGTGGGTAGGTGCTAGCTGCCCGAGGATGAGGACCTGAGTTCACATCCCCAGCATCCTTGTAAAAAGCCAGCCATGGCCGCACACAGAGCTGGCTGTGCAGAGATGGATGGATCTCTGGAGTGCTCGCTGGCCAGGTAGCCTTGCACCTCAGAGAGCTCTAGGCTCAAGGTGAACCTGTCTCAAAAACTAAGGCGAAGAATGATTAAAGACACAGGACATCACACACACACACACACACACACACACACACACAAATATATTATTTCTATTATTTCAGGGCATGATATGCTAAATCCCATCACTGGATAAAGCTCATTAATTTAGACTCTAGGTTTAAATGCACACATGAATTTTCTCCAATCTTATACACTGAAGTTGTTTAGTTAATTCTTTGTCAGACAAGGTCCCACCGTGTCGTCTGGGCTTCTAACTCACACCCGTCAGCCACAACATCCATAATGCTGGATTCTGGCTTGCACTAGCTTCTTAATATTCTTTATTCTGATAGCTTTCAGTAATAAGTTCAAATAATAGCATCTAACATCTTTTGTTTTTGTTTTTGGAGTCAGCATTTCTTTTTGCAGCCTTGGCTGTTCTGGACTCGCTATGTAGACCAAGCTGGCTCACAGAGATCCACCTGCCTCTGCCTCCCAGAGTGCTGGGATTACAGGCATATGCCATTGCATACAGTTCTAAAGTAATTTTAAAAATAATAATAAATGTGCAATACTTTAAGAATTTAACTGAAGCCGGGCAGTGGTGGCACAGGCCTGTAATCCTAGCATAGCACTCGGGAGGCAGAGGCAGGAGGATCTCTGTGAGTTTGAGGCCAGCCTGGAAATAGGTCAGCAGTGCCTTGGGCCATTGCCCACTCTCATCCTCAGACGGCTTGAAATTACTCTGCACCAAGCCCTACCTACCTGAGTGTCTTCCTTGGCTTCTTTCAAAGGGGTTGGGGAACTAATAAGGGGAGACCAGAGAGAGAGATCCTGGTAAAGATTCTGTTGGACTTAGTTGGCCTGACAGTAAAGGATTCCTTTAAAACTAAATCTAGAGCCTGGAGATGGAACTCAGTGATCAAACATGTACTTAGCATGGCCAAGGCCCTGCATTCGACCCCCAATACCCAAAAGTAATCCAATGAATATAAAGAAACGAAATAGTGGGAAAAAATGTCTATATTCTGACTACATGGAACCTGCCATAAACGGAGGTAACAACTACACTCCGGTGCCCGGCGTTCTCATTGCGGTGTTTAACCCTGAACAGCTAGCACACAGATATGATGTCAGCGGTTGGGGAGCTACGACAGGAGAATTGCTTCAAGTTTAGGGCCAGCCTGGGCTACAGAGCACCAGGCCAGTCGGGGATACACAACAAAACCTTCTCTCAAAACAACAACATATCTAAACAAAATCATTTGCTTCACTGTGACAATAAATAAAAATCTCCCATGACTATTAAAACATGTGGATCTCTCCTAAGTATACATGAAAACTATGAGCAAAAGCAACAGTACAGTGCTGATGTAGCACGTTCAAAGTAAAGTCGACCAAGCAGTGATGTTTGCCCTCCATTTTCTGCTTTTTGTGTTGGTGAGATTTTTTAGAATATTAAAAACTTCTAAGCAGCAATCCCCGGTGCATCTGGAATAAAGAGAGAAAATTACAGGGGCAGCGGCCTTTGCTAAAATGACAAGTGAACATCCATGGCTCCTGGTCCAGTTAAATCTGGCGCGGTTTCACATTCCTCACCACACAATGGAGCTTTCATCGAAACTGGAAAATATTTCTGTGAGAATATTTGCAGAGAATGGATGGAATTCTTAATGTTGCAAGCACCCATTGACTCATTTAAAAGGACAATGATTGAGTGACCAATGAGAAATGTTTCAGTGGTATTTATATTACAAAAGAAAAGATTTAAGTCTAGCATTTTTTTTTCTTGAGTCAGTCAGAAAAATTACATTGAGTTTGTTGACTGTGGGCCTCAATTCTTGAAGGATCTGCCCTCACAGCTTTGAGAGCTGCCTTCCCTTTAGCCAGCTAATTTTTTTTCCGTCCTACTTGGCTTCTAAATGTTATTGTCCATTCAGTTATTTGTACATACTTTGTCCTATCCTACCCCAAAACAGGACTTAGGATGACTCTAAAGATCAAAAATCTGTATAGCCTAATAAATGATCACAAAATAAGAGAAATGAGACAAAGAAATAGTAAATCTGGAAAGACAGAC
>OU015750.1:79779934-79797056 GCA_907169655.1 Acomys percivali
CTAGGTCCAAAACTTCTCCCTGAAGGCATGCGTGCCCTTTTGACAAACATAGAAAAATTCTGCCAGAACCTTCTCCATGGGAAGATAGCCAGGAACAAGCTTTAGGCCAAATAAAGCTGGCCTGGTGCTCATCTTCCGTATTTTACCGCAATGCCATACATGGTGAGATGGTTTTAGGCCATCAGTGCCTTGGAGTTATCCGATAATTGTAAAACTAAAAACCAAAAACTGTAATATGCTTTGAAAACTGTTATTTCCATGAAGCCACGTAGCACTTGTAATAGAGGATTAACCTCAAACCTATGAAGATGTAAAAGCTAATGTAATCAGGCAATGTGTTTTCAAAGTAGGCTTTGATGCTTCCAATTAATTCATAGATTCCCTGCTATCACCTTAAGATTTTTTAAATGCTTTTTATTCCTAATTACAATCTTTAAGAGACTATAAGTTATTAAAAGAAACTAATTTTTACAGTCACTGTTTAAAATTCTACAAAACCATTAAACCTTACCCACCGTCATAATCCCCTACCACTGTGTAACTGCACGAAGTCCACTCTCAAAGCTAAGACTAACAGTCAAACTTAATACGGCATTGAAAACACTTCTACAGATACAACTTTACTGAAATCTTAAGTACTCTATGCACTGAGTTAAGAGAAAAGTGGACACTCAACTATTAAAACTCACCACTGAACCGTAATCCCCATGCCTAGAGTAATACAATTAGAAAATTCATCTTTATATCTTTGAAACCTTCTAACTGGCTCAATGCATGTATAAGCTTTTTTTAATGGTATCAATTAGCATGCTTCTACATGAGGGACGTGTTGCATCCTAGTCCACAGTAGAAGAATGTCTTTGACCTCATCTTGTGATACCGTTTCTAGCATTTTTCCAAGCTGTAAGCATATCACTGGTACAGGTGTTGCCTTATTAAGAGTTATTAGAGAGCTAGCAGTATGTGATCCGGAAGTTTCGGTAGGGCTCACTGGCAGTGTACCTGCCTAGCACACAAGACGGCCTAGGTTCAATTACTAAGACAAGGAGGAAAACTGCACGGGATAGACATGTTCCCTAGCTTTCCTTCATAGTTGGATACTCTCAGAGGCTGAAGAGATGGCTCTGAGGTGAAGAGCACTGGCTGCTCTTCCAGAGGACCTGGATGGGATTCCCAGCACCTACATGGCAGCTCACAGCCACCAGAAACTCCAGTCCCAAAGGATGTGGTGTTCTCATGTGGCCTCTGTGGGCACCAAACACACATATGGTACACAGACATACATGTAAGCAAAATGCATATGGCCAAATACTCCCTTGCCTGTCAATGGCCATGAAAAGTATTTGAAAAACTAGTAATATAGCAATACTGGAATAAAAGTAAAAATAATAATAATCAGCCTTAATCAGGAAAGTGATCCTTACCAAGTGTTTAATATAAGATCACTTCAAAAGTTTACGATTTGATGACTGAGACCATTCATCTTCCATACTTTCATTAAGACTAGCAATTTTCACATTATAAATGAAGAAACACAGGAGTGGGTGCTTTTTAAAGTCCTGAAGACAATGTGTCCATTAGCAAACAAAAACATTATCAAAAACTTGGTATACTCCTCATTTTGGTAGTGTCTGAGGGTCCTTGCATGTCTTTCTTTTTTTCTTTTAAAGATTTATTTCTTTATTATGCATATACACCTGCATGCCAGAAGAGGGCACCACATCTCATTATAAATGGTTGGGAGCCACCATGCAGTTGCTGGGAATTGAACTCAGGACCTCTGGAAGAGCAGACAGTGCTCTTAACCACTGAGCCATCTCTCCAGTCCCCTTGCATGTCTTTCAATGCTGATTTGTTTCCACTTGCTTAGATCATGAATGCTCCCCACCCCAAGGCCCCGGTATTGAAGGCTTGCTCCCCAAGGTGGTGCTTTGGAGATTTGACTCTTAAGAGCCTAGTCAGAGGTCAGTGGGTCACTAGAGAGTGTCCTTGAAGGGATTTCTGTATCCCAATTCAGTCTTCTTTCTTTTGCCAAGAGGAGGGCAGTTTTGCCCCAGCAAGGACCCAAGCCTGAGGTGTTACTTCACCTGAGGCCCAAAAGTAAAGCCAGTAAAAGTAAAAACAACTGCAACTTCCGAACATGGGAGTCAAAATAACATTTCCCTCTATAAGACAATAACCTCGGATACTTTGTTACAGAGACAAGCAACAAGCATTTTACCTCTCATGTAAGAGCACATAACGCCCGCCCTCCCCCCCACGCACACAGGAAACAGGCAAATAAATAATTTATATAGTCACAGCCATTAAAACAATTTTACTATAAGCTATCAATTTTTTTCTTCTTTTAAATTAATATGTGGTTACCTAGTAATCACAAAACATATACTCCTATGCTACTAGCTTGCTGCAATCCTAATGTATTTTCTAATCCTATTTCTTAAAAATATGAAATGAAAGTTTTCCATAATAAGGAATTCCAAACTAGCAAAAACATGTTGAAAAATCAAAGAGCCATGTCATTCTGAATGCTTCTTTTTTTCCCCTCTTTCTTTAAAACTGGGTGCCAAGAAGCTGAGGCCAAAAAGTAGAGCAACTCATTGCGAATGTGCTGGCTTCCAAGAGCCTGTTTGCAGGCCACTAAACTGGAACTTTGAATACTGTCTTCCACCCAAACAACGTGACAAATGTGCCTTCTTTCCCAGGCCTCCCTACAGGCCTAGTAAGTTTTTTAAATGTTTTAAAAATGAACATTAGATACTTTAAAACAAACAGAGAAAGCTCTTGGCAAAAGATCTGTTACGTATGTCCAACTATTGTCCGATCCTTACATCTTTTCCTTATATCCCTATTAAAAACTTGCTGCTCTCTAAAAGTCTCCCAAGACAGCAGTATTAAATTAAGCTGCATTTTCCCACAACTATAAGCTGTCCTACCCCCTCTAAAATAATTTGCTATTGATATCATATTATGAAGTCAGGATTTGCGTTTAATGATTTTTAAGACTTTGGAGGCTGGGACTGAAACATTTGCCTATCGTGTGGGAGGACCTGGATTCATCCCTCGGCACCAGACTTAGGAAGAAGAGGAAGAGTTCTGACTATAGCTTGGTGTGGTGGGTGTGCTCTTGAATCCCCCAAATGACAGTGGGGGTGGAGTCTGTGTGTGCAAATGCATGGGCCTGCTTCAGGAGCGTCTAAGCATTGAGAATACAATATGGCATTCTGTACGGTAAACAATGAAATCTCAAGAATGACAGGTGACAAGCAGAAACTATAGAGACCTCTAGCTATGGGTTGGAATAAGAATATGGGAAGTGACCTGGTCAAGAAGGCAAGAGAGGCTCAAACGGGAAGAACAACAGCAAAGCCTTTAAAGGATGGGGTCAGGAGTACAACTCTCCCCCTGGTGATCAATGGGGAAAGCCTGAAGGAAGGTGGTGGCTGCTGTGTTCAGCACAGAGCCTGGGGAGTGAGCACTCGAGGTCAGCATTGTCCCCTGAAAAAGCTCGAACTCTAGTAATCTAATTACTGGAACCAGAAGAGTCTGTAAGGCAGTGGTAGGTCCCCAGGTCTGTGAACTTCAAACCATCCAAGACTCCATCATCCTTCCTCTCACATCCCCTTATGGACCAAATCCCAGTAGAAGAAAGAGTTTCTCTTCCTTGCTCCACTTGGTCCCCTTCTCCATGTTCATACACCACCCCATCACACACACACACATACACATACACACACACACACACACACACACACACACACACTGTTAAAAGAGGAAAGGATCAAGCATTGACCACAAAGTGATGGAGATGCCCTAGGATGGATCTCAGCTACTAAAGCAGAGAGACCATGGGTCCAGGGCTGGCCCAGGCTACTCTCTCTACAGAAAAATAAGAAGAGTGCTGGAGTGCAGTTTCATGGTACATGCCTAACGTTTTGAAGGCCCTCTGGGTTCAGTCGCAAGTACAATCAATCAGTAAAACAGATTTCCCAGTTAAAACAGAGAAGTTCAAGTCGAAGACGTTGAGAGCGCACTTGGAGGTTCTAGCAGGGGTGCACAGCTACTCATATGCCCTTGACAAAGGACCATACCTCCTGTATTAGAGAGGAAGAGACACCTGCCGCTCCATCAAGATCGACCAAATCCATCCTGTAGATAATGAGGTGAGAGATGTCACAGCCTAATTACTCTCATATCTGAACACATTTGGGAGACTCTGCTGAGTGGATCTCTAAGCAACAAATCAAAACAAACAAACAAAGAAACAACAACAAAAGCACCTGGCTTCTCTTCTAGCCAGCAGTCACATGTCTTCAGGGAAGTCATTCCAACTGTCTACCATTTGGTGTCCTCAGGGCCTGGCTTCCATGCAGCCACCCACTCAAGCAGCAGAACTTTACTTCCTGTTCTAGCCTAGTAGTGTCCATGTACGCATAGTCCTAAAGCAAGAGAAAGCCAACCCAAACAGCTTACAAGCATCTAAAGACGGTGGTGCAGTTGCTCACACACTCCAAGCTGTGTATCACTAGACACTTCCAAGGGCTACCTTGCTGCTAGTAAAACCCGAGTGTGAATATGAAGTCATTTTCCTCTTCTTGTCATGTCTTCTCTCTAGTTAAACTCTGTCTTAAAGACCAAGTCTTTCTTAGAATGACCCAACAAAATGTGGTTGGTTTTTTCCCCCCGGAGTTTATCTATTTGATTTGAGATTCTCAGCAGGGCTTGGGGTCTACTTTGGTGCCTAGCAAATACGTGGCCCTGCGTTTGATCCTCAACAACATTAACAAAATGCCTAGACCAGCAGCTCTCCCCCCTTCCTGACGCTGTGGCCCTTTAATACAGTTCCCCATGTTGTGGTGACCCCCCCAACCATACAATTATTCTTGTTGCTGCCTCATAACTGCAGTTTTGCCACTGTTAATGAATCGTAATACAAATATCTGTGTTTTCCCATGGCCTTAGGTGAGGTGGACCCTGTGAGAGGGTTGTTTGTCCCTCAGAGGGGTCATGACCCAAGGTTAAGAACTGCAAGCCTAACCAACCAAGGACAATACACGCTGTAAACATTGAACCCCTACCCAGATCTAGCCACGGGACAGGACATTCTCTACAGATGAGTGAAGAGTGGGGACTGACTTTCACATGAATCTGGTGCCCCATATCTGACCACATCCCCTTGATGGAGAGACCTGGTGATACTCAGGGGAAGTATAGCAGGTTACCAAGAAGAGACTTGATACCCTATGATCATATACAGGGGGAGGAGGTCCCCCTCAGTCACAGTCATAGGGGAGAGGAGTAGGGGAAAATGGAAGGGAGGGAGGAATGGCAGGATAGAAGGGAGGGGATAACAATTGAGATGTAATATGAATGAGTTAATGAATAAATTAATTTAAAAAAAAAAAAAGAACTGCTAGCCTAGTCAAAGAGAATATATGTAAGTCGCAATGGGATTCAGATCTGCCCTCGCCTTAGGCTGAGAGGTAAAAGCAGTCTTGAGAATGAAATAGTCCTCCCAAGTTTTATCTCATTAGCTGGTCCCACTTTCTGCAACACTAATTTTTTTCAGATTTTTAATAGATTCATACTCAGTTTAAGATGTAATCTCAAGTCGGCACAGGCTAAGTGTTCCTAACCCAAAATCTAAAATCTAAAATGCTCCAAATACAAAACACAATGCAAGGGGAAATTTTCACACCTGATACCATCTGACAAGTTATAGACCCAGAAACACTAGACATCATGCATTAAATTACCTTCAGGATATGGGATGAAAGCAAGTATGGAAAAAAAAGCAAATGCGTTCCTTATTGAGACTTGGATCTCACCCCAAGATCCATCATGTGCATACAAGATCCATCACTGGTCCAAAGTGTATCACATTCCTGGTCTCCAGCATTCTGAGCAGAGGATATTCAGCCTCCACAGCAGTGAAGAGTGTTTAAAGAAATGATGCTGTGATGATACCCATCATAGAAAGGACTAGGCAGCAAGAAGCCCCATTTCCTATCCTCCCAGAGACTCTGAGGTCCCTTTTCCCACACATTCACTGCTCTCTGATTCTAAAGGCCCCTTCAATACACTGAGCAAGACTTTGGAAAGGCTCTTGACACAGACCTTGTGAAGATGGCTTTCAGATTAGGACAACTGGGTGATATATATCACACTCTGATCACCCTCTTGGAAGCACATTGGGGGACCCTTTACCAGAATGATCTCTAAGCAACAAAGCAAAGCAAAGAACCCTGGCTTCGCTTCTTGTGTCTTCAGGGAAGTCTCTCTAGCTGGCTACCATTTGGTATCCTAATGGCTTCTGTCTGGCCATGTTGTCATTAAATGTGATTATTTAAATAATAGGTTTTTTTCAAAACTGTATGTAAACAACTTTCTATAACCTACACAGTGAGTTTCCCCACACGGCCCTATTACAATGTCATCAAATATTATTAGAATCTCAAAGCAAGACATCTAATATACTTTTAGACAACAAACATCTAATATACTTTTAAAATAGTTTAGAATAAAACTTCATATTACGAGTAGATTCTTCCGAAACTGTCACCTTTTTGTTGGTGATTGGAACAGACAAGAAATAGTTGGGTTGAAAATCTTTTGTGGGTTTTTTCCTCTTCTTTCTGTGATCACTCTTGTTGCCTTCATTTCCTTTGCTCCTCTTTGAGTTTCTTTGAGGCCCATCAGGGACTAGAGGAGAACAAAGCAGAGTGAGAAAGCGTCTCACACATTTAATCAAAGGCAACCTAATTTTGAGAGGGAGAAGGCAGCACACAGTGTCTGTAACAAGCGGCAATCCTGTATAACCCTCGTTTTCAAATCGAAAGCAGGAGTTGGCAAGCGCTTCCATAAAGATCTGGATCATAAACAGCTTAGGCTTTGCAGACCATAGGGTCTATGCAGCAGCTACCTAACTCTGACAGAACAGTTAAAGGATATAGCTGTATCCCTCTCACCCACCCACCCAAAAAAAACTTTATTTACAAGCAGAAGGTCAGACAGACTTCTGCCTGCCGATTAGAAGCATCGAATTCCTTGAGGCAAGTTGATCTTCGCTGTCAGGATATCTCATTTCTTCTTCTTGTTTCTTTGCACACAACAACTACTTGACCAACAGCAAGCAACAGCATCCAACCACCCACCAGCGGTTCCACCTCTCAGGTCCCTTGCATAGTCTCCCAGAATCCCAAAAAGTCACACACTAGCAGCTGGGAAAACCACACCCCTGCTAGAGCAGGAGGCAAGTCATAGTCACCTGCTGTGAAGAAGCCTCTAATCCCCACACCTAGGATTAAAACAAAAACATACTCCTTTAACACTTTTCTGTGGGTTTTTTGTTTGTTTGTTTGTTTGCTTGTTTGTTTGTTTTCCTTTGGTTTTTCGAGACAGGGTTTCTCTGTGTAGCCTTGGCTGTCCTGGACCCGCTTTGTAGACCAGGCTGGCCTCGAATTCACATTAATCCTCCTGCCTCTGCCTCCCAAGTGCTGGGATTAAAGGTGTGCACCACCACGACTGGTTTATTTCTTTGTTTTTTTAAAGAAACTGAATTTACAAAATTCTCACTACACATCCTGGACACCACTAACAATCAATCTCTACCACTCCCCAAAGGTTTTTTTTTTCCCCATTGTTTTTGGGTTTTGTTTTGTTTTTTGAGGAAGAGTTTTGCTACCCCAACCTCCTCCCCCTGCCCCCTCAACCCTCACCCCCCACTCCTGCCTTCCTTAGCCTCTCAAATTCAGGATTATATGCAGTAGCCACTGCGTCTGAAATTATAGTCTTTGTACCACTAGGAAAGTGAACTGTCAGTTGATTTGTGTTTGTTTATTTCATACATTCCCTATGACCTAACTTCCTCCTGCTAGCCCCATTTTCTCCTAGTGAAAGATCCCACAACCTCACAGCAGCACAGGTGACCTAATACATGAGGACACTGTGGACATTCAGGGTCCAAACTGTAGCAAATGGGGTCATGTCAGACACTCTCTGGTGTCAATGTATAATCTTTCCATCGGCTAAAGGTGGATTGGGCACTGAATTGAATAACAAATTCAGGAGTGTGAGTTATATCGAATATGATCAAGGTCTATCAGTTCACAACGATTCTAAAAAGAAGTTAAAACCACAATTCAGTTTCCTCTGGAAAACTCCCAGGAACATTCCTCTGAAGGGTGACCACTCGTGTGCGCATGGTACAGTGTTACAACCCTCGCAGTGTATTTGGGGCTCCTTCCCCTTAACTCAGTGTCCTGTTGCCATGGTCAACCCCAGGTGCCACTGAGCCACTGTCATGTTTCCTCTTGTTTGCAGAGAGTCTGTATCTGCCAGGTTTATCTGCAGAACGAGAACACAGTGGAATCACCCTGCATTCTCACTCCCTGGACTCCATTCTCCCTCCAGCGCTGGGGTCACAGACTGTTATTGCATCTGCTGGCTTTCCCATGAAAGGAGGAAAAGTAAATATTTATGCCATCACCTAGCTTACAGATAAAAATATTAAAAGTTGGTGACTTGAGGTCTCAGAATGCAGAAAACTTCGGCCATGCGCCCTGGATCTTTCAGCAGATTATTTTATGGCAATCCTGCTGGTCAGCTAAAAGTTGTCCATGGAAACATAGCTTGTAAACCCAGAGACTTCATTTGTTATGCTTGTTCGTTTTCATAATGACTTCAGCCATTTAATGTGAGCTGACAAACTTGATGTCACTGACAAAGGCTGTTACTCTCTCAATGGCAGGCTTCTGTTTTTTTTTTTTTTTTTTTAATAAAATCACCACATGTCATCTTATGTAAATCATCTATTTTTTCCTCGACTCCATTTATCCCTTCAAAAACTACAAAGGAGTGAATTAGAAGAGAAATTAATTTAATCAAGTGTTCCATCTGTTATTGTAGTCTGGTTGTTTTCACACTTGATCTTAATTAAAATGCTGAGAATAAATTAGAGTTTGTTTTCATATTTCCTTTCTTGTTATTTAAGCAGATTAAAAAAAATATTTCAAGTAGTCTAGGAGTATATATGCACATTTGTAATTGTAGGACTTGGGAAGGCTGAGGCAGGAGGACTACTCTGAATTCAAGGCCAACTGGGCTCCACATGAAGTCACTATCTTAAAAAATAAATACATTTTTTCAAATTAAAAAATGACTTAATGGCATCACAGCCATCTTAGTTTGCAGCACTCTCCATGATGTTCACAGCACAAACACATAAAGAACCAATAAAGCAAATGTGAGAACATACCATGTGTCATGCATGACATTTTACTGTATGTCATACTTGCATTCCCAAGCTATGTGTCATGCATAACATATTACTGTATGTTGTACTTGCACTCCCAAGCCATGTGTCATGCATAACATTTTACTGTATGTCATACTTGCATTCCCAAGCTATGTGTCATGCATAACATTTTACTGTGCGTTATACTTGCATTCCCAAACCATGTGTCATGCATGCCATTTTACTGTATGTTGTATTTGCACTCCCAACTAACTCTATAAAGAACACAGAGCATAATTTCTCTCTTTCTAACCGATACTGAATACTCACAGATATCTGTTTATACTAAGACACAGTCTTTTCTATATAAAAATTTTCAGATGAATTTAGTTTGATATGTTTAAAATTTTTAAATATAATTTAACTAATTAACAGTAATAAAATGGTAATTTCCTCTGTCTCAAAAGCCTCCAATAACTACACTAGCGCTCTATGTGAGGAAGGCAGCACAGTGCTGCGTGTTCATGCTGCCTGTGCTTCTGAGAGCAAGAGGACAAGGAGTTCAAGGCCAGCCTCTGTCACACAGTGATTGTGAGACCACTCTGAGTTCTGTGAGACCTTGTGTCAAAACACACACATGTAAACAAAACAAATTTCAAAAACATAAAAGGAGGATTAGTACTTTCTATAGAAGTGAGCTTCACAGGCAGGAAAGAAATCTTTTCCTTTCTCCCCCACCCTTGCCCCACTCCCAAGAGACAGGGTTTCTCTGTGTAGCCTTGGCTGTCCTGGACTCACTTTGTAGACCAGGCTGGCCTTGAACTCACAGCGATCAGCCTGCCTCTGCCTCCTCGAGTGAAATGTTTTCTTTTGGATCCTGATTTAAGTGTGTTTGAGGGCTGGTAAGATGGCTCAGCAGGTATTGCTACCAACATGATGATCTGAGTTCAGTCCCCAGGATCTACATAGTGGAGAGAGAGAACGATTCCATCAAGTTGTCCTCTGACCTCGACACATGTGTTTTGATGTGTGCACACTCATACATATACATACATACTTCCATAAATACATATGTATATATATATGTGTGTGTATATATATATATATATGTTCACACAGATAAATAAATGTAAGTTTTTAAACTCTTCCTTGATTGTTAGGAATTGATCATCTCAAATGACTAGAATCAGTGACCTGAAGCTCTCCCCCATCTCCTGTGGGAAGCCGACTGGGCTATTCCCATGAGCAAAATGACTCTCCCATGCTAACCCCCACGCCACTGTCAGAGGCAAAGAGCAACTCTGAACATTTTCTGGATGTTTCCTGGATTTCTCACCAGCTATGCCACAGTGTGCTTCTCTTATAGAGAGGAGAAACCCACCTGAGTCCTGGTGCCCTCTTCAGCAAGCTCAAGTGTCTACTAGACAGTGCCTAACCAACCGGAAAAGGTGTAATCCAGGATGTTCTATCTCCTCACCATGTGTCAGATTTTCTTTCATATATACATTTATGCTTTGTTTCTTACATTTAATATTCCTATATATTTCTAGCAAAGCATCCTCTTATATAAAAACAACCCCCTCCCAAAATGCAAAACCCCATTTCAGCCAACCAGACCCTGTAAAGATGACCCATCATCTAAAATGTCAGGAGGAGAGTTTTCTCCAGCAAGGGGTATGCTCTCCAGAGGTTCCCCTTAGCATGACTTTCCTCATGGTTCTGTCAGAGTTGCTATCAGCAAGAATCTCTTAGCATTTAATCTTCAATTCCACACCCCAAGAAAGCCAAAGGACCCAGCAGCTGCACCAGCCACTTAGCATTTTAAGAACACTAATTAACTTCCCATAAACACAGGAGAAAGCCAAAGAAGGGCCAGAGATTGCCAGCACCCACATCTGGTGGTTCATCAGAGATCTGCCTGGCTCAGCCTCACCCAGTGAAATGTTATCTTTTCAATCTTGGTTTAAGTGTGTTTTGAGGGCTGGTAAAATAGCTCGGTGGGGAAGCATAGGGATCTGTATTTAGTCCCTGGTGGTGTACCACATCAAAGCCAGGCCCAGCAGGATATGACTGTGAGCCCAGGCCTTGGCAGGGAGCAGAGACAGGCAGCTGAAACAGTGAGCTGCAGGATCAATGAGAGCCTCTGCCTCAAAACAAAACAAAACAAAAGGTAGGAAGGGATTAAAGGGGACACTTAATGTCACTGTCTGGCCTCCATATGCACACATGTGCACCAGCACATACAACTGTGTACACACACACACACACACACACACACACACACACACACACACACAAAGGTTTTTAAAAGTAACTCTTGTATATCGCCATATTTTTAACTCATTTCTTATACACATTTTCTCTTGATCGGCACAGCCTCGTTATGAGGCAGGCAATGAGGAACTAAATGTGCTTTTTTTTTTTCAGTTAAAGTCCCACTCGAAAACTTTAAATGGCCAAAGTCACACAAGAAGAAAAGTCAATAATCAAAACTGAAAACACAGTTCTGCTTCTCCCCTTATCTCCCAGGACCCATGCATTAAACTGGAGCGTAGACTCTGAAAGCCATGTTCCCCCAGAAGAAAGACAGGCTAACACCCAAATAGTTTTATAGCTCCTAAGACCTACAATATCAAAGAGTGGTATAATACTCCATCATTAAGAACAGATTTCAGTAGCCTGACCTGGGCCCTGTCTTACACTGATAGACAGTGTTGCTCTGGTAAGAACTATACCAAATCCTGCTTGCATAAAGGCCACAGACGCACCGCAGCCCCTCTTCCTGGTGTGTGGTAGTCACTGATTGCATCAGCAGTGGCCAGACACAGAGGCCACCAGTACAATATGAACCGACCCAAAGTATGTAAAGTGAAAACATGTAAAGGTGAAAGGCGTAACTAAATGTCTTGCCCACTGGTTTCTAACCAAGCACTTACTTCCACTGTCATCTTGAATATCTACAGTTGCAAACGGCATGTCCATCAGAGAATCCACAGTGCTGGCTTCTGCTTCCCCTGGCACTTCCTCTTTTCTTAACACACTTCCACATTCACTGGAATTTATTTCTCCTATAACAAACGAGAGAGAGAGAAAAAAAGAAAGAAACAAGTATTACTGAATCGTTATTTGTTAATCTCCAGCCCTAAAATCAAAACAACTCGGCTAAGTAATTCACTACATAGTAACCTCCATTTGGGCTATGACTGGCTCTTCCAACATAGTCTTGTTTGTAAAGCTACGTTTTTACATTAAACAGGAAGCTTCTACGGCTTTAATCCTTTTCTAAAACACAGTTTTCCACTCCAGCACAGATGACAAGTAAATCAATAAGCTCCCATCTTTTATTGGTAAATTTTCTATATCCTAAAAATGATATTTTTAAAATATCTTTTGACAACAAATCAACAAAGTTTGTTTGTTTGCTTTTTTACTGTGTCCTTTTGTTAGGGTCTGGAACACACTGCAGGAAGACCCCAGATCCAGATAGTATGCAAACAGCAAGAAGGGTTTATTTCTGCATAAATCCAGCATGCTGGGATCACCACTTAGGCACAATGGCGACCACAAAGGTGAGCTCACAGGCTCTCTTTAAACCCAGTTAGGGGAATTCCAGATACAGTTAGGTCACTTTCATTTCTATTGGTGTAAACCAGAAGCTTGGTTCCGTGGTGCTGAATCAGGAGTTCATCATGAGTTAGCACCCCGGCCCTCACATCCCATCCCAGCCATCCCCTACCTCCTCACCCCCCACACCCCCCTACCTCCTCACCCCACCCACTCCCCTACCTCCCCAACCCCCTCACCCCACCCCACCCCCATTCCCCGCTTAAACGGGCAGATGTCCTGGCCAGTTCTGACTGGATGCCCACTCTCTGTGGTTCTCCCTGTAACCAAAGTTTCTATTTCTGAGAACAGAAACTTCTTTGGCTGTGCTAGCCTGGAGAAACGAAGCCTATGATGAGGTCAGTTAGGTTTACTTAACCAGGCCACCTCACTCTCATGTTTATTTTCAATACTATCAGCTATATGGGGGAGTTTTAAACCGCTTTGTTTTGTTTTTATTAGCATATATTAAGCATGTATAACAGGCTTCACTGTGAAATTTTCATATGTAAACAGCATGTTTTGATCAGTCTCCCTCTCCCTCTCTCCCTCCCCCCATACCCCCCCACACTTTACCTCCCACTCCTTCCCACTTTCATTTTCTGTTTCTAATTTGTATAAGCGCTTGCCTTTTCCCCCTCTCCATAAACTCTTCCACTCCACTATTACACTTAACACTGGACATCTCATTAAAAAATACTTAACTCAAGAGACCAGCGAGATGGCTTCGTGGGTAAAGGCTTGCCATGAGATTCTGGCAACCTGGATCCCAGAACTCACGCAAACATGGAGAGAACCGGTTCTCATTGCTCCCCGACTTCCATACACAGACGATGGTGTGCACAACATACACAACAGACTCCCACATAGACAACAACAATTTAAATATATGATGGCTCTAACGTGCATTTTTTGTTAATTCAACAATGAGAAGCAAATCGTCCTCAATGTATTTTGTAACAGCCCTCCCATGCCACGTACTAAAAAGTCACATTTCATGTTTGGTCTTTGTTTTCTTGTTGTGGGTAGAACACCCACAGTGTCATGGGTGGAGGATTAAGTTAGAGAAGACTCGAACAGATACGCTAATTGCTAAGTTTATCTGTTGGTGGTCTTCCCCTACATTAGTCACTATGCCCCTATGTCATTTGGATGTAACAAAATCCTGGAATATGTACATAATTTTCAACCAGTGTATCATTAAAAACAAAAACAAAACCATATGTTTCCTTCTGTTCTAATTGTCTATTTTCAACTGCAGCACACATTCCATTAGATAAGGCTTATATGGCTGGAAAGATGACTCAGAGGTTAAGTGCACTGGCTGCTCTTTCAAAGGACCTGTGTTCAGTTCCCAGCATGTACGTGCTGGAATTAACAGGCTGTTGTTAATTCCAGTTCCAGAGGACCCAACACCTTCTCCTGACCTCCGAAGGCACTGCATGCATCTAGTTCACAGACATAACTTACAGCCAAGGCAGCCATGCACACAAAATGAAAATAAATAAATGTGAAGGAGGTGGTGGCTTGCAGGGTTAGAGAGATGGTTCGAGAATCATTTCCTAGGGCCAGGCTCCCAGCACCCACATCCAGCCACTACCCACTACCTGGAGACATCACACTCCCTTCTAGAGTCTTTAATAACCTGCATGCTGCACCTTACAGACATACGCCCATGCATTATTGTCATCATCATCTTAATAATAAATAAATCTTAGACTTACAGGGTATTGGGGAAGTATAGGCCCTCATATGAACACAGTCCTAGTTTTAAGCCCTAGCAACACACACACACACACACACACACACACACACACACACACTAAATAAAACAAATAAAAACTAAGTAAATAATAAAACAAAAGAACAGAAGGAAGAACGAAAGAATATGGCCTGCAAACCAGGACAGTTCAGGTCTGTAATCACAGCTGAGACTTAGGCAGGACGGTCTCAACTTCAAGTCTCTCTGTACAGCATGAGTTCAATGCCGGCCTGGGCACCACTGGTCTTGCTTTTAAATATACACACTCCTGCTCCTCTGCCTTCTCCTCTTCCCCAAGCCCAAGAGAGACCACATGTAATTATGGCAGGATTGCATACAGCTGACTGGGAGGCATGGCTGGATAAACAGATGAGAGCCCAGGGGCCTACCCCTCCTCCTAGGAAGGGACAGCAACCGTCAGCAAGCCCTGGGTGCTCTTTGTGAGTGGGCACTGCCAGTCTCCGGGGGATGGCAGCTGGCTGGCTGGAGGCTGGCGCTGAAAGGTACCACCCTTTTAAGAGAAAGCTGAATCCAAACTACACAGGAAACTGCAGTCAATCACGAATGCCCACACACACGCTAATAAACCATTAGGCATTATGAGTTCTTGGGCAAACTCTACAGAAACCACAGCACAGTTAAAAACCCTTTGTATGGTTTGTTCCGTCCAGATAGTGACACTGCCACAGGCATGCTTTCGGGTTTGAATGACTAAGCAACACAGAGAGAGAAGTGTGGACCCAGAGCAAATGGTTGAAATAATATTTACAACATCCAGCAGAAACTAGCTAAGGAGTCCCCGATAAACTGTGTTGCTGAGGCAACATGATTTCTGGGCCCAGAGGGCTCAGTCTTCGAAGCAGGAGAAGCACTTGTCAGTGGGATGTCACTTCTTCCTTTGATCTGCCCTACCGGCTCACCCATTAAGTAGTCATATACGTCATGGCAGTCACCAAACATTTGCATTAATCAGTATCAATGTACTTTTCTTGTTACTGTGATCAAATAGAACATTACACATTAACTGCTTTTACCAAGGATATTATTTATTTGTTTGTTTTTGTTTGTTTTGAGGCAGGGTTTCTCCATGTAGTCCTGGTCATCTTAAAACTTGCTTTTTAGGGGCTGGAGAGATGGCTCAGAGGTTAAGAGCACTGTCTGCTCTTCCAAAGGTCCTGAGTTCAATTCCCAGCAACCACACGGTGGCTCACAACCATCTGTAATGAGATCTGGTGTCCTCCTCTGGCCTACAGGCAGAACACTGTATAAATAGTGAATAAATAAATCTTCTTTAAAAAAAACTTGCGGGGGCTGGAGAGATGGTTCAGTGGTTAAGAGCACCGCCTGCAGGTTCAATTCTCAGCACCCACATGGCAGCTCACAACTGTCTATAACTCCAAGATCTGACACCAGCACACACAAATAAAATAAAATAAAATAAAATAAACCTTGCTTTGTAGACTGGGCTGGCCTCAAACTCAGAGACCCACCTGCCTCTGCCTCCCAAAGGTGTGTGCCACCAACACCCACCTAAAAATATCTACTTATTATATATAAGAGCTTTGCCTGCATGTACATTTGCATACCAGAAGAATGTAGTGGATCCTATGGACTACATTATAGACAGTTCTGAGCTGCCATATGGGTGCTGGGAATCGAACTCAGGGGCAGCCAGTACTCTTCAGTGCTGAGCAACTATAGACATCTTTATATCATGAGACAAACAATAGTGACCTCTGATAGGAACAGTTTACCCCTCAGCTAGTCAATGCTTTATTGTTGGCCTGTCTTGCTGTCCTTCTCCCAAAGCCACTGAGTCAGGGGACCAGCCTGACTCAGGAAAGGGGATTTGAATGACAGAATGAGACAAACGTGCTTGGGTCTGAAGTGGGTGGCCAAATCACAGAGCCAGCATGGCAGTGGGTCAATATATAATATATAAAGCAAGAGGCATTTGCTCTCTGTAAAAGTGAACCCAGCACTTTATCAGTTACTGGAACAGGGACTAACAAGTAACCAAAACATCAGCCACCAGACAGCTTCTACTCAGAAAAACTTTTAACAAAAGAGCACTTGTAAGCCAGGCATGGGAGCACACACATACCTCTAAGAGGAGAATGCTGAGTTCAAAGCCAGCCTGGGCTATGGACTAAGATCTTGACTCCAAATAGCAATACCTATAATAAAGTACTTATGCAATTAAACGTGCATATATACTATCTATAACACATAAGACGACTGCATAGCACTAGAATGTGCGGAGTAAATAAACCCAACTATATCTCTCCTAATTTTGTCTCAATCCAAGCATGTATTGACAGGAAATGCTCCCAGTACGATACACACATGTCAGTACCACTTCCCATGTCTATGTGCTATATGGAAAGCTTCTGACTTACAATGGCTTCAAGTACAACTTTCCAACCTCATGATGGTACAGAAGCTGGCTACCATTCCTACTGCTGTGCCTAGAGGGAAGCTCTAGAGAGCAGGGCGTTCAGGGCGTGGGGTGGGGCTCAGGC
>OU015750.1:79797066-79810415 GCA_907169655.1 Acomys percivali
GCAGCGAAGATCCCATCAAGGGATGGGTACCAAACCCATCAAGGGATGGGCCCCGTCCCCCCCCCCCCCCCCCCACAAGGCCAGATAAACCAGGTCTACAGCGGTGTAGACCAGCCTCCAGAATTCCTTAAAAGCTCCTGGGTGATTCCAATGAGCAAGGGAAGTGTGAAAACCACTGCCTAAACTCTCACTTTTCCTATCCCTCGAATCCACTCTAAACAATAGACTGCAGTTAAAACATTATCATCAACCGTGAAGTCAAAAGGCCGCCGCTGACGAATGTTGGCGATTCAAACTCCTTCCAGGTACCCAGGGATTCTTTTGGCCCACAGGAATACACGATGCTGCAGCTGTCCACTTTTCTGTCCTTTCCGTGAGATTCTAAAGGAACCAAACTACCTACACTGCCCTAAACAGCATACTTGGTGAACCGAGACCTTTCACCGTCTATCAGGAAACATGGCCACCCTCCCCAATGATCCTTCAGTGGCCCAGTTGGCTCCCCTCCGATTCTTCCACTCTTAGCACTGAGACAACTTGCCCAAAGGTACCCTGCCAATATTTACTGAATGCCTGGACAAAGAAAGTACACACGTGGGCGTGGTTATATGTCATTGTAGCGCAGCTGTCTCAATATCCATGAAAACAACGGTATTTAATAACAGTCCCTGAACAAGGCAGGTTTTCTCATTTTCACGGGATGAATTAAAGGGCATAAAAATAAAAACTAAGAAATGGGGGATGACGATGCAGCTTAGCCCCAGAGTGCTTGTCTATTTTGCCTGGCCCGGCGTTCAATCCCACACACCAAAATCAAACCTAGAAACCCACCAACATAAGAAAAAAAATTTACTCTATAGAATTCTCCATCTTTTATGTTTGTTTGTATGTCTGCTTCCAAGCTCTCCTATACTTCAAGTTGGCCTCAAACTCAACAGGTAGCCAAGGATGACCTTGAACTCCTTCTCAGGGATTACAGTGGTATGCAATAGTGGCCAAAAACCCCACCTTTTAAAATAAAGTATATTAAACTTAAATGCAATGTTTTGTTTTGTTTTTTATCAAAACTGACAGAAACCAAGAACTAAAAATACAATCTGTTTCTCATTGTTGTAAAGAAATAGAGGCAACAAGACTTATTAACTCCAAAAAGAGAATGCTGCCTATAACTAAGTCTCCCCCCCCCTTTACTCTTTATGACACTGGATTTATAGCTTTAGTTTTGGGGTTAGCAAATTATTGGGTTCTGCTATGGCTTCGTCACACATACATCATTATTTTGTTCATAACAGTCCACCTTACCTTCCCCCAGCTGTTTCCCCATCTTCCTTCTCTGCTTTCCTATTACATATATTTATTTCATTATGTGCTATATTGTTCACCAATTTAGAATCTCTTCGTCCCCAGCATGATTCCCCTTTCTAGTTTCATGACTTACAAACATGCATACATAAATACATACACATATATATATAAACATATATATAATTTTAATTTAAGTCTCACACATGAAAGAAGGCTTTGGGTTTTTTCTTTGTTTTTTTTTTTGTTGTTGTTGTTGTTTTGTTTTTTTGGTTTTTGGTTTTTCGAGACAGGGTTTCTCTGTGTAGCCCTGGCTGTCCTGGACTCACTTTGTGGACCAAGCTGGCCTCAAACTCACAGCGATCTGCCTGCCTCTGCCTCCTGAGTGCTGGGATTAAAGATGTGCGCTACCACTGCCCGGCAGAGAGAAGTTATTTTTGAGTCTGGCTTATTTCTCTTAAGATAACCATTTCCAGTTGCATCTATTCTCCTGCAAACGTCGTGAGTTCATTTTTCTTTACACCTGAAAAAGCTCTGTCTTGCGGAATTTTGCAGGCCATAAAAGTGCCACGTTTCCTTTCTCCACCCATCTGTTGATGAACCTCTAGGCTAGTTATGTTGCCTGACTCCTGTGAACAGTGCAGGAATAAACATGGATGCGATAGCAGGGATCGCATACTTAACTGACTGAAGCATCCTTTGAGCATAAGCCCAGGAGTGACACAGCTGGGCCATATGCAGTTATTAGTTCAGTTTTGGAGGCACCTCTATGCTGATTTCCACAGTATTACTGCACAAGTCCACCTTCTCGTCAACAGCCAACAAGGGTTTGCCCTTCCCCACATCCTAGCGTCAGTATTGGTTCGCTTGTGAGACTCGCTCTTTCCACATACCACAGGCTGGCCTTGAACTGGTGTTCCTCCTGCCTCAGCTACCAATGATGCATCTCATACGTGTCAAGAGAAGTGCAGATCATTCCATAGAACCACATTTCTCAAACCAAATTTCAAGAAACATTGAACCTGGTCCTTAAGTACTGGAATTTGGGCAAAGGCTAAGTGCATTCATCACAGGCATGCTTCCTCTTACACAGGTGTAAAGACTTCACTCTGGGAAAACAGCCCTGAAACAATTGATCCTCATACATTTAAGCCATCAATTCATTGTTTTGGCTGCTGTAATGTTGCTTAACTAAACTGGGCCTGGTAGCACAGGCCTGTTATCTCTGGTACTTTGAGGGGAGGTGGAGGGGGTGCGGTGTGTGGGGGGGGGGGGCTCATGGGCTGAGACAGGATGGTAAATTCCAAACCACCCTATGCAACTAACTTAGTGAGGTTTGTCTCCAATTAAAAGTTAATGAAGCTTGGAGTGGGGGCACCACCATGGGGAAGCCCTTGTTTGGCATGTAGCAGGCTGAGATCCAACTGCAAAATAAATAAATAAATGAAGTCGCCTAGGCCAGGCATGTTGGGTCACACCTGCAATCCCAGGGAGGTAGGGACATGCAGGAAGACAAGGAGTTCAAGGCCATCCTCAGGCTGAGCTATATGGCAACCCAGTAGCTCACAGTAATCAAGTCGACCAAGGTTTGGTCTGTCACTGAAACAAAATTTATGTTTTTTCACAAGTCGAAATAATCACTAATAACAACGATGACGCGAAACTGGAAATTAGCGCAGCCGACACCAACTAACATTTAAATGGGCACTCGACGCCAGGCGCGCTCAGCTAAAAGCACTTTGGGGAGTAAGTAACTCATTCAATTCACACAACTATGCTGTGGGGGAAGCTACTATCACGCCAGGCACGCGGGAGATACCCTCTGGACCAAGTAACTCTCTCACTTGACCCCCCAAGTTCTGGAACCAATAACCTGCAGCCATACCAGACACTGACAGCAGCAAGGATGATGGCCTAAGGTTCTTCTTTCTGAAATCAGGGTTTCCATTATATACACCCAAACAAGGCTCCTCACAACCTCGCCCAAGGCAGAAAGGGGGAGTAATTTAAATGCCAAGTAGAGAAACAAGCTTGGCAATGCTCACTCCAGTGACTGACAACAACGGTCACGAAGAGTGTGACGGGGAAAGGTGACTCTAACACGCAGATATGTATAGTCAAGGGTGAGTCTCGGCGGTAACAGCAACTTAGCGTGCTCTGGGCCCCCAGCCTGATCCCCAGCATTGCAAAACAGACAATCACAACAGAAGTCAAAAAGTAGATGGAAAACTGCACGCTCTCAAGATTCACAGTTAGGAAAAGGAAGAATAAAAGCTGAAAAGTACTTCTGAATGCTGGCCTTACCTCACTCTGCTAAATGCTTTCCAACCACTGTACCAAATTATTTCTAAAATGAATATTACTTTCTTTGTTTTGGTTTTAGTTTTTCTAGACAGGATTTCTCTGTGTAGCCTTGGCTGTCCTGGATTCAATTTGTAGACCAGGCTGGCTTCAAACTCAGCTTTGAATATTACTTTTGTAGGAAAAACCATGAATGTGTGTATTTAAAGGAGCCTCTAAAAACCACACATCTAAATGCATCCAAATATTCAACTCATAGTTACACTTCAGCAAACGTAATCATCAAATCAAGCAAACAAAAATAACAGACTAAGTCACACCAAATAGGTTTCCTATCTGAATAATAAAATATGGTTCTATTACAAAAGATTATCTTCTGGTCCCTTTAAACAGCCATGGAAAGGGCCTGTCATTCACTGTGGTCTAGCTACTAAAAGCAGTAGCATAGTAGGTATCCGGAAATACCTCTTCATGCCAACCAAGCCACTTACCCGTCATGCTTCTGTCTTCTTGTCATGAAAAGGGAACAATCCAATTTATTAAGGAGAAATTGTCAAATCAATACTACATAAATGGAAGGACCCAGGAACACGGACATGGACACGCACCTTAGGCTTTGTTACTATGTGGAAAGATGTAAGCTATGTTAAAAGGATCCTAAGCTGCAAAGCCACACTATGTAAATAAAAATTTAAATAAAATAAATCGTCTCAGGCAAGGACACATCTCTTTGGGCATCTCCCCCACAAGATGCGGACATTCCATTCACATGATAAGCACACTTACACTATTTACATAATTCATATTTACATATAAACTATTTACATATTTAGCGTGCTTGTACACGCTATTTTAATATTCTTATGCTTTATATATATTTAGTATATAACGATCTGGCGGAACGCATATTTCTCCCTACTTACTTTTTGGTTCCTTTCACTCAAAGTCCAACCCCCTAATTCCTATCCAAATTCAGCCCACAGCAAAAGTTAACCCAAACTGAAGTTCATTCCATGCGCCAGCATATTGGCGCCAGTTTTAAAATGCTTCTTTCCAAACCTCGCATAAAACCCTAAATGATACAAGATGGTGCTTAATGTTTCTATTTGCTTTTTTTTTTTTTTTTTTTAATGGAGATTAACACAGTTAAGAAAGGGTGTGTTGCAAAACTTTGGGCCACGGGTCTCAAGATCCGAGGAGGTAAAAGAAACCTCAACTCTTGGTTGGAATCACACTCCTCGCCACTTGCGGTGCGGAGTGGTGCACCAAGAACCGGCGCTGCAAGCAAACAGCACTGACCACCGGGGTGCACCGGGCAGCAGGGTTGCAAGGCTGCAGGCGGCACCGAGTCGGGGTGCGGGAGGGGAGGGCCGACCGCGAGGGGCGTAGGGCAACGGGAGGCCTGGGAGGCGGAGCGGGGCGGGCGAGCACGCCCCACGAGCGGAGGCCAGCCCCGGGGTGAGCGCGCTCTCACCCGCAGCGGGGCGCTCCATGGTCGCGGTGCGGAGGCGGAGGCGGAGGCTCAGGCCCGGGGGGCGCAGGGTAGCCAGGAGGGCGGAGGCGCGGAGCCCCACCAGTCGCAGCATCCCCGGCACTCGCCGCTTCGGGAGGAGCCGGAAGAGGCCGAGCCGGCCAGGGCGCCGGTACCCGGATTGGAGCCGGGCTCGGGAGGGCGGGGCAGTCCCGGCGGGGCGGTCCCTGGACCGCGCTGGGCTCCGACCTCTGGCCGCCCTCGGTGATTTCCTGCGGCGCGGCCCTTCCCGTCTCACGCTTCGAGGGGCGAGACCGCGACCCGACAAGCATTCCTTGGCCTGCCGTCTCTTGAGAACCCGTGTTGTTTGCTTTAGCCTAGAGCTTTTGGAGACGCAGTTCTGATTGCAAAATATGTGGGAAGAGTGAAATGTACAAGCCCGAGACCTTCCTTGTACGTCACTATAATGAGATGCTTTTATTTACTTTGCTTTACTTCCTCCCCCAAAAAAGCCAAAATGGGACGCAGTCAGAAATTTTTAATGGCAGTTTAATAGCTTAGAAGTTGGAATAGCTAGATGAAATCATCTAGAATAGTTGTAGCTACTCAATATAGCAAAAGTTGTACTTTGTTATGCTGAAAGTCTTCTTCACACTCCAAATCCCTAGAGTCCTAAGCCTATCTCCCCAAAGCTGCTCACCTGTGCGACAATGTATCATAACTGTCTCCAACAGAGGTCAGGACCCTGGCGGGTACTCTCCAGCAACAGGTCAGATCTAAGTGGTGTCTCTCCAGATGTGCGAAGCAGAACGTTGCTGGCCAATGGGGCCATGGGGTTCTAGGACTGTGTCTGGTTAGCTTGACTGAGTGACGTCACTGGATTCTGGTTATCAGGTGCAGCCTTGGGTGAAGTTCAGATCCTGACTAAGCTATTTTGACCTGTCTAAAAAGCTTTCCCCCCACCCCCATGATCATTACATAGGGGGTACATAGCAAGTTCCAGGTCAGTTTGACCTACACAGTGAGACCCTATCCTGAAAACACTTGAAAGTTGACATGAAGAGCAAATACTGGGAAACCCCAAAGGGGGTTACTGTGACCTTAGCCGTCAGATCTCCACACCTGTGGCACTTAGGAGCTGGAAGACAGGAAGTAATGAAGAGCAGCCCCTTTTTGTAGATCTGCATGTAAGACGGTCTTTTTAAAGGACCAGGCTATCTAATCACAGAGAAAGAGCCAAAAATAAGAAAGGGAGATTGCGCCAGGAAGATCTTCAAAGGCCAGCCTAGGCTCACAGGACTGGGTAGGTTAGGGAGGGGGTACACCACTTAGGCAGAAGCATTGCTCTGAGCTACAGACAGGGAAGCAATGCTGTGACCTTTCTTTTTCTGTCTGGAAGTAGAATGTACATTTGTCTTTGTAAGGATCCCCCCTCAACCCCTGCCCGCCATTTTAAAGGTATATTTATGTGACTGGAAAGCAGGGACAGCAGACTGAAAACTACCATGTAAGAGAGGCCAGAGGCCAGTTTACAGAGAGTGCGCTTCACCTCCACCCTCCCCGGGCTTTGTGTAACAGAGCATGTCCCAGAAACCCCAACACTATACAAAGCCTGGAAGAAGTGGGTGCTACACCTCATGTGTGGCCCGATGCTTGTGTTGGAGGGACCTTTCTTCAGCCCATGAGCCCACTCTTATATTTCCCTGCATTTAAAAAAATAATTTAAAGCAAAAGCGAAGCACTGTGTACTTCTTTCTAATCCTATACCTGTTGTGTAATCCTTAGTCTTCGGACATAACTGGAACACCAGCCCACACCCCAAACCTTTGAACCTATAGTCTATCCTGCCTGCAAGATTTGCTGGGGCAAAGGACACATAGAACTTGTGAGTGTGGCCAACCAGTGACTGGTCTAATCTGAGGCCCTCGCCACAAGAGGAAGCTCGTGCCTCACACTGCCTGGATGACCAGGAACTAGAGACTGGACAGCCCAGAGACCTTCAATAGGGGGAAAATAATACTAAAGTGATTGCTAATGATATACTATTATAATCATAGATCGGTGCCTAGCTCAATCATCATCATGAGAGAAGCTCACGCAGGCAGCTGATGGGAACAGATCAGAGACCCACAGCCACACACTAAATGAGAGCCAAGTTGGAGCTCAGGGGAACCCTGAGAAAGAGAAGAAGAAAGAAGCCGAGTAGCCAAGGACACCAGGAAAATACAGCCTGTAGAATCAACTAAGCAGGGCTCACAGAAGCCTCTGTGAGGCAAAAGGCACAGAGCTTGTGTGGGTCTGCACATACTTATGGTTGTATTTGGGGGGACTCCTAACAGTGAGAATTGAGAGGCGTCTCTGGCTCTTTCACCTGCTCTTGGGACCCTTTCCCTCCTACTGCGTTGCCTCACCCAGCCGTGATAGGAGGGTTTGTTCCTGGTCTGATTGTTTCTTGTTATGCTGTGTTTGGTTGACGTCCCTAGGAGGCCTGCTCTTTTCTGAAGGAAAACCAAGGAGTGAATCTAGGTGAGACAGGAGGTGTGTGTGTGGGGGGAACTGTGACGGTAAAGGGAGGTGAAACTGTGGTCTGGATGTATTGTGTGAGAGAAAAGGAGAGAGAGAGACAGAAAGAGAGAGAGAGAGAGAGAGAGAGAGAGAGAGAGAGAGAGAGAGAGAGAGAGAGAGAACCTGTTGGTGCCATGTTTGCCATGTTTGTGCCTATTAGAGAGTCCTTCATCAGTCAAGTTGGCAACCAAGATCGTCCTGTGAACGCAAGTGCTAGCTCGGTTATCACAGGGGACCAGAGCTAATGTAATGATGGGCGGGGAACAACAGTAACTCTGAGAGAGAAGAGTACATGGACGGACCCTTCCACCTGGGTTAGGTGTGCCCACCTTCCTCATCAGTACATCTGTGCCTGTTCTGCCTGTCTCTTTTACCTTGTTAGCATTCGCCCCTCTGTCCTCGGAAGATAGAACCTGTGTTTTCAAGCCCTTGTGTTGCCAAATACACAGAGGTCACTCTTGTGGGTGTTTATTTAAGGACTAAATAAAATCTTCGAATCTATATTTTAATTAGTCATGTTTATCACAAAATAAATAAAGCAGTACACCCAAGTAAGTTTCAAAAAGAAAGAGGAGGGAGGGAAGGCGGAAGAAAAGAAGGGAGGGAGGGAAAGAAAGGACTCCATGGGCAATCAATGCTTTTAAGCGTCTCCAGCCTGAAGCTAAAAATGAGCTGCTAGTGGCTTCTACGATAAGTCTCTTGGGTCTTTCCCAGTTGTACCTGGCTGTCCCCAGCTGTGTCCCACGTTGCCGATGAATTAATCCTGATGGCCATGCCTTCTCAGAGCTTGCCTCACTGAGCTCTGCTCATCCAGCTGACTCAAGGAAACCCTCTCCTCGCCTGAGACCTGTTGCCGCCACCTGCTGCTTTCCAGGGCCACTGTGGAGTTCCCAGTCTTCACCGCATGATCCGTGGCCATGAGACCAGCTCTGCCCGATATGTTGTGCTCTGCTAGGAGATTGGCAGAATCAAGATGGCTGCCCTAGAAGGGTTCAGGCTCACATTGCCACATGGTTCCTGTAGCCAGAGCCACAGCGGACCTTCGGAGCTTGCTTGCTGCTGATTGGCTCGCTCATCTCACCACACTCCTTTCTATTTGCAGCTGTAGTCCTTTCCCTGGGAACATCTACCAAAACAGTTGTTCTAATTCTTATTCTCAAAACGTGTTTGTCCTTCATATAAACTACAGCTGGAAACGCTTTCAAAAGGAGGGTGAGGTCATGCAGTTCTGAAAGAGAAATATCAACACAAAAGCTTGGACTCTTGGTAACCAAGGGTGACTCAGGATGACATCCCATTATGTTGGAGGGGAACCATAAATGTGTTGTTGTTGTTGTTGTTGTTGTTGTTGTTGTTGTTGTTGTTGTTAAGATACCACCATCACACACCCCCACCCCCACCCCACCCCAGAGCCACGTTTGTAGCTGAGGACTTCGTACATCCCAATCACCTGTCTACAACTAAGCTATGCCACCAGCTCCTGTGCAAACATAGTAATAGCGTTTCAATAGCTACACAGCTGAGAAAGGTCTGATAATATTAACTATTAGAATTTGAATTTCTTGCTGGTTGGTGGTAGCACATACCTTTAATCCGAGGCCTCAGGAGGCATAGGCAGGCAGATCTCTGTGAGTCTGAGGCCAACGTAGTCTACAGAGTGAGTTCCAGGACAGCCAAGGCTACACAGAGAAACCCTGTCTCTAAAAACCACACACACACACACACACACACACACACACACACACATTGAATTTTAAAAACTATTCTAAACAGCTATAACTATTGTTTTGTAAATAAATTGTGTTACTTTTCTAGAAAAATCTTGACATGCAGAACTTATGAAATAAAATTAAACCAGGCTAGAAGTGAAGTTTTATGCTAGAGCATTTGATCTGAATTTGCAAGGACAGTTTCAGTCCTGAGACCACAATATATTAATATTATTAATCAGAAGATTTGAGAATGATATCAAGACAGTTATTGATATAGAAATATGTACATACACGTACTATGACTGCATATATTTCATAAAAATCATATACACAGCATTATAACAGGTTTTCTAATAGTACAACACATCAGAAGCAATTTCTTATGCCATTTAGTATTCTATATCACGATCTCAACTTAATGTAAGAGTACCATACTGTATCCAATGTAATGATGACTTTGATTATTCAGTCTCACCTGAATTCATGTCAGTATCTCATTGTTAATTATTAATTATTGTGATAGTTTGTGTCATTCTTTGAAAAGACTTTATTACTTTTTAAGAGGTTCCTTTTAATTATTTTTAATTATGCATATGTGTGTGTCTGTGTATATAAATGTGCACATGAATGCAAATGCATGCATGTGTGTGTGCATGTGTGTGTCTGTGTATATGAATGTGCACATGAATGCAAATGCATGGGTGTGTGTGTGTGTCTGTGTATTTGTATGTGTGTCTGTGTATATGAATGCGTGCATGAATGCAATTGCCTTTTGAAGGCAGAAGATGGTGTCTGTTCCCTGGAGCTGGAGTTGCAAGCGTCTGTGAATTGCCCAGTGTGAATGCTGGAAAATGATCCCAGGTCCTCTTATACAGGCTCTTAACTGTTCAACATCTCTCCAACCCCAGTATTTTATCTCTTAAATTCCCAGGAAGGGGATTGATAGGGAAAAGATCATGACTCTTTATAAGGTTTTTGAACCATATTGCTGATTATTCACCAATGTTTAAGCAAATATATATATATATATATGCTTGCTTGATACAGTGGCCCACATTTGTAAGCCCAGCACTGGGAGGCTAAGGTAGGATGACTGGCACAAGTTCAAGACCAGCGTAGACCACATAGCAAGACTAAAGCTAGTCCTGAGCTCTATGACAAGACCCTGCCCCACCTCCCCCTGCCCCCCCCCCAAAAATTACAGGCTTATAAGCAGTTTTTGGAAGTTTATTTATTTGGAAGTTCTTTATTTTTAATCTATGAGGTGCAAACAGTTATTTTAGCTCTTACTTATTTGTTAGTGAATCTGACTAGTGTTTTGTTAGAGCTCAGAAAATGTTCTACTTTGAGCTTCAGCCACCAGGCCCTGGGGAGCAGTAAGTGGCAGGAGAGCCTCCACCCAAGTCCTCTCAAGTCCGCTTACCTAAAGGCCAGATCCACCGCAAAGGAGCCAGATTGTCTTTAGCCCTCTGGCTGAGACTTTATTAACCACGGAATATCAAACGGAAATTATAGAGGGGTCACCAAGTCTTCACCACCACAGGAACCTTCCTCTGAGCCATCCTTCATCACTCCTCAAAGTCACTCACTGCTTCTCTGAGTCTGCCTGCGTCACCCAGTTCACTGTCTCCTTTCAGAAATGTTTTCAGTTATTGGGCCTATTGTTTGTTTTAGTTTGGTTTGGTCTTGTTTTGTTTTGTTTTTAGATTAGCTCTCATGTGTGCCGGGCTAGCTTCACACTCACTAAGAAGCAGAAAAAGACCTTGAACTCCTGACCTTGCGGATGCAGATGTGACCACCATGCCGGGCTTTGGCCCTTTTCTGAGTTTTATATCTTATATAACTCCCATGAACATCTACATATTAATATATGTGTCTGTTCTTGCTCCTATAATTTGTATGTTATCTATCTCTTCATGTTGGAGAATCTCCAGAAGATAAAAGGGACATTTTTTTTCCACTCCTCGAGAGCTGTGTGTATTTACTTGATAGTCACTTACATGTCTGTATATAGAAAACATTTGCATATTTTTTCTACCTTTTGGTTCTACCTTATGAAATCTATTTATTAATGATTTTAAATTGTGGTTTGTTTGGCTTTTTGTTTGTTGTTTGCTTGCTTGCATTTTTTAGGGACAAGGGCTAATGTAGTCCATGCTGGCCTCTAACTCATTTTTTAGTCAGAATGACCTTGAATTTCTGATCCTCCTGACTCTACTTCCAAGAGCCATAATTACAGGTAAACAGCATACCATCTCGTTTATGGGGTGTTGGGGATTGAATCCAGGGGTTCATGGGTACTAGGCCAACCTTCCTCCAATAGTTTATCATATATATTGAAAGCATTTGCTCTAACTCGTTCTTTATATTTTAATTATAAACAATAATTTTAATCCGAATTTGAAAATCTGTTATTTCACATATTAATTTCACTTAGTTTTTTAAAATAACTGTCGTGATGACTTAAAGTGTTTTCTCTTTATAATTATTTGTTTGCTAATTTTAGCTTTTATTACATTAATTAATTGAGTTATTTATTTATCCATTTCAAGGCGTACACAATATGCAAGAGTCCATTATCCCCCTTTACATGTGTGTCCAAGGAACAGAACTCGGGCTGTCAAACCTGACTGCAGGCAACTTCACTCATTAAGCCATTTCACTAGCCTGTGTTTGTTTGACTGTTTGACATCAGGGTCTTACTCTAGCGTGAGCTGGTCTCAAACTCACAGCAAATTTCTTTTCTTTTCTTTTCTTTTTTCCACTCAGACTTCTAAATGCTGAGATTGCAAACATGAGCCACCATATCGACTACAAAACGACTCTTACACTTTATTGAAATTCTCTCATCTCACGATGCATTAAGTCAACTTAAAACACTCGTGAGAAGCAAAGGAGAGAAGAGAGGAGGGGACAGAAACCGCTTAGGGTGAAACGCAAGTGGGGAGGGTGAAACGCAAGTGGGGTGATGGAGGAGGTGAATCCTAGGAAACCTGCTTCTTCATGCATGCTGAGTTTCACTGCGCCCTATCGGCTTCCCTGCCTGTGGTATAGATATGAGAGCGAAAACTGAGAAACGGTTACTTGTTTGGAGAGATGCTGAGGCATAGACGAAGGCTCCCACACATGTTGAGTATGACCTCTACCAACTAAGCAACAGGTCCAAAGCCAGAAGCGAGACCTGTCTCTGGGGACCCATGCAGAAAAGGCTGCCAAAGCAATTAGAAAACATTGCTCTGCCAAGAAAACACAAGGGTAAGACTCCTATGTTAGGGTTTGGGGTCTTAAATAGCCCCAAAGTCTGAGGAAATGAAGATTCTCTCTCAAGGTGGTAACACTACTGGGAGGTGATCGAACCTTTGGGCAGGAGTAGGGGCTAATGGATGGAAGTCAGGCCACTGGGGCAAACCCTTGAAGGGGCTATTTGGTCCTGAAATCATCATCATCATCTTCTTCTTCTTTTTCTTCTTCTTCTTCTTCTTCTTCTTCTTCTTCTTCTTCTTCTTCTTCTTCTTCTCCTCCTCCTTCTCCTTCTCTTTCCTCTTCCTCTTCCTTCTCTTTCCCTCCTCTTTCTCTCTGTGTATATCTGTGTATAGCTTCCAAAACCTATGCAGCTTTCCTCTACCACACACTCCTGGATATGATGCCAATGGACCATCATCAGAAACCTGCAAAACAATAAACCAAAATAAACAGGTCCTCGCGTAAGTTGATAGCCTGACACCGACACAAAAAGCTACCTAAACTACGTAGCCACAGGTCCTCATCTATATGTGGTACGTGACGGTGATTAGATTTCTCGGGATCCTCCCATCCTTTTTGAGTCTCTACATTTAACATTCCTAAGTTTTATTTACTAGTTACATATGCGCTACACGTCTTAGTTCATCCACCCCATTCTTTTCCTCAGTGGCATTGCTCGTATCTCCAAAGCAGTGTGCCTGCAGTGCACATCTCAGACCTCCAGGAAAGTTAGTGCTCCCACTGTTTGACACTGC
>OU015750.1:79820464-79845642 GCA_907169655.1 Acomys percivali
TCTCTCTCTCTCTCTCTCTCTCTCTCTCTCTCTCTCTCTCTCTCTCTCTCTGTTTATGGTGTACTAGAGTGTGTGTGCAGGCTTGCGTGCATGTCTGTGCACAGGCATATGGACCCCAGCAGTTGATGTTAAGTGTCTTCCTCAATTGCTCTCCACTGTACACATTACGGCAGGGTCTCTCACTTAAACTCAGAGCTTGGTGTTATGGCTAATCTAGCCAGCTAGTTTGTTCTGGGGTTTCTGCCTCCATCATGCCTGCCCCACATTTATGGGGGTTCTAGGATCTGAACACTGGTCCTCACTCTTCCAGGTAAAGCTCTCTATCCATTGGGCTATCTCCTCAGTGTGTCGTCTTTTATGACGGGGTCTTGTAAGATAGCTCAGGGTACCCTTAAAGTCACAAGTGTCCTTTGTAAGCCATCTCTGTGCTGGAGGTACAGGAGCACATACATCATCACAAGACATTCCCCTCTTACATCCACAAATGCAGCGCTGTGTGTGGAGAAAGAGAAACGGCTTCTGCCTTCACATTCAAGCACGTGACACGCCGGGGGCGTAATGTAAACTATGTTTAGAATCCTGGTGGTAGGAGGCTATGGAAAATACACTTCTCATCTGTCAGTCCCTGACCTGAAGGAATGGGACCAGAAATAATGCTGAGTGTCAACAACTGATGTATTACTCTTTATTGGAAATCAGATTGTTTTCTTTTTTTCAGATTGTTTTCTGATCGGCTGAAAATTGAGGTAAATTTCTGAGAGCATACAGGGTCCAGTTTGGATTTGTTCCTTGACAGTAGGGGATACAAGCTGCAGATGAAGATTTTCCCTTAGCTTACTTGACCCATAAGAGTCCTAGGCATTTTACTTTGTTGGCAGGCCCTAGAGCTTACTGGGATATTATTTTCCACCCTCTATCTTCAGAAACAGGAAGGGGGGGAGGCACTGGAGAGATGGCTCTGAGGTTAAGAGCTCTGACTACTCTGCTCTTCCAGAGGTCCCAAGTTCAATTCCTGGCAAACACATGGTGGCTCACAACCATCTGTAATGTGATATGATGCCTTCTTCTGGCCTTCAGGTGTACATGTAGGCAGGGGACTGTGTACATAATAAATAAATCTTTTTTCTTTTTAATTTTATTAATTTATTCAGATTACAACTCAATTGTTATCCCATCACTTGTATCCTCCTGTTCCTCCCTCCCTCCTGCTTTCACCCTATTCCCCTCCCCCAGGTCTAAGGCGGAGGGGGACCTCCTCCCCCACTATATGGTCATAGGCTATCAAGTTTCATCTTGGTAGCCTGCTTATTCTTTCTCTGAGTGCCACCAGGCCTCCCCACCAAGGGGAGCTGGTCAAATATGGAGCACCAGAGTTCATGTCAAAGTCAGTCCCCACTCTCCACATAACTGTGGAGAATGTCCTGTCCATTGGGTAGATCAGAGTAGGGGTTTGATGTTTACTACTTGTATTGTCCTTGGTTAGTGCAATAGTTTGAGCAGAGCCCCCTGGGCCCCATTCCTGTCACTTGCTCTAATCACAGTGATGTCACCAGTACAGGGGCACTGTATGAAATCCTGTGGAGTGAGGAGACTGTGAAGGTCCCTATAGGTTGTTAGAAAGACAAAATCAGCCAGCACTGAGACAGGAGTGGTGAGAGGCTTATCCTTTTGTAGGAAGTAAGGATAATTCTGCTTCCTGTTAGCTCTATGAAACTTCCCTTCTGGAGGCTTTACTCACTGAGATGTGGTCTCTACAAGAGCGCCCCCCCTCCCACTTTCCCATTGCTTAGATTTCCTCATGAAAAAGCGTGTCAATTCCAACACAACACGGGTAAACTTCTTTAAGTGTGTCATTAAGCTCCATTTAAACACAAAGCGAGAACTAATGTGTTCTTCCTGGGTGGCATCTGTCTGAGGTCTCACAGAGTCAGTCAGTCGCTCTCACTAATTTACCTGATAAACGTGTGTTGTCCACAGGCCGTGCCATACTAGACTTGTGACAGGATAAAAAAATACCTTAGTAAAAACCTTTCCTATCACAGGTTTTGAGTGGCCTAGTGGAAGAGCAGTTCTAGTGACACATGTAAATTCCTATTGCTACTGTTTCCTGAGGTTAGACCGCCCTTCAACTCCTTACCGCCCAAGGACAACCTTGAACTCCTGATCTTCCTGAGTTCACCTCCCCAGGGCTGAGATTACAGGCCTCCGTCATTACCTCAAGTATTTCTATGGTGCTGAAAATTAGACCCAAGACTTCCACATGCCACACAAGCGCTCTACCAATTGAGCTACAGCCCCAGCCCACACACAGAAATTATTGTCTTCATTAGGAAGTAGTGGCTTTGGATTTCTGATCCTCCTGCCTCCACTTCCAGAATGCTGGGATTACATACATGTGCTGCTATGTCCAGTTTTAGATGACGCTGGGGAGCACGCCCAGGGTTTTATGCATGCTAAGTAGACACCCACCCAACGGCGTCACATCCTAACTCTTTGCCTTTATTTAACTTTTAACTTTCCCTCCCTGAGCAAATGCAGCCAAAGGCAATATGTAAATGAATGTATATGGCTGTGTCCTCATAAAACTTCCCCCTCCCCCCCCAGACAGAGTTTCTCTGTGTAGCCTTGACTATCCTGGACTTGCTTTGCAGACCAGGCTGGCTTCTAACTCACAGCGATCTGCCTGCCTCTGCCTCCCAAGTACTGGCATTAAATGTGTACACCACCAGTACCTGGCCCTCATACAACTTTATGTACGGGCATAAGTTAGAATTCTGTATAATCATCAGGCAGCAAAAACATTCCTTTTATTGCAGAGAAACCACTTTGTATGCGATTTCTTTGTGTGCATGCTTATCTTATGTACACAAACCATAAAAAGCGGGTAATAGGGTTAAGCGTGTAAGTCACCCAATGAGGGCTTGCCTAGCCTATACCATGGAAAGCCTGCTTCAGTCCAGCAGAAAGTAAAGGAAGTAGGCAGATAGCAGAGTATAAATTGCTAATCCCTGATCTAAGAGATTATGAAGGAGAAAACAGAGGTTGATGATGAATATGAGCAATAAGTAGGCAATGTAGTAAAATACCAAAATAAAGAAATAGCAGGTCTGTAATGTATTTGCCCAAGAATCTGAAAAATGGTAAAATGTTTTTTTGTGGTCCAGTTCTGGATAAAACTAACCCAGCACTCCTTGGGTGAGCAATTTCAGCTACTGATAGAGAAGGGCCCCAAATATCTACAAGCTAAAAGATGGGGGGAAAAAAAATAAACAAAGCCAAGCACAGTGGAGCATAACTATAATCCTAGCTTTCAAGAAGTAGAGACAGGAGGACCAGGAATTCAACGCCAGCATTGCTACAGGGCAAATCTGAGGAAAGTCTGGGCTACAAGAAACCCTGGCCATAGAGCAAAAATAATTAAACAATTAATTAAAATAAACAAATAAAATTTTACATTCAAGCCAGGCGTGGTGGTACAGCACTCGGGAGGCAGAGGCAGGTGGATCACTTTGAGTTCGAGGCCAGCCTGGTCTAAGCAAGTCCAGGACAGCCAAAGCTACAGAGAGACTCTGTCTCAGGAAAAAAAAAAAAAAAAGTTTACATTTCAAGATCATCATGCTGTCTAGAAGTTGAGTTGTTATCCACAGTTTTCTGTCCTTAGGTTCTATTATTTTTTTACTTTTTTTTTTTTTTAAATAACTGTCCTTGTTTTCTAAAACAATGTATCCCTCGCAGGCAGCATAAGAGATAAGAGGTGAATGATTTATTGTGAGGGTCAGTCAGCTCTCTTGATGTAGCCAACTCTAGCCATGGAAGGCTTGGAATGAGTGGAGGGCAGATCTTGGAGCGAGAGCTGGGACTGGAACTTGCAGGCCCAGCTACCCCCACAGACTTCCTTTCTAACATTTCTGGGGTCCTGTCTCCTACCCTCTTAGCATCCTTTACTCCATTTACTGTACTTGGCAGTTTCATGCAATTGTCTCTTCACGGCACTCCGCCCCGGGTGCGATGATTTGGTCTCTCTCTTCTCTAAATCCTGGGCATCCCTGACTGAACACACAGGAGGTCTTCAGGGACCTACTTGAATTCAAACTCATGCACACCCGATGAGTCAGGAAGTGTGAAGGGACTGACCCCACAGGGAGTACCTGTAGTTGCTTGGGGCAAGAGCCAGTGTGTTCAAATGTTCTCATGTGTGTGTGTGTGTGTGTGTGTGTGTGTTTAACTAGTTGGTTTTCTTGAGGCAGGGTCTCACATAGCCCAAGTTTGCCTCCAACCCTCTAAGTGCCCAAGGAAAACCTTGAACTTTTGATCCCCTAAGCCAACTTATCTCATCCCCAGCTTCTGCCTCTTTGGAATGGATACTCTGAGGCTTCATGGAAGGTGCTGGCAAGATGGCATCCTTTTATCCCCTTTCCTGCTTCTCTTGGGCTTTGCTTAAAGGTTAAATATAATTTTTTTGAGGAGCTTTTACTCGTGATATTTTTGATAACAAAATGGGGGTGGGGCTATCCACACTACCAAGAAGTTCTCCAACTCCCTTGACACAAACTGGGTATCCTATAGTTCAGTTCAATTTCAGAGATAACTAGCCCGAGTCAGTGTCGTGTTCCATTGGGTTAAAGACAGTCCTCATCACCAGATTTGGTGCACGTCAGGCTTGCAACTGTGCTTCTGACCAGTTAGCTATCAGGCAAGGCTCCCACACTTCCCTCCACAGCTTCACCCACCGGCTAGAGAGCTTTACAGAACCCAGAAAAACGCTTTACTTCCCTCACTAGTTAGTTTATCATAGAAGGAAAAAGAGAGGGAAAAGCGAGATGAAGAGATGCATAGAGAAATATCTACAATCTTCCTGCACACGAGAGCTTCAGTTTCTGTTGAGATGCACCAGTTCCTGGCAAGGGGATGTGTTTGTGTACTACTGGTTTTTAGGACCTTGTATGAAGGTTCTATTATGTAGGCACGGTTTGGTTTTTAATGTTGAAGGGATTGGTTTCAAGAGTTATCTACCTAGACCCATGGGGCCTTACAGAGACTGAAGCACCAAGCAAAGAGCATGTGTGGACTGGACCTAGGCCCCCTACACATACGGAACCAATGGGCAGTTTGATCTTCATGTGGGTCCTTTAGTAAGTTTTATCTACGATATGGATTCTGTTGCTGGCTTTTGATCACTTTGCCCTAACCTGGCTGCCTTGCCTGGCCTTAGTGGATGAGGATGAGTTCAGTCCTGATACTGTTGGACCCTAGAGTCCACCCGGGTGGGGGGTTGTCGCGAGAGACCACTCAAGAACCACAATGTTGATGCAAAGGCACAAGGTTTACTTCTGACACGCGTCAGGGGGCCCCCGACACTCTCTCGGGAGGGAGGGAGGGGGCGCACCCCGAGTCTCTGTAACAGTGACTTTTTAAAGGCTAAAACCACAAAGGTTAAGAGGGGCCGCGTGCCCTATGTTAGGATTGGCTCTGGTGGTCGCTAAGGGTGCTTGTCTAATTACTATTGGCTATTGCAGGGAGGGGTGTTGGGGAGTTTCCAGAGAATTTTCAGATGGTAATTGTTTACCTTAGTTGAAATTATTTATCTCGGTTGGCTACCTTGATCTCAGAAACTGAAGCTGAGCTGGCCTTCAATTCTTTTTGATTCTTTTTGGGTCATTTTCCCAAGCTTGCCTGGGTCACGTTCCCAGGCTGGCTGAGAGAGAGAGGGCCTTACAATACAACTTGATGTGCTGGGGTGGGTTGGAGGTGGTGGTGGGGGCTCCCCTTTTCAGAAGACAAGGGTGGGGGGCGGGAATATGGGGAAGAGGGTGGGAGGGAGGGACTGGGAGGAGAGGAAGGATGGGGATATGATCAGGATGTAAAGTGAATATATAAATTAAAACTAAATTTTTAAAAAGATTTATTTTTTTCATTGTTTTATTTTATTTTATTACTTTACAGTCTGACCTCAGCCCCCCTCCCTACTCTCCTCCCAGTCCCCTCTCCTTCTTCTCAAAGAAGAGTAGGCCCTCAAGGGGTATCAACCCACCCTGACACTTCAAGTCACCGCAGGACTAAGTGTATCCTCTCCCACTGAGGCCAGACAAGGCAGCCCACCTAGGGGAAAGGGATCCAGAGGCAGGAAATAGAGACAGCCCCTACTTCCACAGTTAGGGGACCCACATATTTACCACACTGCAAATCTGCTACACATGTTTAGGAGGTCTAGGTCCAGCCCATGCATGCTCTTTGGTTGTTGGTTTAGTCTCTGTGAGGCCCCATGGGCCCAGGTTAGTTGACTCTGCAGGTCTTCTTGTAGTGTGCGCTTGACCCCTCCAGCTGTGTGTAAATGTTTTACGTACATTCAATCATGTGCACCACATACATGCCTGTCGAACCTCTTAGAAGTGAGGTTATAGATGTCCAGACTGGCTTTGAACTCACAGCAAACCTTCTGCTTCAGTCATTCCAGTGCTGAGATTACAGGTATGAGCCACCACATTCAGGTTATATAGGCATGACTGGATTAAACCATTGGCCACCGATCACTGAATTCAGTTTCCAGCCCCTTCTTGTGCCCAGAACATCAGTGTGGATCAAAAAAAAAAAAAAAAAAAAAAAGATCAAGTCTTCCCATCTTGCAAGATGGCGGGTGAAAAAGACTAGACACCTTACACAAAGAACCAAGAAGGCTGGTGGTGATGCTGCTGCCCCTGGAGCTCCAGCTGCTGGTGCAGGTACTCCCAATCTGCCATGTATTTCAGAAAGGCCTTGTACTAAAGGAAACGCTCAGCCTCAAAGTCCAAGGTTGAGAAGAAGAAGAAAAAGGAAAAGGTCCTTGCTACCGTCACAAAAGCAGTCTGTGGTGACAAGAGTGGTGGTACCCTGGTGGTGAAGCTTCGAAAAATGCCTAGGTATTATCGTACTGAAGAGGTGTCTCGGAAGCTGCTGAGCTGTGGCAAAAAGCCCTTCAGTCAGCATGTGAGAATGCTTCCTGCCAGCATCAGTCCTGGGACTGCCCTGATCATCCTCACTGGGCACCACAGGGGCAAGAGAGTGGTTTTCCTGAAGCAACTTGGAAGCGCCTTGCTGCTTGTGGCTGGACCTCATGTTCTCAACAAGAGTTCCTGGGCGCAGAGCACACCAGAAGTTTGTCATCGCCACCTCTGCAAAAGCTGATATCAGGGAGGTTAAAATCCCCAAACACTTGAATCATGACGCTTACTTCAAGAAGCATCTGAGCAAGCCCAGCCACAAGGAAGGTGAGATCTTTGACATGGAGAAAAAGGAATACCAGATGACAGAGCAGCCTGATCAGAAAACTGTGAACTTGCTGATTTTGCCAAAGATCAAAGCGGCTCCTCAGCTGCAGGTGAGGGAGGTGGGGAAACCACAGCTTCCTATCTGCGATCTTAGTTCTCCCTGACAAACGGGATGTAAGCCTCTCTGATCATAGGGGTCATTCGTCAGGAAACCAGCCCCATTCTGAAATTATCCCAGGCATACTAAATGCCACCTATCATCTGGAAACTCTAAGGATTTAAGGAGCTCTGTGAGGGACAAAGATGGGCTTCCCCCCCCCCCCATGGATGTCATATATCTCATTCTGATTTCCAACTGAGTTTGGCACTAGGTGGATTTTCCACCTGGCTCTGCCTCCTGAGTAAATGTGTCACCACACCTTGTTTTATGGGGTCTGTTTTTAGTGTGTACAGGAGAGAGAGAGAGAGAGAGAGAGAGAGAGAGAGAGAGAGAGAGAATTTTCTAACATCTCTTAAGACACTAATCCCTGGTCTACCTTCACAGCCCCATCTAACTCATTATCTTCTGTTACTGTCAGCTTGCTGTCATTATAACAAAATACTTGAGGTGAACTGCTTATAAGAAGAAAAGGTTATCTCAGCTCCCAGTTTGGGGGTTTCCATCCTCAGCTGGCCTTGTCCCTTTTGGCCTGCGATAAGACAAACACATCATGCTAAGTGTGTGGCCAAATCAAAACAAAATCCTCATTCATGTCTTGATCTGTAAGAGAAAAGAGAAAGGGGCTAGAGCCTGCAAGCTTCTTCGGGTAGAGACCTCCAATGACCCAAGATCTCCCTTGGGTCCAGATCTTCTGCTCCCAACCCTCAGCTAAGGATCAAAGCCAGGGCCTCTACCTTGAGCCATATGCCCAGCCCTGGCACACAGGACTTTGGGGAATCATCCAAAATCAAAGCCATAACCATCCATCTAAGGTCCGTCTCCAAATGTTGGCACTGAGAATGAGCCTTTCAATATGGTGGTCATGGGGGCAAAATGTCACAACAGTCAATCCACAGCACAGGGTTTGGTACTCAACTTTCCCTCTAGAATCGCTTAATTGTATTTTTGTTGTTGTTGTTGTTCATTGTCTGTTTTATTTTTGTTTTGCTGATGGTAGTTTTCTTTTGTTTTTGTTTATTTATTTGTTTATTTATTTATTTTTTAAGTACAGGGTACAAGCTGGGCGTGGTGGTACACGCCTTTAATCCCAACACTTGGGAGGCACAGGTGAGTGGATCTCTGTGAGTCTGAGGCCAGTCTGGTCTACCTTGTGAGTCCAGGACAGCCAGGGCTGTTCCACAGAGAAACCCTGTCTCGAAAAACAACAACAAAAGTAATAATAAAATAAAAATAAATAAAAATAAACCTACAGGATACAATGGAAGATTTGTTTATTGTAGTATGAATATGAGTGTGTTGCCTGTGGCTGTCTAGGAGCAATGAGCTGGAAGTTCTGTCAAGAGATCAAAAGAGGGAGTCCCGCTGGAACTGGAGTTACAGGTACTGAGATTAAACCTGGGCTCCTTGCACTTTACCATTAAGCCGCCTCTCCAGCTCCTGTGGTCTTGAACTGTTTTTGTTTCTGTTTTAGTCTTGGTTTTGGTTTTTCATGACAGGGTTTCTCTGTTGTATCCTTGCCTGTCTTGGATTTGCTTTGTAGACCAGGCTGGACTTGAATTCACAGAGATTTGCCTGCCTCTGCCTCCCTGAGGGCTGGGACTCCAGGTGTCCACCACCGCACCCAGCATTCTTGGACTTTGATCCTCCTGTCTCTACCTGTCAGGTGCTGGGATTGCAAGTATGCCCCATCTCGTGTAGCTTACTCGCTTGCTTTTATTGGCACAGCTCTCCTGCCCTTGGGGACCTCTATGCATGTTTTAGCTCTCTAATCCAAGTCTGATGTTGGTGGCCATAATTCATGGAATTAATCCCTCTATGACAACTTCAGAGGATGGGAGTTATCTGTAGGTTAGCCACAATAAGACACCCCTCACCCCCACCTGGTTCTCTGAAGGCTCCAATAGGAGTTAAGTTGCTTGTATTTCTGATGATTGACACCATATTCCCCTGAACCAGGGGTTCTCAATCCATGCTACATAATACAATTAGCCAGGGAGGTTTGGAAAAAACAAAACAAAAAACAAAAAAGTTCCATGTCTGGGCCCAAGTCCAGAGGCTGATTGAGTTGAAGTGCTTTTGTTTGTTTTCTTTGTTTTGTTTTGCTTTGCTTTGCTTTGTTTTTCTGTGCCAGAGATGGAACCCTGGAACCCACGCATGCTAAGTAAGTGGTCTAGCACTGAGCTTCCGGTTGAGTTGTTTTACGTAGGGAGTTTTACTTTCTGCTGGGCAGTTCCAGCGGCTCTTGGCTCCTGCTCCGTGGGAGCCTCTTTGTAACTGCCCAGGGCCCATTCTGCGTTTCCTACTTGATAAAAAGGGGGCTTTTTGGAGCAAATGACTAAATACTTTTAACTAAAGCTTTTTTTTTTTTTAAAGATTGACTTTTACTTTTATTTATGTGTGTCTGCATGCTACATGTGTTTGGGAGCCCTCAGAGATCAGAGGCTATCACACCATCTGGGCTGGAGTTTACAGGTGATTGTGAGCTGCTTGACCTCAGTGCTTGGAACCAAACTTGGGAAGACCCAAGCAGCAAGCATTCGTAAACACTGAGCCATCTTCCCAGCTCTTTTTTTTTTTTTTTTTTTGAGACAGGGTCTCTCTGTGTAGCCTTGACTGTCTTGGACTCACTTTGTAGACCAGGCTGGCCTCGAACTCACAGCAATCCGCCTGCCTCTGCCTCCCTAGTGCTGGGATTAAAGGCGTGCGTCACCACGCCCGGATATCTTCCCAGCTCTTAACTGCAGCATTTATTTGAAATAAACTTATCAAGAGGCCAGGTGACAGTTAATTTTTAAAAGGTTGGAGCCATTGAAAATGGCTCAGTGGTTAAAAGTGCTTGCTGCCAAACCTGCTGGCGTAAGTCCAATCCCTGGAACTCTGTGGTGGAAGAAGAAAGATGAATCCTGTTAGTTTTAATCCACCCTCCACACAGGAGAGATCACACATCACACACACACACCATGCACACACTATAAATACATGGTTTTTAAATCACTCTATACAAGTAAATGCTACCTTGATGGTTTCAGTGAGAAACATCTCTCATAGGCCGATGCACCTGAACACTTGATACCCAGTTAGTGCTGCTCTCTGGGGAGGTAATGGAACATTTAGTGGGGTACAGCCTTGCTGGAGGAAGTATGTCAGTGTAAGCTGTAGGCTTTGAACTTTCTCAAACCTACCTTATTTGGGGTTCTTTAATGCTTACACCTCCCTTCCAACCCACCTACCCTAGCTAGGAGAGAAAAGAGGTTCATGGGAACAGGAGGAGTAGACCTTTTTAGACTCAGTTCCTTGGAGCAATTCCACTCTTTGTTGTGGAAGTCCCGTTAAATAGCAAACCAGCAATTCAGCAAAGTTACTGCAACCGCAGCAGCTGGATTCTGGAGCAGCAGCTAGAGCACGACCCTTGAAGCATTCTCTAGAGCGTTTCTTTCTAGGAGCATCTGGAAATGGAGTGATGAACAACCAGACAATAGGAAGCGATGCCGAAAACCAAACCGCCCAGCCTCTGAGAGTGCATACTAGGATGTTTCTCAGGTGCCAAAGACCACGTGGTCTCTCAAAAGTCTGTTTCCAGCGAACAAACATCACACAAGTCTGTTTCACACCCCACACTTGGGATCCAAACAAAAACATGTTTTACATCCACTCCAGGGGGCAGGCTCTGAGGGTTTGCACCCTGCCCTACTTCATCTTCTCTCTGTGTTCTCTGTGTGTAAGTGTGATAACTTCCTGGCCCCACTTCCTCGCCTTTCATGAGGATGCTATCCCTCTGGGACCGTAAGATAAAATAAAGACGTTCCTTAAGTTGTTTTTCGGTCATGGTATTTTATCACAGCAGCAGAAAAGTACCTAATACATTATTTTAAAACACACTATTCCCTGAAAACATACATGTGAGTGATGTTATATGAACTGAAAAGGTTGTACTTATGTATTTAGGATATATATATGTGTATACGACGTGTGCAACAGCAACTAAAAAGACCTCAATTTGAGAGATAGAAAGGGAGGGTGTATGGGAGAGATTGGAAGGAGGAAAGGGAAGGGGGAAATGATATAATTATAACCTCAAAAAATTAAAGAATTAAAAGCAAAATACTGTAGACCAATGTTCATAGTGGCATCTTCCCATTGCCAAAAAGGAGACATAATCCAAGAAGCCATCATTTCATGGAAGGATAAAATGAATGGGAAACATGTGCATTACAATGGAATGTTGCTCCGCCTTTCCAAGGAAGAAAATTCTGACACATGCTGCAACATAAATGAAGCTTGAAACCTTCTCCTAAACAGGGCAGAAGAGATGAATACTCTGTAAGCAGTTCATATGTTTCTTACTCAGAGACACTGAGACAGTGATCTCCAAGCCACCTGTCAAGTTCTCCCAGGAAGCAAGAGATTATACTATATAAAAAGTTTAGAGGTGAATAAATAAACTAGAAAAGAGAGAAACTGTCTATACTATTCAGGTTCACAAAGACATTTCCCAAATGCCCTGGGGCCTTTCTGCTTTCCTGTGGGAACATTGCCTTCTGTTCCACATAAAGGCAGCTCACCTCAAAATGAAGAGGCTTCTCTTCATCCCTCAACAACTGATATCAAGGTTTTCCCCACATTATGTCCTGTCTACAAATAGCAACCTCCTCGTGTGTGTTGAGGGGAGGTGTTGGTACCCTACGTATCCTCTTTATCTTCTAATTTGAATAGGACGTCTAAGCTTCTTTTTCCTTTTCTTCTTCCCTGGGCCTTAAGGAATCATTATCCCAATGCAAAGCCTACATTTCAAGGTTTTCTTATTGGCCTCAGCTGACCACCAGGATGAGCTTTCACCAAAAAGAAACATCATCCAAGATGATGTATCTTTGAGTACAGATGTAGAACATCACTATAGATACATGTATGTTGAACATCTTATGGTTTTCCCCATCATTCTTCTGTTTCAACTTTATTGATTGATTTATTGATTGATCAGTGGATAGATAGAAGATGGATTAGTTTACCAAGTCAGTTACTACTACATTATGACATATACTTTATTATAGGCTAGATATAAAACAGACTAGACTCACTGCTGTTATAGAGCCTAACACTAGGGAGGACAGTTTAAACAATCAAGAATTCAAAAATATAGTATGTTAGATGGTAATAAAGGCAAAGAAAAATAGTAAAGGAAAGAATAGTGTAACGAGAGAGGAAGAAAGGGAGAAGTGTGTATGTGTGTGTGTGTGTGTGTGTGTGTGGAGAGAGAGAGAGAGAGAGAGAGAGAGAGAGAGAGAACACACATTAGGCCCTTTTGAGGGACAAGGATGCTCTGACAGCACAGGGTTCTAGGTGTGGGAAGGATCCAGCTGAGTTCATCGAGAGTGCACTCCAGAGGGAAGAACAGTGGGTGGAACACAGACGGTGGGAGAACACCAGCTCACGAGGACAAGGGAGAGCACGTGGGCCAAATCCCATCTGACAGGATTTGACTTCCATTTGAAAGCTCATGCTGGTTACAGCGTTGATGAAATTCTGACAGCTGCTAAAGGGCTGACACTACTAAGGAGGGTATTGCAGTAATCCAGGTGGGAGATAACGGTGCTTGAGACCATGGGCAGAGCTCAACTGAGGTGAAGAAAGGAAATATACCTGGAAATACTGGGCACATACGGTCAGTAGGCCGATGCCTGTGGAGCTAATGGGTGAGGTTGAGGAGACCTGGCTTCACTGTAATGTTCAACAGCACGGCTGTCTCAGCTTTTCTGTCTCTGTCCACTCACAATAGACACTAGCAGTAAAATGCCTACATTTTGAGGGAATCTAAACACAGAGAAGCTGGAACACTTGCTTAAATGTGAGTTGCACATCTATAGAAGCAGGACCCAATGCTTACCTCCAAACATAGCTAGTTAGCATCAAACAGAACCTAAACTGCTCAATTATCATTTCTTAATAACATCATTTTAAGACAGATGCAAAACAGCAGAAGCTATTGTAAGGTTATATCTAGGAAAGGAAGAAAGAAAGAAAGAAAGAAAGAAAGAAAGAAAGAAAGAAAGAAAGAAAAAACTATATCCACTGAGTAATAAAACCTGTTTCTTCAGTCAGGTGTGGTACATGCTTGTAGCCTCAGCAGCTCAGCAGTCTGGAGGCTGAGGCAAGAGGACAGACCCAAGTGCAAGACCAGTCTGGGCTGCCTGATGAGTGCCAGGCCAGTAAGAACTATAGAATGAAACCTTAGAAAGAAAATAAAATAGAGCTGGGCAGTGATGGCTCACCCAGCACTTGGGAGGCAGAGGCAAGGCAGATCTCTGTGAGTTTGAGGCCAGCCTGGTCTACAGAGGGAGTTCCATGACAGCCAGGGCTACATGGAGCAACCCTATCTAGAAATACAAAAGAAAGAGAAGGAAAACTATTTCTTTGGCATCTTTGCCATCACTCCCTGAATTAATGTGGCATGCACCAAAGTGGGAATGGCAGACAGCCACGCCTCCCGATTGCAGGAGCAACTCTTTACAGAGAGTACGCTAGTTGGGAGCTGTCAACGGCCAGAGGGAGCCTTCTTTCTGGACTAATTGGTACAGCCAGACTAGTGGTTTTTAGGGAACTGCCCCCATCTGTGGAGGCTTACCTCTGAGGGTTTAACTCACGAGGTCACTGGGTTCTATTCTTCCTAGACGCTTTTCTCTGATGTATTTTCAGCTCGGCAGAAGGGTTCTCAGTTCGCCTTCTGTTTTCGTACGTTTTGGCCTCAGGCCTTGCTCTGAGTCTCTCAGCTCCTGTGTTCCTCTCTTTTCTACAATTCTGGGGATCAGGGAGCAGTTTCTCAGGCAACCCCGCTGTTGATCTATTTATATGCCTCGGTCCTTCCCTTTCACTTTTTGTTTTTAAAATAGCTGCCACCAGCACCCAAATCTGTCCTGGCTGGCTGTATCCATTTCGAGCTCAGGAATTTAAAGAAACCTGACACGCACTTTTCCTCTAACACAGCTGTGCACACTGTAGAAGCCAGTGACAGAAATTTTCAAAAGAAAAAGGACACAAACTTTACAGTCTGCATCCCTGAGTGGTAAGGGTAAAAATGAATGAATATTGTAAATGTGATGCATCGTGTGACTCAGAGGAGGGCTCAAGACAGCAGCATTGTCTTCCTTGTTTCCATGCAACAGGTAAACACAATGTGTTGGCAACTTTCCTCCTGCATCCTGTCCCAGGAATGAGCACACAGCCTTCTTGAGACTGTCTAGTGTGTCACACTACTAGCAATGACAGGGAAGTATACAGGAAGTTATCACAGACTTTCATGTGGCATCCCCTTAGGTCTTAAAAGTGAAAGGCCAAGGTAGCTTATTGAAAAGGGAGGGAGAAGGAATCATATATTGGGCATAATAATTGGACACTTCTAGTCACTTCCTGGTATTAGGCTTTCATCCTCAGCAGGATAGCAAGCTCCTTGTCTCTCTGGGCTTCTTAGAGAGATCTTGGCTCAAAGCAGAACAAAAGAGGCCTAGGGTTGTAGTTTAATGTAGAGCATATGCCTGGTGTGTGAAAGGCCCTGAGGCAATCTCTAGCATCAAAATCAGTAAACAAACACATAAAGAAAGTGCAGAAATCCGACAGTATCAACACAATAGCCACTGCAGAAAATTCTCTTGTGTGGTGACTTGAAGACACAATAAAAATCCCACGTAAAATTTCCTTGAGGGTTGGTGAGACGGTCCATTGCGTAAAGGCCCTTGCCGCCAAGTCTGAGGACCTGAGTTCAAACTCAGAGAAGCTGCATGGTAGAAAAAATGTACAGGCTCCTGCAGGTTGTCCTCTGACCTCCCTACATGCACAGTAACATGAGCAAAGTAAACTAACAAATGTAAAACGTTTTAATTACCTTTTATGTATGTAAGGAATACATGCAACGTAAATGAATCTCATGTTAGGACCCAGATCCCATCTTGAAACTACTCATGATATGTAAGAAACAACCCTGACATTAAACATGCTGTTGTCATCCATAGATGTGTGAGGGACATACGTCCCACCCTCGGACATATCTGGCCAATGGCCACAGGGTGGATATACTTAATACATGCAAATATTACCCACATTTAAAAGTTCCAGGTGGGAAACAGCTTTTGGTTACAAGCATTTCAGATAAGCAATGCTTTGTCTGCCTCTCACTTTCTTGTCTTGCGCCATAAAGGTATCGCTGTTCTCAGCAAGGAACACCGTGGCTCTGAGTAAATGACTCTCAATCTACCTCCTTCCCACATAGTGGGACTGAAGACACTCACTGACTTGGAAGCCAATCATATTTTGTTTTTTAAGATTTATGTATTGATATATTTTATGTCTATGAGTGCTCTGTCTTCAAGCACACCAGAATACCATCACAGATGGTTGTGAGCCATCATGTGCTGCTGGGAATTGAACTCAGGACCTCTGGAAGAACAGTTTAGTGCTCTTAACTGTTGAGCCATCTCCACAGCCCCCCTCCCTTGCTAATCATATTTTAATATATTTAATGCCAATCAATATGTACTTAAGTGATATCCTATGTGAACATACAAATCGGCAACTATACCCGGAGCATCCCACGATCCTGCGTCCACTTTACTCTTCCAGATCCAGCACCAAGCTGTCACTTTCCCTGAGGAATCTCACATCATGGTTACAATCCGTCTAATTAGTAAGAGAAACACGAGTAAAGCAGCAATGGCAAACTTAGTTTTACTTTTTCCAGCTCTGCCTTGAAAGAATTTATAATGAAAATGCCTTTCCAAGCATAACCGTGGCATCACTTCCTCAGCTCTAATCGCTTCCAGATGTTCAGATAATTTTGTTTTGAGAGTTTGAAGATTGTTGGAGTTCTTGGCTGATTAAATCGGACTTACCATACAGTATGTCTTCTTTCCACCCTAGACCTCACAATGCCAAAAACTTTTTGAAGTCATAACTTCAAAGCAGTGTTCATGTTTATAGTCTCATAATAAGTATGGGATTATAGATGTTTGTATAAGGTTATAAAGGAAACGAGAAAGAAATAACGGCAAAATGACTTCCCATGCCCGTAGCTCTTCATCTCAATGTTTACCAACTGATTGGTAAACTGATTGGGAGGCTGAATGGAATCAAAGAGTGTTTCCTCCAGTAAGAAGGTCAACACAGAATGTAGTTGTCAACCTCAGGCCACTGCTAACAGAGTTAAACAAGTTACTTGGACTTCAGATAACGTCAGAGTAAATGAGCATCTGTCTAGGGAGGAAAGTTTTCCTGTTGAGACAATGATTGTAATTCATTCTCTCCCCCTCCCCCCCTCATAATTTCTATGTTATGTCAATTGCATGAATTCCATAACTCTGGTGTGTGTTATTCATTTATTCATTTTAAGTGTGTGTGTTTGTGCGTGTGTGTGTGTGTGTGTGTGTGTATGTGTGTGTGTGTGTGTGTGTGTGTGTGTGTGGTGAGTGTGGGCATGCTTGTGGGAGCTATGCACAAGCACACTGGTCTACCTCAATGTCCACTGCTGGTAACATCTACCTTGTTTTTGAGATTGGGTTTCTCATTGCTCTGGGTATTACCAAGTGGGAAAGGCAAAATTGCCAGAGAGCTCTTAGCATCCTGTCTTTTGCCTCCCCAACCCTGGGACTACATGTGCCACTCTCCCAATTGAACTCTTTTGTACTTGCCAAGGCATTTCCTCTTGCCAGAGTTCCATTTCTAAATCTCCAAAGCAATAGTGAAGGTGGGCTGGGGAGATGACTCAACAGTTCAGAGCAATGGCTGCTCTTCTAGCCTACCCAGTTCTCAGTAAGTACCCATTTCACAACAGTCTGTAACTCCAGTCCCATGGGATTTGGTGGCTTCTTCTGGCCTCTGTGGTCATTGCAAGCACATGGCATACAGAAATACATGCAAGGAAAACACTCATACATATAAAATAAAATTTAAAAATAAGATAAAATTTCAGTAGAAATAAATGACCTGACTCTCAGGCACCAATTCTCCAAGGTCGTTTCACAACTAAATTTACTTTTTAAACTTAAAAGCAAGCAAACAAATAAACAAGCTCTCTGCCAGACTGCTGCCATCATGGACACGAGCTAGCATCCAGCTAGCTAGGGTAACTAAAGTGCCCAGCAGGCTCGGCTAGCTGTGCACTCAGGTGCGTGTGGAATTTATGGATGACACCAGCTGCTCTGTCATCTGAAAGGTCAAATGCCCGTTTGAGAGGGTGATCTGCTCACTCTATTACAGTCAGAAAGAGAGGCTCCGACCTCGTGCTGGCCCTGCTGCTGGGTCCTAGATTTCTACCACTTAACCCCTGGGATGACCTGCAACTTTTAAATAAAGTATTTGTATTATTTAAAACAACAACAACAACAACAACAAAGATATTGAGAAACATTCTATATGATCTGCAAGTGATGATAGCTCTTTGCTTCTATAAGGTCTTCATATGTGAATTTTAGAATATTTTCATTCTTGACTGTCTTTCAAATTGTGTCAAAATATTATAACCCATTTTAAAATAGCAAAGATATGGTGTTTAACATTTGTTTTGTTAGCTGAGCATGGTGGCACACGCCTTTAATGCCAGCATTTGGGAGGCAGAAGCAGGTGGATTGCTGTGAATTCGAGGCTGATCTGAAGTACAGAGTGAGTACAGGACAGCCAAGGCTAACCCAGAGAGACCCTGTCACAAAAAACCAAACCAAACCAAACCAAACCAAATGGTTTTTTTGTTCTGTTTTAAGACAGAGTTTCGGCATGGTGCATGCCTTTAATCCCAGCACTTGGGAGGCAGAGGCAGGTGGATTGGTGTGAGTTCGAGGCTAGCCTGGTCTACAAAGCAAGTCCAGGATGGTCAAAATAACACAGAGAAAACCCTGTCCCAAACCAAACAAACAAACAAACAAACAAACAAACAAACAAAAAACAGACAGAGTTTCCTTTATGTAGTCTTGGCTGTCCTGAACTTGCCTTTTAGACCAGGCTGGCCTCAAACTCAGAGATCTTCCTGCCTCTGCCTCTCCGAGTGCCAGGATCACAGGCAGGTGCCACCACACACAGCTAACATTTGCTTCTTTCTTCCTGTTACACCAACTCTTACTGTCCCTTTTGAAATTTTTCTTTTTCTTTTTTTCTTTTTTTTTTTTTTTTGCTTTGTTTTGGTTTTGTTTACTGAAACAGTGGTTCTATCTGTAGCCCAGGCTTACCTAGAGCTTTCTTTGTGCTAGAATACAGGCATGTATCACAGCTGCTTGAAAAAAGTTATTTTTTTAAAGAAAGTTTGATTGTTGTAATTAAATATTCTAGTTATTTTTAATTGCTTACATGAGCAACTGTACTTAATATATGTCAACCACCATTTTATTTTGTGTTTAGAATGATTACTGACTTTAAAGGGAAGGTGTAGGAAATGCCCATCTCTCTGACTTCCTTTGCGCTGTACATATGCTTTATTTTTGAACAGCCTAACCGTGTGAGTCTGACTTGGTGGTTCTTATAAATAACTGAGGAAGAAGAGCAATGGCATAATTTTATCTGTAGACATGTGCACAATTGAAGAAAAAATATAAATTTATCACACAAAGTGGCAAAGATTTTTTGAAAACTCACAGAGGGTAAAGCAGATATAGCCTGTGGGAAAACTTACCTAGAGTAAAGCAAAAATAATAGGCTAGGGAAAGTAAACAGGTTATTATTTTCCAGTTGGGTTACACACCTCCTTTCACTGGCTCATGGAACAATTCTAATAAAGAGAACTCCCAGAGGACAGGATGAAAAACAAGACCCTGGAAACAATGCCATAAAAGCAACTGAAAACCACTTCTAAGTAAGTATTTAAGCAACTGTGTGGAATATAATAGGGCTCAGTGTAAGCAGGTGGAGTTTTCTACTCCGATAATACTTACAATTCATGTGACATTTAAATTTCTTTAAGCTAAATTATAAAAAGCCAACTCCTACAACAGGGCTGAGGTCTCTTTCTTCCCAACTCTTCTCACTAGCATAGAGAATGCTTTTATCTGAACTGAGTGAAAAGAGCGCGGGCAGCCAGGTGTGAGAACACAAGCCTGGACTCTAGATACAGTGAGACGGAGGCAGCAAGATGGCTGAGACTAAACATGGGGGCGGGGGGAGGGGGGAGGGGGGAGAAGCCTGCAAAACATGGCAGGAAGCCCTTTTCTGAAAACAACGTACTTTACAGTACTGTCTGGGGAAGAGCTCAGAATGGCAGAGACAGACTGGCCGTGCAGTTGAGTGGGGAGGTACAAGCAGAGGACATGCTGATCTTATTAAAATACCGTGTTCTGTCTCCATCTGTCTCCACGGGAAGATGTCTGTCCGATTCAAGCAAAACTGGTGTCCGTGTCCATAGGGCACCTTCTACAGTCCCTTTGCCTTGCGCTCTTTCTTTCTTTTTCTTTCTTTTTTTTTTTGGTTTTTCGAGACAGGGTCTCTCTGTGTAGCCTTGGCTGTCCTGGACTCACTTTGTAGACCAGGCTGGCCTCGAACTCTTTTGAACGTTGAACGAGTCTACAATCTCTGTGGCCCTCTCTGAGCTCTTCTTGAGACGTTCAGACACATCTTGTTTACCCATCAGTCTAAATCAAAGTACAGCATAACTTTTGCTGAATCCATTCTGTGGTTATTTTCTGACTTGAGTTGGCACAAAATTGAAATCAATGAAATTTGTCATTCATATAAATTAGTATTCCATCTTCATTGTTTATATATAGTTTGAGACTATAATGACAAAATATAGTCTCTGTTAGGGGGTGAGGACACTTTGAGGGCCAGAGATAGAAACCAGAAATTCCTGAGCCCTTGTATTTTTTTTTCTTCCATATTTATTGTCTGTCAGACTCAGGACTTAACAGTGCACATGATGTTTTATTCACTTTTTATATTTCTGGAGCAAGACTTGGTATAAAATGATGTTCAGATTGGTAAACTGAAATCATGTACCTTTGTTGTATCTTTCTAAATTGTAGCTTTTCTAGGAACTTTTTTCAGGGTTAGGTGTAGTGAGAATTCTGGAATTTTTGTTTCTTTAAAAACAAAAGCAACAAACAAACAAACAAACAAAAAAGACAGAGCCGGGCGTGGTGCCGCACGCCTGTAATCCCAGCTCTAGGGAAGCAGAGGTAGATAAATTGCTGTGAACCAGCCTGCTCTACTTAAGGGAGTCCAAGACAGGCACAACTACAACAGTGAAACTTTGTCTCAGAAAAAAAAACCCACAGAAATATTATAAGAATATATTTTCTATTTAAACCCAGGTGTGGGGACATGGGGCTGCTTTGCAACAGCTGAGTATGATTTGCATTGTGCTGTAGCAGAGGCGTGGGTTTGCCAGCTGCAGACAGCTTCTGTGACATTTGGAATTCTGGGGTATTTTCAGAGGGTATATAAATGCTAAGGCCCCAGAGGTGGGGTTGGTGGTTGGTGGTTGGTGGTTGTTTAGGGGGTTGGTTGTGGTTCTCTCTCTCTCTCTCTCTCTCTCTCTCTCTCTCTCTCTCTCTCTCTCTCTCTCTCTCTCTCTCTCCCCTAACCTCTCTCTCCTATCAAGTACTAGGGGGTGAAAATAGGAAGATAAAGTGTGGGAAAGAGAAGAAGCCATGAAGTAGCCAAGTCCAGCTACAGTTAGGATTTGAACCTGGGACCTCTCATAAATGCTCTATCCCTGAGCTGCATCCTCAGACACCCCTGGTTCTGTTTCAGTCCTAAGGTGCAATTGACGACGAGAACCCATACGCAACTGTGGTGCTCTGGTTCTCACTTACAGGAAACAGCGTGCTGGCACTTCTTCCTTGTATGAGTGAGGTGAAGCATGGCTCATTAGTGAAAAGGCTACAACCAAGGGAGGAAATGACATCGTTTGGTAGACATGAGATGACTATGGCTGCCATTAGCCTTAGTGGTTTTTCAGAAGGCCATTGCTGTCATTTACTGTAATTTATATGGAAAGGGGCTTTGTCATGATTCTGATGAAAAACTTATAGAGAATATCACTGCAGATGGAAACGGGCTGGGCTGCTTGAGGGAAGATTCCGATACTGCACTGGAAAAGTGTGCACTCAGATAGTACAGGCAAAGGGAACTCTGAGAGTTCAAGGCCAGCCATGGCAAGATCCAGGCCAATCACAGCTATATAGTGAGACCCTATTTAGAATAATAGAAAGACAGAAGAAAGACAGAAAAACAGGGGGAGAGGGAGAAGGAGAAGGAAGACGGACGGACACACACACACACACACACACACACATACACACACACACACACACACACAAACACACAAACACACAAACAGACTGACAAGGAGGGAGGGAAAGAGGGTTGAGTATGCACTGAGAATCCATATGGAAAAGAAACTAGGGGTTCCAGCAAACAGGAAGGACCAACCAGAAGATGTGAGTGGAGGCATCTTAGATTCTTCATCTACAGTGAAGTTTGCAAGCTAACATCACATGTGACAGAGATGAGGAATTCTTTTGAGTCTTGCCTGAATTTCTGCCAAAAGACTTATGGGTAATAATATAATAATATATTATAATAAATAAACAGTTGTTTTATAGTTTTGAAGCCCAACAGAACTACACCAAAGATTGGCCATGACAGTATCTTCTACTGGGATATTGGAACAGTGTCTTGGTTGCTTGCGATGGAGGAATTGGGCCTGTCTGTGTGGATACTTGAGAACATTTGAGTCAGTCAGAGTACAAGACTGTACTGTCAGGTCTTCCAGTCTGCGTACTGTGTAAAGAGAGGGCTGGTTCTCAAGCCAGACCTACTACAATGTGTCTCTCTGGTTTGAGCCAAGCACTCAGGGGCACACATATAAATCACTAATATAGTGATAGTAAGCCCAGCTTTCTCCACAAGCCTGTGGAGTTAGTAAGGGCATTAGGGATGTCATGTGCACATTGCGTGTTCACTTGCTGGTCTGTTTTTGCTGCTGCTGGTGCCCATGATTGAAGCTATGGTGGTACTTTCAGATGAGTTAACTCTCAGTCCAGTATCCTACTTTTTGGTCTGTGCCAGTCCTGCCTGTACTTGTTACTGAGGGTCTCAGAAGATCCTGCCGTTAGTACCAGTCTGTTTTCCTGAGGATTAATGCTCTGCCCTTGAACCACAGCCTGGTAATTCCACCAGTGGTTCAGCCTGTCAGAACTGCCTAGTATCTCCTATTTAGGGCGTTGTCCAAATGCCTCTCCCCTTCCTGTTAGACTTCCTTGCTTGCATTGGCCACCTGCTGTTTGCTAACATCTCCTATCTGTTTTCTTCACATCCTTAAAGCTCTTGGGACTCGTACCCGCCTCAAGTTGGCCAGGTCCTCACTGAGTCTTCTCATCCTCTTGAAAGTTATACACCTGGGCATGGTGTTTTACGCTGGTAACCACAGCATTTGGGAGGCTGAGGCAAGAAGATCATGAGCTTGAAGTCAGACTAGACAACACAGTGAGACAATGTCTCCAAAAGTCAAAGCAAAACAAAACAAAAACAACAATGGGGGCAGGGGTAGAGCAAACATGGGCTGGAGAGCTGCCTCAGCTAAGGACACTGGCTGTTCTTTCCATGCTCTTCAAGAGATCCAGGTATGATACCAAACACAGAAGCCCTGTCATGAACACCCTCCCACCCCAAAATCCAACACAGTTCTTCCCTGAAACTGAAAACAAAACAAAAATCTTAAAATTTACGTAGAAACACAAAGGACTCAGGATAGTTAAAACAGTCCTGAAGAAGGAAAACACTATAGGAGGTATCACTGTTCCTGATTTTAAGTCATAATCCAGAACTAGTACTTAGAAACAACAAGGTAATAGCATAATAAAGACACGACACCTTAAAAAAGTAATGTAAAAATCGATGGAATAGAATTGAAGACCCAACTATAAGACGATGTTTCTATAGTCACATGAACTTCGAGAAGGAAAAAAAAAAAAAAAAGCCAAAAATACACATTGGATAAAAGACAGCATTTCCAACAGTTTGTGCTGGACAAACTGCAAATCTCCTTATAGAAGACAGAGACTGGATGCTTATCTCTCACCCAACAGAACTCCAAATGGCCCATGGATCTTAGCATGCAGCCCGGTACCCTGTTACAGGAGAGAGGTAGGGAATGTGCCTCAGTTCACATAAACAAGCAAGGAGTTTCTGAGTAGGACTCCCAGTAGTGTAGGGCTTAAGATGAACAATTAATAGATAGGAGCTCATGAAATTAAAACAAAAGGCCTCTGTAGGGCAAAAGACTCCACCAATCCAGTGATGAGGCAGCCCATAGAGTGGGGGGAAAAACTTTGTCAGCTATACATCTCATAAAGAGTTACTATCTAGAACACACAAAAAGAAAAAGCAACTCTACCAAGACAACAAATAATACAATTCAAAAAAACAAAACAAAGCCGGGCATAGAACTAAACAAAGTTTTTGTTTGTTTGTTTGCTTTTGTACAAATGACTAAGAATTATTTACAAAAATCTTCAACATCCTTAGCCACTAGGGAAAATCAAATTAAAACTACTTTGAGATTTTTGTCTTGATCCCAGAATGGCTGAGATCAAGAAAACACATGACAACAAATTCTGGCATGGGTGTGAGGGATGGGTGTGAGGGATGGGTGTGAGGGATGGGGAACACTCATTCACTACTGGTAGGGTACAAAGTATAGCAGCTACTGTGGAAGCAGTGTTGAGTTTAGGCATCAATGTCGATCTCCCATGTGACCAGGCTATACCAATCCTGGGCATACTCCCAAAGGGTTCTATATCCTACTGCAGAGATCACTGTTCCTCCATGTTCACCGCTGCTCTATTCACGAGAGCCAGGAAAAGAAAACAGCTCAGATGTCGAGAAACTAATGAGTAAATAGTGAAAAATGAGGTACATGTACATAATGGAATGTTACTCATATTACTAAGGAAAATAAATGATTTGCAGGTAAATGGATGAAGCTGAAAAATAGTTATTCTGAGTGAGGTAACCCAGACCCCAAAAGACAAATGCTGCATTGTCCTTTTGAGTATGTGGGTGTTAGTTTTGAGCCTTTGGACATCTGTGTTTAAGCTGGAATCCTCATAGAAGTCAGGAAAAGCCAGTAAGGGACAAATGGGGGGGGAGGGGTGTTCAACAGAGGGGGGATAGAACACAGGTGGTATGAAGGGGGAAAGGAAAATAGTGGAGTGGGGAGGAGAAGTGAGGTCGGGGTGGGAGGGCAGGGTAGAGGCAGGAGTACAGGAAGAGGTAACTAACACGAATGCGGAAGAATGTTAATTCAGAACGTGGCTGTTCTGGCAAGGGATCACACCCAATGACCTTCTAGTTCTACGTGATCCAGCTGGCAAGAGATCGTATCCAAAAATCTTCTAGGTCTGTGTGATCTGGCCAGAATACAAACACGCCTTTAGTCTAGGAGACAGAGGCAAACTGATCTGAGTTCAAGGCCAGCCTGGTATAGAGCAAGTATCAGGTAAAGAAAAGTTCAGATATAGGCATGGTGATACATGCCTTTAATCCCAAAGAAAGGTAAATCCTTCCTTGTAGAAGGCAGCACCTGTGTTTGAAAGTGATGCCTAATTGAGTGGTAGAAAAGGTGACAAATCAGAGAAGATTTGACAGAATAGGATACGCTCAACTCTCAGGAGAAGAGAGAGGAAAGGGAAGCTACTTAAGAGGCAGTTTTTCAGAGGAAGCAGTTTTTTACCAGGATAGTGATAGAGAGATGGATTGCAGAGAGAGAGAGAGAGAGAGAGAGAGAGAGAGAGAGAGAGAGAGAGAGA
>OU015750.1:79847140-79865154 GCA_907169655.1 Acomys percivali
AGAGAGAGAGAGAGAGAGAGAGAGAGAGAGAGAGAGAGAGAGAGAGAGAGAGAGAGAGCGCCCACGAGGCTAGAGAGATAGATGCCAGATGGTTAAAAGTATTGGCTGCTCTCCCCGAGGACCTGGGTTCAACTCCTAGTACCTACGGGGCAGCTTATAGCTACTTGTAACTCCAATCCCAGTGGATTTAACACCTTTTTCTGACCTCCGTGTGTACTGCATGCACATGGTACACAGGCGTGCATGCAGGCAAAACGCTCATACACAGAAATTAATTTATTTTTTTAAAGGAGAGGCTATGACATTGGGAGAGAAAAGTGTCGGTGGCAGTCAGGAGAGGAGTTTGAGGGAGGGAGTGGGATGTGGTTTTGATGAAAAGATGTTATACGCATATATGAAATTTCCAAACAAAAAGAAAGGATGGAATGCTTCTTTTCTACTAGGCAGAGCCCAGTTTGTTCTCCTCTCTCTTTGTCCTCTTTCTCTGTTTTTCCTCTCCCTTTTTTTCACAATACACACCTTTATATATTTGGTAATAACCTTTAAATCATTTCTTCAAGCTAAATCTTTTTGGTTCCCACATCAAAGGGAGCCACTTGTGGATATAATTATCTCATTAATATTCTTTAAAAGTGGCATAGTGCTTGGTACAGTGGCACGTGCCTGTATTTCCAACTTGTGAGAAATGGAGGTAGCCTTTACCACATAGCAAACTCAAGGCCAGTGTGGGCTGCTGTCTTAGAGAACTTTCTATTGCTGTCGTAATTGAAATGTTAGCTCTGCACTTTTCATTTCTTTTTTCTTCTCTCTCTCTCTCTCTCTGACTTTCTCTGTCTCTCTCTGTCTCTGTCTGTCTGTCTGTTTCTCTCTCTCGTTTTGAGACAGGGCTTCTCTGTGTAGCTCTTGCTGTCCTGGACTCGTTCTGTAGATCAGATCTTCCTGTCCCTGACTCCAGAATGCTGGGATTAAAGGTGTGCACCAACACCACCAGGCTTTTAGCCAGTTGATTTTGTTTGTCTGTTTGTTTGTTGTTTTGTTTTTAATAGCATTCAGGACTGCCAGCCCAGGGATGGCACTGCCCACATTGAACTGGGCCCTCCCATACATATCAGTCATCAACCAGGAAAATGCACCATTCAGGACTGCCAGCCCAGGGATGGCACTGCCCACATTGAACTGGGCCCTCCCATACATATCAGTCATCAACCAGGAAAATGCACCACAGGCTTGTAAACAGGCCGATCTGATGGGGGCATTTTCCTTAATTGAGGTTTCCTCTTCTAAGACTACCTTTTGTCAAGTTTACATAAAACTATCCAGAACAGCTACCCAGGAACTCAACACCGTGTCTCAATCTCTCCCCCTGTAAAACAAGAGCATGCAGAAATGATCCACACAGTGAGGCAGAGAATAGTATATTAGCATCTTTTCTATAATAACATTATATTTTATTATTAATATGTATGTTCTCTTTACAAGTTTGCATTGGTATTTTAAAAACCATTCGCCTATAGTTGACACCCCAAGAGGGGTGTTAGTCGTCCTATCATTTTTCGGCCCCATTCCTTTGAGGCAGGGTTTCTCTCTGAGCTCCATAGGCCCTTTGGTGTTTTGGCTGAGGCTGGTAGTGGACCAGCCTCACTGAGCCCTCAGGTTCCACCCCCACCATGCTAGGGTTATAACCACCTGGGACACTCTGCCTGGCTTCTTGCCTGGTTGTTAGGGTCTGAATTTAGGTCCTGTGCTTACAGTTGCACGGCAGGACTCTTAACCATCATGCCATCTCTACAGCTGTGTGAATCAAGCTTTCATGGGCCCCAAAACTGACATGATTAAGTTCAGTGTTGTGGCATGTGGTAGGAAGACCTCCTGAATCCAGGAACTCTAGGCCAGCCTTGTCAACACATTGAATGTGTGTCTCAACAAAAATGAAAACAGCTTGTATGTCTTATTCTTTAAAAAATTATTTATTTTATAAACATTGATGTTTTGCCTGCCCTGTATGTTTATGTGTGAGGGAGTTACAGGAGTTAAAGACAGTTGTGAGCTGCCATGTGGGTGCTGGGAATTGAACCTGTGCCCTCTGGAAGAGTAGCCAGTGCTCTTAACTGCTGAGCATTTTCTCCAGCCCCTCTTATTCTTAATATGGAATCAAAATCATAAATATATAGTTTCAAGGTCTGGGAAGATAACGAATCTTGAAGCTTGTTTCATCAGTTTTATGGTTGCTGCCTCTGTGGCCTAGGACTTAAGTCTTTCCCTGAAGTTCATGTGCTGACAGGCTTGGTCCCCAGTTGATGAGGGGGAACTTTTGCATGTCAGGCCCGACTGCAGGAAGTTGGGTCATGGGGTGACGTCATTGGAGGGTGTGTTAGGACCCAGGTCTCCCAGCTTTTGCTTCTCAGCTTCCATGAGGTAAGAAGATTTGTTCCATGTGCTCTCTGCCATGATGCCTTGGCACCCACCCAAAGCAAAGGGTTGAGTGACCATGGACAAAAACTAAGGCGCCATAGGCAAGTAACTCTTCTAAGTTATTTCCTCACAGCAACAGAGGATGGACACCGATTCCTAGCTCTTCTTTACTAGAAATGTATGTAATCAGGACTCCAGTATGTGGTCCATACCTTACCAAATTTACCTTGTGTACTTAGTGTCTGTACTGCAGTCAACTAACTCACCTCGAGTTCCAGGCATGCAACAAATGCTAGCCTTCACTGCAATAGCTTTATTATTTACAAGCATGATTTCAGCAAGCAGCTTATTTCCCCAACTCTTTTCCTTTTGGTGTAGCCACCTTCTTCATAGTTATGGTGAGGACCAACTGATGAAACTGTGTTACCTGGAAAGTATCATCCATGTTGCTGTTGAGGGTTCATCTGATATTGTTAATTTTGTCATGTTTAGGAAAGAAAAGGTGACTTTGGCAAAGGTGGTTTTATTAGAGGTAGGAGGAAGAAAGTGACTTGGGCGCAGATGGTGGAGGCAGGGAGCTGACTGACATTTTTGACAGTTTGACATGCAACGCTCAGAAAAGATGAAATAAGTAGAAGAGATTGAAAAGACCCGGGGGAGACTCTATCTACGCGTATGTAAAGCTTTCCACGATCTCACTATATATATGTATATATATATATATATATATACATATATATATATACATATATATATAAAAACTTTTGCATGTCATATATATTAGACACTGCTTCAATTCTTTGTAACCCAGGTTCCCAATCCTGCTCCTGGAGAAATCCTGACACTTAAGGCTAAGCATCAAGCTTCTCTCCTCCACGGGGGTTTGCCCAATCTCTCCTGCCTCTCCCACAGGAGGAAATAAATGGTTTCTTTTCAAGCCTTTCCTGTGAAAGCACTTCTTTCACTGCAGACTGAAGGGGAACCCAGCTTTCCTTATTCGCTTTCCTGGACCTGCTCTACCGTCTACGACGAAATAGGCACCCAGTGAAGGTTTAGTCAGTGAAAGCACTCTAAAGAAAGAACTTTCAGAAGTTGAGAGGGCATTTAAGGCCAAGATTCTCAGAAAGAACGCCTCACACACACGCACGGGCTGCCACCGTCTTCAGGGTCGCTCCGAGGGCGAAGCGCGCCCCTGCGGCGGGGCACTCAGCCTGGGAGCAGCTCGAATTCCTCCGGATGGCCCTCCACCCCCAGCCCACGCCAGCCGGCGCCGTGGGCGTGGTCTGCCCGCGGGGGCGTGGCCTGCCCGTGGGGGTTTCCGCGCCCGGGGCGTGCCGGGCTTGGGGAAGAGGGGCGGGGCTTCCGCCGGGTGGGGGCGGGGCCTGCGCGGCGAGCACTCTGACGGTCCCAGCCAGGGAATTTCAATTTGAAACCTAGCGGAGGGTGGAGGCGGACGGCGAGCGCGGAGGGCCGGCGGCCGGGACTGAAGCGGGACGCGTCCCGGGGCGAGCAAACTCGAGAGGGGCGGTGTCCGGGTAAGGAGGCGAGCGGGCTGCGGGGGTGGCGGGCGGCGTCCCAGCAGGCTGCAGGCGGGAAGCCGACCCCGGCAGGAAGCCCGGGACGGCCATCCCGGGCGGGGGAGGGGGCGGCCGTGGGCCCTGCTCCCTCCTAGCCGAGGACAGACGCGCCATTCCCAGGAGTCATGCGTTCCGGTCCCGGTGAGCCGCGACTGAGGTTCGCGGCAGCTCCATCCTGGGTGCGGGGTATTGGGGGGGCCTCGGCCACGGCGGCGCCCTCCCGGGGAGCACGGCTCGGGGTCTCCGGACGCGGGCCCGTGGCGCTCGTGGGCTCTGCGGGAGCCCTGGAGGGCGCCGCCGCCCCCTACTCCACGGGCACCGCAGATCGGGCCCACGCGGGCGACCCTCCGCCCTAGCCTCGGGACTGCGGGGTCTGGAAGCTGCGGGCACGCACTCACGTTTTCTGCGGCGAGCCCTCCAGCTTCGACACCAGGCCATCCAACCGCTGATGGCTTCCTTTTCTCCTCCGCTGGCAGCCAAGGGATGGGAGCAATTTAGGGGAGCTGCAGGGCATCGAGGAAATAACGGAGCTGGTGGCTTGGCGTCCGGGGACCCCCCATCCCCGACCCCAGACGTCTGCGGTGGACCTTAGTCACTAAGTGTCCCCAGATGCCAGCCTCTGGCAGGGCCAAGTTTTTTTTCCCTTTCTCTTCTTTCTTTTTTTCTTTTTTGGGCGCGGGGGCGGGGTGGTGAGGTTAGAAGAGCTATTGCCTACAGTGTGTAATTTTGGGGAGTGGTCTTGAGTGTGGAGCCTTGGGTACAAAATGAGGAAGCCCTTCAGTAAATCTCTCCATCCCTTGAACAGCGGTGTCTGTTTTTTAAGGTCCCTGGGTGAGTGAGTGGTCGGGAAGGTGGAACTTGGGTGCAGTGTACAAATATTTTCCCCTTTCAGAATCAAGGTTTTTCTGTTTCTTGAACTAACTTGCGTGTGAAATGTCTGGGTGTGCAAGGGCGTTATGTTCTTGTTGATGTGACTAGCTAAAAAAGAAAAAAAAAAAAGAAAAGAAAAGAAAACCTGACACAGTTTTCTCCATTCATTTTTCTTCAGCCCTTTATCCCTGTTTTTCGTATTCTTCTGCGGGAGTACATTGCCTTTTCTGCGGGAGTACATTTCGTATTCTTCTGCGGGAGTACACGCCTTATTGGCGTGTAACACAGTATTCGCAGCATTTTAGCCTACCCTGTCAGACATCCCCGTGGATTTGAGGGAAAGTCGATCCGTTTCCTGCCTGTGGGAGATGATGTTTAGGGATTCTCAATATTTGTACAGGTTTCCCTCTGCTATTCAGTTTGTGTGCAGGCTCCTGCTATGAGAAGCCACTGGTGGGGCTGCCTTGCAGTGGAATCCTGGGTCTTGGAGAGTACCAGCAATCCTCTCCTTAGGCTGTTGGTATGACATAAATTTCGAGAGAGAGGCTGTGTCACCTCTCTCTGGGCTAGGGTGATCATTTCTACAGTTTGATTTGAGAGCCACCATCAAACCTCAGGTGTGTGCTCTTTGTAGCCTGTTGGCGAAGTGGAGGAGTAGTGATGGCAGAGAGTAATCGTGTAGATTTTGCCTAATTTTATCTATCTATCCTGTCTTACTCACGTCTCAGCAGAATTCCCACTGAAGTCGGCAGTGGTTTTGTGTGCAGACTGCCTGCTGAGAACAGGAGGCTGCTCATTAATAGGAGAGGACGGTTTCTCTTCTCTTAAAACATCCCTCTTTTGAGAAAGACCTAGTCCTAACAGTTCTTCAATCATTTACTTCTAGTAAAAGCAGGACACAGTGTACAAAGCCACCAGCCCTCGTGGTGGCTCACGCCTTTAATCCCAGCACTCCGGAGGCAGAGGCAGGTGGGTCTCTGTGAGTTCGAGGCCAGCCTGGTCTACAAAGTGAGTCCAGACCAACCAAGGCTACACAGAGAAGCAGGGTACTATTTAACGTTACTAATCTTCATAGATTTTCAGTGGCATGTTCAGTGTTTTATGTAAGAAATGTAAACTGGTGTGGGTTGTTTCCCAATAATTGGTTACGGATATTCAGAAATCTGATTTTTTGTAGGTCCAATTAGAAAGAAGCCTATTTGAGCTTTAGAAGAAGCATCTGAATGGAGGCCCGCCATGCACCCCAAAATAAGTGCAGATAGAAAAATAAGGAAACTCAGAAGCCTTGCTGTGCTTTGAGACATGGACTTAGGACATTTTGCTCATGTTATGGGAGTCTGGTCCTGAGAGACCCATCTTTAGGCTTGTGAGGACTCAGGCGTCTAGCTTAGCTTTGCTGACCTGAGCTGGCGAGCCTGGTGTCTTCTGCTTTGTAGTGTAATGTTCTTGTGGTCTGCCCTTTCCAAACTACCAGTTCTAAAGAATTGAGTTTAGAAAACCTAACCAGTGACCAGAATGTAAAAAATAGATTCTTGAAAAAAAATCAGAGCCATATCCACGTGGGCTACCCAACCGCACACTTTCAACTAAAAATACTTAGGAAGATGAGAAAGCAGTCTTCCACCAAAATATTTATTGGTGAAATTTCTCTGTAACTAGCAATTCCAAGTAGTTAAGCTTAGCATTTAGTTCTGCCCCGAGCCACCACTCCACAGTGCTGTGGCTAGTGACCTGGAAAAGCTGCCATTTTATTGAGGAATGTGGGCTTCGTATTTTATATAGTGGGAGGTTTGATTTTTGTTTCTGTTTCCACAGTAGAGCATGGGCCTTTTCTCTACTTGAACTGAGCTAGATGTGGGTAGACATTATTTAGAGGATGAATTGCTGGCTGTTGTTTTAAACAAGGCAGCAGAAGTTTCTAGAGATCGATACCACCAGTTGGCATGGTGCCTTTCTGAAGTCTGTATTGTTTATTGGAGAAAACAAAGGAGACGTGCATATCTCCTCCACCCCACCTTTATTTAGAAACATTTCCAAAGGACTTGCTTTTTTTTTTGCTCCCCCTTCCCCCTAAGATTGGAGTTGCTGTACCTCTAACCACTGGGTATTCTTACAGATTTAAATGCCTCAAGTAAATGTTTATTCTGGCTTCCATAGCCAGCAAATACTAGCGAAACCCTAATTTACTGCTCTTTTATAGAATCTTGGAATCTCAGGGCTGAACTTTTAGGAGTCAGCAAATCTACTCTTAGCCCTGTACCCTGTCATCCCCTCCACACACAGACATTTCTAGCTTCTTTGGAAGACCTGAATAAATAGGGGGTTTGTGCACCATTCCTTCACTGAGTGTAGACAGAGCATCCTTTGGGAGTGCCGTGTTTTGGCATGAACCAGTAACTTGATATTTATAAGATTTCTATCATTCGTCTGTCTGGGCAGCGTCCCAGACTAAAATCTAAGATGGAATGGGTGCTGTGTGTCAGCCACTACAGCACCTAGTAGTAGTGTAGTTGCTTAGAGTTTCGAGAAAGCCAGAAAGAAAATAAATAATCTACTTCTAATATATCTAGAAAAATTGGTAAAACTTTTTTTGGGGTAATTTTTCTATAAAGTATGTATATTTTATATGAGATAGAAAGGAGTACACACACATATATATAACACATTTTACATATACTTGATAGATGGGGAACTTTCATATTATACGCAGCAGTTGAAAAATTAATTCACTGAACCTTTTTTCTTTGGTATATTTTTTAAAGGTTTATTTTATTCTATGTGTGTGATTATTTTGCTTACATGCATGTATGTGCACCACATGGGTGCCTGCTATTCACTCAGGCCAACAGAGGGTGCCTGCTTCTGTTTAAGCTGGAGATACAGGCAGTTGTAAGCCCTGTGGCTGCTAGAAATCAAACCTGGATCCTCTGCAAGAGCAGTAAGTGCTCTTGATTGCTGAGCCATCTTTCTAGCCTTCTTGAGCCTATTTAAAAACAAAAACAAAAACAAAACAAAAAAACAGAGTTGCCACTGGTCCGGTGGTGCACACCTTTAACCCCAGCACTAGGGGAGGGAGAGGCAGGCAGATTTCTGTGAGTTCAAGGCCAGCCTGTTCTACATATTGCGTTCCAGGACAGCCAGGCCTATATAGAAAGACCCTGTCTTAAAACAAACAAATAAACAAAACAACGCCACCACTCAGGGTCTCATATAGTTCAGGATGGAATTGACCCTACTATGAGGGCAAGGTTGGTTTTGAACTTTTGGTCCTATTGTCTGAGTCTTGTAAATGCTGGGACTCCGGTTGTGTACCTAGAAAGCTTCATAGAGATTAGTTATAGCTTATGTGGAAACATCATGTAAAGAGTAAAGAAGACTTGCTTTAAAAAGCGCTGGACACAGTTCCCTCTTGTTTTTATGACCTCTTTGGATCTGTGTAGGTTTGTTAGGTGGGCATTTTCCATGTTTAGAATGGAAAATCATATACACAACCCTTTCTTGGTTTGAGGAATAGCATTTATTATAAATAGAAATTTTCTGAAAAACAAGATGTTTTCTGAATTTACCTTTTTCAGGTCATCTCAGATACTAAATTAGATCTTTATAGTCTACCAGTTTATTCATATTCTTCTGTTTTTACCCCCTACAAAATAGAAATGGAGTTAATTTAATGATCTCAGTGCCATTAAGTATGTTTCGTTCAGATAACTGATTTTATTTTTCATTTTAGCATGTTTTTTATTTAGCATCCTGTAAGGTGGCTTAAAAATGGCTATAGCTCCAGTTATCAACCATCTAGTCATGTTTTTCAAACTCTTAATTCGGGTCTCCGGATCTCTGTCACTGAAGCCATCAGTGTCAGAGCAGCCAAGCCGAGTTCACTCATTTGTTTTAGACCCACTGGTCTTCAACTAGTGTGCGTACACATCTCAGTAGTGAAGACATTCAAATGTGATTTACGTTTTTCCACCGTTCTTTGTCCCTCCCCTCTTATCCAAAGAGGCTAGTTAAGAACACCCTTCCCTCTCCATACATAGCTCCCCCCGCCCCAGCCCACACTTGGTCAGAAGGAAGGTTAGACATGATTTAATTCACACTCTTGACTTGAGGATGGAGAGGTTAGTGAGAATGGGGTGGTTGAGGTATGCCTCAGACTTCAGTAAGTCATGTGCTAATGTGTGTGAGTCATGTTTGAGTGAATGAGTGCGTGAAGAGGTTGAGAGGTGAGGGAGACACAGAGAAAGACAAAATATGGAGTGCTCAGCTCATTTGCTGTTTGGATTGACCTAGGGTGTGCACTGTACAGCTGAGCTACATCCCAGACCTAGTTCTTAATGTTTTTTAAAAGAGTTTAAACAACCAGCAAAACACCCACTTACTATGATGCTTAATTCAACAAGTTTACTTCAACTACGGGGAAAAGGAGTTGTAACAGCATATGCACACACTATACTCAAGGTCCATTGCCTCGGCAGCACCACAGAGAGTCTACATTCTCGCTGTGCTATTGAACCCAGATCCCAAGAGCTTTACCACAAGCATGGTCACATTTGTTTGAGGTTAGGAAATTAAAATCTTCAGAGACAGTCTGTTATATGTCTTTTGTTATAGTCTTGTGCTTTGTCACTTTTTTTTCCCTTCCCCTGCCTGATTGTACTTACTTCCTTTGCATTGACTTCTTTAGTCAACCCCCTTTGTGCTGTTGTCAGGGTGAAACTGAATTCTGATAGCCAGTCTTAGCCACGTGTGACCTTACCTGTGGTTTAATGACTGCTCTTATTTCCTTACACATTTCTGGTGGTAGAGTTAGTGATTAGAGAGGGTCATCAAGAAGGTCATGCTGCCACTCTCCCAGGGACTTTGGGTGAAATATTTCATAAAGCTGTTTCTTTAATGGCCCGCCCCCCCCCCCCCCCCCCCCGTGTGTGTATAAAAAGTCATAACTATTTCATAGAGTGATACGAGAGTTAAATGAGCAGTGCTTATAAAATGCTTCACAGAGTGTCTGGCTATGAGAATTGTTAGGCATGGAAAGACCCAGCGAGGTGTTTATTATAGGAAGCACATTTCCAGCTGTCACCAGGAACCAGTTATCTGTGTGGGAGTAGAGTCTGATATGAGGCTGGGATTTCTTATGGCTGAAATGCCTTTTTAAAACTTTAAGACAGTATATTTAGAACATTTGAACTTGTACAAAACTTTTGACTTGACCTTGCCCATCTAGTACATTGTCTTATGTGTGAAATACACCTGCAGACATCTATTCATTCACCCAGTAAAGTGTTTAACTTTAAACTATCTGCCAGTGTTATGAAACCAGAAATCTAACACATACTTCAATTTTGGTTGGGAACATCGGAGGATGGTGGCAACTCTGGGTCCACACGGTTCTGTCGGAAGGACTGTCAGCCAGGCAGAGCTTGCGTTTTTTACGATAACCCTTTCTTGTCTCAGTTTCCCCCATTTCCTTTTCATGTTACCTCTAGACCAGTGCTTCTCAACTCTCCTATTAACTGCAACCCTTTAATACAGCTCCTCATGTTGTAGTGACTCCCCCACCATAAAATTACTGCGTTGCTGCTTCATAACTGTCATTTAGCTTCGGTTATGAATGGTGATGCCCATGTCTGATATGCAGGACCTGGGAGTTGTGCCCTATAGGCTGAGAAACTTCCCTACACCATTTCATTTGCGTTGGGTGAACTGACTACTAAGTTTAGCCTCCATTTATTAAATAGCAATTGAAAGGCGAGGACCAAGCCGCATGGTGGCGGCGCACGCCTTTAATCCCAGCACTCGGAGGCAGAGGCAGGCGGATCTCTATGAGTTTGAGGCCAGCCTGGTCCACAAAGTGAGTCCAGGACAGCCAAGGCCACCTTGAAAAAACAAACAAACAAAACAACAGAAATAAAAAAAAAACAAAAGAAAGAAGGAAAGAAAAGAAAGGCGAGGAGCACCTGGGGGTGTGTGCCCTCCAAGCGAGTGTGGCTGGCAGTAGGGCTTTCCTTTCTCTTGGGCCAGCGGTCAGCTCTTGCCTCTCCCTCTATGAAGCATTACTTCCGGGTCACCGTCAAGGTCATGGGTAATTAATGCCCAGTGTGCAGTAAGCTGTAGTAACTTACGGATGTGTTCCCTTTCTGGTCTGTTCCAAACTTCCTCATTTATGTTAAACAATTTGCTTCATTCTCTAAAACTCCCCCCCCCATCCCCCTTTCTTGAGGCATGATTTCTCTGTGAAGCCTTGGCTGATGTGGGCTCACTTCGTAGACCAGGCTGACCTTGAACTCACAGAGATCCTCCTGCCTCTGCCTCCCTGAGTGCTGGGATTAAAGGTGTTCACCACCGAGACCAGCTCATTCTCTAAAACTTAGTTTAAGACTTCCGTAGCTCACAGCTGGTCCTGATTTATTTATAGTATTTGGCATTTTAAAGTGACTTTTTTTTTGTCTCCTTTCTGTCTCATTAAGACCAGCTCATCAGTTCAGACTCAGAAACTGCAAAACACTTCCACTTGAGGTCCTAGGAATGGCAGTGTCTTGAGGAAGAGAGAGGAAGCGGAAGTTTATCTGGGCAGGCAGTGCTGATTTACCTTCTAAGTGCTGAGAAGGAGCAGGGTCACATGACTTCTAGAGACTAGAGAACACAGTGGGGATAGCCCGTGGAAATGCTCACCAACCAAGTCTGACCACCTCTTGGATCTCCGATTGTTTGGTCATTTGATGATCACCAGATGTTCCAATCAAAGAATGGAGCAGCTGAAGCTTGACTTTTGAGGCAGCAGCTTGATGTGCGAATTAAGTCCTCTTTTCTTTGTCTTCTTTTTGAGACAAGGTTTTGTGTATCCTAGGCTCACCACGTAGCCTAAGATGAACTTGAGCCTCTGATCCTCCTGCCTCCGCCTTTCCAGTAGCCACTACCCCTGATTTATGTGGTGCTGGATCAAACCTAGGGCCTGGTGAACTCTACCTGTTGAGCTTCAGTTCCGGCCCTTGGAAAGCCACCGTGATGTTTTAATTGTGACTTTTCCTTCATTTTCAGTTTTAGGTGACAAAACACTGTTTTATAGTGTTAATTGGAATATCAACATTACATTGAACGTCTCTTAAAGCCACCAAGTTGTCGATTTGTCAGCATTAAGGGCTTGATTCCCCATTTTTTCTTCTTTAAATTTGTTTTTATTTAGTGCATGTTTGATGTGTGTGCATGCCTGCATGTTAGTATGTGCACGGTGCTCATGGGTGTCGTTGGAGGCCAGAAGATGTTGTAACAGTCCCTGGAGCTGGAGGTACAGGTGTGCCGCCTGATGTCAGCGCTGTCATCCAATCCGAGATGCTGGGCCAGAGCAGCATGGCCTCTTAACTGCTGAGCCATCTCTCCAGCCCCAAGACCTGCAATTTTAAGTGTTTTTTAGTTTTCAAGTGGGAGGTATTGAGACAGGGCTTCACTATGTAACCCTACATGGGTTCAAACCTTTTGTAGTTCAGCCTGGTCTCAGACTCTTTTATGTAGTTTATTTGTTGAAGAAACTTAATTGATTGTCCTGTGTGCTAAGCACAGCTTGAATCCATTTTCATCTCTGTCCTGTTGAAGTTAACCTATTCTTGTGCCCGCTATTTTCTTTGATTTGTAATTAGATCTAGAAAAATGACCTAATTCCCTCCCTCTTGGCTACTTCTGCAATATTATTCCATAGGTGCAGGCTTTTATTTGATACCTGTTGCTGTTGCTGTTGTTTTTATTTTTATTTTTTTACCTTTATTTAGTTTGTGTGTGCGTTTATGATTATGTGTGTAGGCTTGCATGTGCCACGGAACACTGGAGGGTAGAGGGCAGTTTATGGGGTTCAGGATTGAACTTGGGTCCTCAGGCTTGGTTGCAAGCACCTTTACCCTCTGAGTCATCTTCCTGGTCTATGGCCCACCAGCTCCTGTGCCATCACAGCTTGGTCAGGTTCCTGTGGCCTAAGGGGCTGCCTTTTTCTACATGTAAGTGATCAAGGCTAGAAGCATCCACAGTCAGTGGCACATTAGAAAAGAAAGAGAAGAGCAAGCCCCAGAAAACAAACTAAAACTGAGGAAGACTGTCTGCACTGTGTTCATACGTGTTAGTGTTGTGTGTAGCTCACTCTACAGGTGAGGGTCAGGGCTGAGAACCCAGTGTATGTGTGGGCTAGGGCCAGTAATTACTTGTTACTTGATGCTGGGCCTAAAAACTGGACTTCATTTTGCAGGTTGTTTGTTGGCATCTTCAGCACCTGACTTTCCTGGCTGGCTTCTGTGCCCCTCGTGTCTTCCCTAAGGTGTGAGCATAGCGCACTGAGTAGCATGTATGCCATGCTGAGCACTACTTGGGGCTGTGTGATTCTTACTTAGGTTGTGATTGAACCCAGGGCTGCATGCTCGCCCAGTGTGCCACAGAGCGCGAGTGCCACACTCAAGTGCAGAATGGCCTTCATCTTGCCCTTCATGTACTGCTCCTCACCTTTCCAACACCAGCAAAGTGTCCCAGAGTATGAAACGTGACAGTCAAGTGTGGACTTCTCCCTTTCCCAGCCAGTTTTTTCTCTCATGTGGTTTTACGCTTTTTGTTATTTAACTACAGTGGAAGTGTCACACCCTAGAGTATGTTCACATGGTTTTGACAGTCAGGCATGATTTAGGAATACAAAGGAAACAGGAGACAGACCAGTGCCGTAACTCTGTGTGACAGCTTTCAGATCCCAGAGGCCACAACTGTCAATACTTCTGACTTTGTTTTCTCGTGTTTGGTCTCTAAGAAACACAGTTTTCATGTTTCTTGACTTGAAAAAATGAAGAAATACTTTTCATTTTATTATTTGTTAAAGTCTGTGTATTTTCTTAAGGGAACAGGACTTTCTGGGAATCAAGAGCTTGGCTTCACAGACATTTCACAGCCACTGTCTGGGTCTCTCGGCTCATGCGGATGTCTTTCTGTGCATGACTGGTTATTTCAGTGGATGTTTCAGTGTGGGAACAACACTTGAGAAGCCTCTGCGATTTTGCTGATGTCTGTCCACTCCAGTTTCAAGTACATACAAATAATACACCGATTTTCATTTTGATTAGAGTTAGCTTGTTTTAATTTCGTCTCATGCAGACCCACACCCTCTTTTTCTATTTGTTAACTGAGAAAGATGAGACATATAGAGTGTTTTGATTATACTTGTAAAAATACTTGGATCATCCACATTGTTTTGCTTTTGTCTCATTGTTTGGTTTTCTTGGTATCAGCCTTTAGAACAGCTATGCTGGAAGCTACAAAATTCCTGCAGTGTGTGTGTGTGTGTGTGTAAGCAGAGGTCAGCCGTGGATGTTCTCAGGAGTTGTGGTCCACTTTGTGGACAGAGTCTCTTTCTTTGTCCTGAGCTTGCACATTAGACCAGACTGACCAAGGGAGCTTTAGTGAGCCACCTGTCTCTCCGTGCTGGGAAAGTAAGTAGGTGTCACCAGGTCTGGATTTTTGTGTGGGTGCTGGGGATTGAACATAGATCCTCAGGCTTGTACAGCAAGCACTCTACTGATTGCCCCCTCAGCCCCTCCCCTATCCTCTCTGGTCCTGCTGTTATCTTAGACTTTTTATTTCTGGAACCTCTGAATAGCTAACTATAATTTGAGAATTTTTAACCACCTTTTCTTCCTGGGTTCTGTGTCTCCTGTGCTCTGTATCAGTCTTTTGATATAACTCTGATTTCACATGAACTCAGCTAGCTGTTGTTCCAGAGAGTGTAAGTGGGAGGTCAGTTTAAGCCTCCCATTCTCAGTTGATGGTTTTACAGTCTGGCTGGTACAGGATTCTGAGTTAGCACTGACTGCCCCTCAGAGCATCAAGGCATATTTTGCAGGCTCAGAGATCTCTATTTAGCTCCCTGTCTGATGTCAGGCTGCCCAGGCCCCTGGTGTTGCAAGCCTAAGGTGCTTAGGACTTCAGCCATCAGATCTTTTTGGGTCCATCAAAGCAGAGTCAGGTGCTTTGAAATCTGCTCTCCTCTCCACTTCCTACACTCTGTCCATCACTTCTTCTGCCCTTTCCACTATTTATTTTGTTTTGAGACCAGGTCTTAGCCCAGGCTAGCCCCGAACTCTCTCTCAGTAGTTCTGCTTCAGGCTCCTAAGACTAAAGGTGTGCACTGCCCAGCCCTGAGCTTCTCTTGTTTGGTAGGTTTGTTTTGTTTTCTTCCTGTTAGGTTGCTCAAGAGGGAAGTAGAGATTAATCTATGTCCAGTTGTCTGGATTTAGGGTTTTATGTTGATTAAAAATAAGATTCACAGTATTATTGTGGTACTTAACGTACTTACTGCAGCCATAATAAAACTATTTCTTTTTCTATTCTATATACTGACTTCAGTTATGTGTAAGAGCAGATAGAAAAACCAAGTAACTGAGCCAGTAGTAGAGTTAGTGACTGATTGAACAGAAGAGCTCTTCCTTGGAAGAGGCCAGGAAGCTTGTTATTTGTACCACACAGGTATGTTTCCTGTGTTGGTCAAGGATTAGTTCAGTATAAGCTTAAGTGTTATATAGCTTAGGTAAACTTAATCAAACACAGTGGCAACAGATTTAATGAAAATGTACCTTTCGGAAATGAGAGCCTTTGCCGGGCGTGGTGGTGCACGCCGTTGTTCCTAGCACTCAGGAGGAGGCAGAGGCAGGCAGATTGCTGTGAGTTTGAGGCCAGCCGGGTCTACAAAATGAGTCCAGGACAGCCAAGGCTACACAGAGAAACCTTATCTTGAAAACAAACAAACAACAAAAAAACAAAACAAAACAAAAAGAAATGATAGTAAATTATTAAGATGCCTGCCTTTAAACTGACACTAAGTACCGTATATACATATTATTTGGGGACTAGAATAATCGTACTGTCAAGTGAAAATCTTCATTGCTAGGTAAGGTGTAAGTAGTAGTAGGTTTTATGGTAATGTGAATATGGATGTTAAGGGTTTTTGTGGATGGGTTTTGTGGATGGTGAGACACACAAGGACTTGTGCGTACAGTTGGAGGGTAGGGATGGCTGCACTATCTAGAGTGAGCTAATGGCTGTGGGGGTGTGTGCTTCATGTTAGGTTGCCCAGTTGGTTTCAGAGGTTTAGAAATTCAGATGCTGTATTCTTTTCTGAGAAGATATTGCAGGTGCTAGATAGACCAGTGTCTCCCTGAAATGCAGCGGTGTGCTAAGCGACCGAGGTGTGACACAGGAGAATTTTCTTAAGCCTTGGTTGGATTGGCTACATGCAGATGTGTGTGCACCAGAAAATACCCAGCCATCTCCATCTCTTACTTCATCTCTATTACTTAGCCTAAATGTGGATGTACAGACATTAAATAGTTAATGCAGGATTTAGAGAAATTATAAAATAGGTGCACAGATTTGTATCTATTACTGGAGTTAGAAATACACTGCAGGCTGGGCTCAACCCATCTATAGAACAGTTGACTAGTGAAGCCCTTGGTTCTGCTCAGAAAAAAAAAAAAAAAAAGGCAGGGCATGGAGGCAAGTGCTGATGATTCCATTTGGAAGCAGGAGTCAGGTCAAGGTCATCTTGTGCTTCATAGTGTGCTCTAGGCTAGATTTGGCTACATGAAACCTCACTTCAAATAAAAACCAATTCCTTAAAAAAAAAAAAAAAAAAATCACACGGGGTAGGTTTCAAGAAAGATTTCTTTGGCCACGCTTCTATACAGTCTTTTTCTTTTGGTAACAGTGTGGAGTTGTCTATGGACTCTGGCAGAATTCTGCTCCCCTTAGCTCCTTTCCCACAGGGTCTACTTAGGCAGGTCAGGTCTCCTGACTTGCTCTTCTGGTCCTGGGGTTATAGGTGCACCTACATGCTGCTTTTATTCCTTTAAAAAATATCTATTACTTTTAAAGCTTATTTTTTTCCAGGAGAAATCTTTAGAACATTTTGTGATTTGACTTTTAAGATTTTTTTTAATTTAAATTTTTTTTTTTTTTTTTAAAGTTCTGTTCAGTAGATCTGACAGGTAAGAAAAGCCAGCCTGGAAGAGGTTAAATGGAATTCACTTATCAGTTGAGCAGGCATGGCCAGTCTGTGTTCAGAGTTGTTCCTTCTCCATTGTACTATTTGGCTGTTCATAAAGTAGCTAATTGGAGTTTTCTTGGACACCCAGGAAGCCTGCCAAGTTTTGTAGCTAAAGGGATGTCGTGTAGCTTTTATATATTTGCATCATGAACCCTGAAGGTAGACAGACCAAGGGCTTCCAAAAATAGCTCCATAAATGTGTCAAGGTTTTGAAATACTACTGAAAAAACAAGGAAGTCGTCTAGTCCTGTGGGGGTTATTGGAAAATGATGCCAAATGCTTTCAGAAGTGTTGGAAAGGCAGATGTGGCCCTGGTTGTATCTAGACAGTGTGTGTAGTCAGCTGGGGCTTGGGAGCCTACATTTATTCTGATGATCCTTTCCTTCTTCCTGGTGCTCTCCGCATAATTGCTCCTGCAGTAGAAAGAAAAGCAGCTAAATGAACATCTTCCTGGAAAAGTTTCTTTTAATTCACTTCTCTTAATGAAGAAAAGAAAAACTTTCTCACTCTAAAGTAGATAAAAATTATATGCAGGAAAACTTGAGGAGCCAAGTAATGACTTGAGCCTGTCTAAAAAAGAAATCAAGATTTCCCTATGCACTTGAAGCCAGAACTGCTTTTGGATCATGGCCATTAAAATCAACATCAGTAAAGCTCACGTCTTAATTTTCCTAATGCCATGCGTGTCTGTTTTAAATTAGGCACGCATGGGAATGTGAAAGCCCTGGTTTCTCCCTGAGCGCCCCCACCTTGAAACAGGAAACAGGAAGCAGGATGAGGTCTGTGGAGGGCATCCGTAACTTCTGCAGCCCTGAAAAGGACCAGCGATTGTGCATGTGCCGTGCAGATGTGGCCTCTGCCTGCACGGTGCCAGTTCACTTTCATCTCTGGTGCTATGAACTGAAGTTAAAAGACTTGAGGGTAGAGTCCAGACCATCCTGTAAATTGTGTCCTGTGTGTTAAGTGCTCTGTGCAGCACACGGGTCAGCAGCGGAAGATGGCTCAGTTTTTAAGGACTCTTTCCTTTGTATATGTGTTTGTAATTTATTGACGCCAGTGTGTGTGTGTGTGTGTGTGTGTGTGTGTGTGTGTGT
>OU015750.1:79868445-79887858 GCA_907169655.1 Acomys percivali
AATTCCCAGCAACCACGTGGTGCCTCACAACCATCTATACTGGTATTTTATGCCCTCTTCTGGCATGCAGGTGTATTTGCAGATAGAGCACTCATATATGAAAATACATAAATAAATCTTAAAAAAAAAAAAAAAAAAAAGAAAGCAGATGGAACAAACTAGCAGGCAGTGTTCTTCCATGACTTCTGCCTAGGTTTCTGCTTCAGGTTCCTTCCTAGAGGAGTCCCTGCCCAGACTGCCTTGGGTGATGGACTACATACAGGTGGTAAGGTGGAGTAAGACCCAAGTTGATTTGGGTGATGGTGTTTTATCACAGCAGCAGAAACCCTAGTTAAGATGGAAATTGGTACTATGAGTGGGGGTTACTATGACAGACCTGACTGTGTGTTTTTGGGAGGATTGTTATGGCAATTGAATTTTGGGCTACAAAAGCCATTACATGCTCAGAGCTCAGTAGAATGTTCTGTTGGAGCTTGGAAGGGACTGTTGAGAGCAGTGCAGACAATAACAGTGTGGTTTGCAGTCTCAGAAGGAAGAAAAGATGCCAGCAGGGCCATTTATGTGGTATTTTGAATTAAGAATCTGTGGTTCCAGTGAGCTGGTGCTGAAGAATCAACTGTGTTTAGCAAGAGACCAGCACAGTTGATGCTGATTAGTGGGGCCAATAAAGTAGCAGTGGGTAAAAAGAGACCAGCATCATTGAGGATCATAAGTCTGCAAGTATTTCCCACAGAAGCGTAGTGCGGAGGTGACCAAGAGTGCATCTCATGGTGGCAGCGTAAGAGTCACCAGGCGCTGCTGGTTCTGAAGGCATGGAGATGTCATGGATAGCAGCTGCTGCTTGGCATTGAGCACAGGGCGAGATTAGTGGCCTAATTTGTCAGCTCTGCTGGAAGTTAGACCTTTGAGACACTGCTTGAGCATCCTGAGAGCTGTGACTACAGATGTGTCATCATATCTGGCTATGTTTATACTGTGTGAATCAGAGTACACGCTAGACTCACACACTGGTTGGTAATCATTCTCTTCAGTTTTCTTTAACTTACAGGCTCTGCTTCCTTACAGTCACCTGTTTGAAGGGACGGCTGCATTTTCTGAAGCATCCCCACAATTCTTGTGGTGCCATTCTCATCTCGGCTTCTCTGTTCCTTGTAGTTGGTAAGAATGAGCAGAAGTTAAAAAAAATCAGTTTCCAGTTCATTTTTTTCTCATTAATATTTTGTTTTATAGTTTCTTTAAAAATTTGAAGTTTATTATTATTGTTGTTGTTGTTAATATGTATGAATGTTTTGCCTACACGTATGTTTCTGTACCATGTACATGGTTGGTAACCTGGTTACAGCAGGTTGCAAGCTGTCGTGTGGGTGCTGAGGACTGAACCCAGGTCCTCTGAGAGTGACCTCTGATTCATTAAGCTGTCTCTCCAGCCCCATTTTTTCTCTTTTTTTTCCCAACGTTTATTTTATGTGTATGGGTGTTTTGACTGCATGTATGTCTGTTCATCACATGTGCGCAGTCAGTGACTGTGGAGGCCAGGAGATGGTGTTGAGTTCTCTGGGGCTGGAGTTAGACAGTTGTGAGCTACAGTAGGGGTGCTGTGAACAAACCTGGGTCCTCTGGAAGAGCAGCTAGCCCTCTTGTGGGCCTTCTCCTCAGCCTTCTGGTTTTGTTGTTTCTTAGTATCATTCAGGGAGCATTCCAAGCCCAACTGTAAGGATGCTGCGATGCCGTTGTGTTCTGAAATCAGCCTAACCCACATTTCCTGTAAAAACTGACAGATTTGAGAAGGTAAATCTCCTGCAGACAGCATAGACATGCAAATTACTCAAGAGTTTCCTGTCTAGCTTTGCTCTAAAAAGCAAAGGGAGAGCACAGTGCTTAGTCTTGAGGACACAGACGTGGCTTCAGGTCTGTGAGACGCTCCAGTTACGCCCTCCTGATTTTCTCACACCATGACAGAAATGGCCCAGTTTTGTTGCTTAAATTTCCCATCCACTAAGCAAGTGTCCTTAAATACGTTTGCTTCTCCCTCTTTTTTCTTGGTAGTTGGAAGTAAAGGGTTTAAAGTGAGAAGATAACAAGTTAGACAGTAATCTAGATGCGTAAGGAAGTCAAATAAATGTCTGAGTCTCTGAGGGACGTTTGTATCCAACCTTCCTCTCCCCCACCCCCCGCTCTCCTTCCCTCCTTCCCTCCTTCCCTCCTTCCTTCCATCCCTTTTCATCCCTCCTCACCCTGTGTATTTTAGTGGAACTTTACAGATACAGAAATAGGCAGTAGTGGATGTATGTGCCTTCACTCCACCCCCTTCTGTCTGATGCAGATGGGCGGGGTTACACTGCCCTCCATTGGATACAGATGGGCGGGGTTACACTGCCTTCCATTGCCACCTTTCCCTGCTCCATTTGTTGTCAGACTTGTGGCACAGAGAGAGCCCTTTATCGCTGGTATTTTTTTTGCTCGTTCTGTCTTAACGACTTTTGCTTGGTTCACAGCACTCCAACTGTATATCCTGAGATGGGATTTAATCAGTAAAAGGTTTACTTTTATGTCTGAGTGTTTTGCGTCCATGTAAGTGTACCCACCATGTGTATGTGCTGCCTATGGAAGGCAGAAGGTGTCTGATCCCCTTGGACTTGAGGTACAGGTGGCTGTGAGCCCCCCCCCCCCATTCCTGTGCAAGAGCAGGGAGTGCTGTTCTGCTGAGCCAGCTCTGCAGCCCTGGTATTTACAGTTTTTATTCCCTTAAGTTTATTTGCTTGCTCTTTACTAAGTAGCTTTTCTTTAACAGTGTGGCAGGAGATGGCTTTTCTTTATCAGTGGAAATGCAGGATAAATGTTCAAGTTTCTGCTTTACTGCAGTTTGGAAGGGAGCTTAATGTTAGGCCTGTTTCTTTTTTCTGTGTTAATAGAAAAAGTTGTGGGCCTTAAATGTCCCTGAATGTGCATGTGTAAAGATTTCTACAGCCTGTGGCATGTGAGAGGAGAGTGAGTTGTCAGGATATGGGACCTGGTTGAGGCGTGCTGGGATATCAGCCCTTCTGTCTGCTCCTGGCTGCCTTGCTGGGCTTCGCTCTTCCCACCAGGATGATTTGTATTGCCCATAGGCCTTGCCATGCTGCCCACAACTCACTGTGGCCTGAGACCTTTGACCCTGTGCGCTCAACTAGCCTTTGTCCTTACTAGCAGCAGTGGGAAGCTAATACAGTCTGTTTCTCTTTTGAGAATCTTCACTGATTCAAGGATTTTTCTCTGTTCAGTGGATTTCAAGGTGTTACACTGAGACATTTTTTTCCTCCTGAACCAGGGTCTTGCTCTCTGCCTGATTGCACTGTGCTTGGCCAGTTTTTTTGTACCATTTTCACATTTTGAGTCCTTTCAAACTATCTCTGTCTTTTTGACTGAACCCTATTAAATTTTGGGGAAAAAAGGAATGAGGTTATTTAAAGATAATTTTTTTTTTTGAGAATAGCATCCAATCTCCATTAGCTATAATACAAAATGATCTGTGATATAAAGAAAATTCTGTGAGATAAGAGAGCTGGTAGTAAGTCACCAGCACTTAAGAAAGTGAAAGACGCATCCCAAGGCCTCTTTCTGTGTGGTTTGTATCTTTTAACACTTAAAATATTTTGCTATTTAGTCATTATTGGAACAGAATATCTCCAGAGTTTGTGTATTGTTAGATTTTGACTTAGATGTCATAATTTGTTCCATATCCTCTTAGCTTTCCAGGCCACAGATTGAATGTGTAGATGTGAGAGTTCCCGCGTACTTCAGAGTCACAAAGTCCATCCTCAGAGGAAGCGATGAGAGATTTGTATGCTAACCTCTGCCTTTTAGTTCATCCTAAAGCATAGCTCAGCATTCTCTCTGGATGCTAACCTTGTCGTGCAGGATTAATAGACTGCTGGGAGTTTCCAGCAGACAGCCCTGTTTCCTCTGATTTGAGTAAACAGGTCGCATTAGGAGTTGAAATGTATGAGTTTGTGAAGGACTGATCAGTAACTGAATGCAGTCTTCATGAGTGCATCATGTTTCCAAACCGCTGGGGAAGAGAGGATCTGACATTTAAAAACCCAGGTTGGTTTATAAATTTCCTTTTCTTTTCCTACAGTACAGTTTGGTGCACATTGCATTCATCCTGTAAGCACATAGTTCTTTTTAGTTTTGTGGGCTTTATTTTCCAGAATAAACAGGGTGTGGTTTACCCTTGTTCTCACCAGAGTCACCATCATGGCTGTCTTGTTAAGTATTAAACAGGAGGTTCCAGCTTCTAAATAACTTTGAACATGTACTACATGTTGGGCAGCAGTGCAGGCGATACAGCTGCATAGAGCACATACTACATGTTGGGCTGCAGTGCAGGCGGTACAGCTGCATAGAGCACGTACTACATGTTGGGCAGCAGTGCAGGCGGTAGAGCTGCATAGCATACTAACACAAACTAAATGTTGCACTTTGAAAAGCCATTTCTTTTTCAAGAGGAGAAAGTAGTGTAGCGGAATTCTGTGTTTATTCTCCAGTGAGTTAAGTTTTAAGAGTAAATAAAAAAGCCACACTGTATTTTAGTTGGAAATATTCCTCTTCAGACTTTTAGGTTATGGCAAGTTTGTAAAATACAACATTATTTTTGGAACTATGGGTAACGTATTTTGTAAAGAACCAACACTTAAACAATAATTAAGATTGCACGCTCTGCAGAAACCGCATACTGTCATTTCGAGTAGATAAAGCTCTTCCATGACTGTTCCAGACGCGACAGCAACTAGAATAATCTGATACTTGGTTATTCTGTTCGCATTCATAATATTGATGAATTGTGAATAAGTGCAATTTAGGCTGCATAGCCCTGGTCTTTGTAAGGACATGTTCTTTCTTATGTGCAAATAGAAGTGTGTGTAGGTTGAATGGCAGCTGTTTTGTCCGTTACCACACAATGGATGTAAGCCATCTTACAGAGGGTATTTATGGTAAAATGTCTTAAAACCCAATTAAGGTCAGTAAATTAAGAGTTAAAATAAAATGAGTATCTGCGTACACTGCTATAACCGTGGCCCAGCATACCTTTAGAAGATACTCTGTTTATTTGATTGCTTTTTCAACTTAATTTTTATACAAGAAATGCTTTTTTGGTTAATGGCTCACAACCAAAAAATAAGTATTTGTCATACAAAAATAGAAAAGCAAACAAACACAAAAGCAAAGAAACCTGATTATTCCTGATGTAACCATTATTCTTTGGAAATGCTTGCTGAAAGTTTTCTGTCTTATATCTTGAAATTTGTGTGTGTGTGTGTGTGTGCATTTTTGTGTACATATGTGTATGTGATGTGTGTGTATGCGTGTGTGTGCGCAGGCACACTTGTGGAGCCTTGGGTGTGTCCCTCAAGTATTTACCTTTTTTTTTTTTTTTTTAAATGAGACAGGCTCTCTCACTGTCATGCAGATTAGGCTGGCTCACCAGGAACTTCTAGCAATGCAGTGTTTTCACCACCTCAGTGCGGAGATTGCAAGTGGAAACCATGGCTGGCCTTTTCCCTTTTAAAATGTAGGTTCAGGAGAGTGAACTCGGTTCGGCTCCTTAAGCAATGCAAACATTTTACCGGCGAGCTTCTCAGTCCTTTCAGTTTTTAAACTATAAAGACAAATAACATTTCATAAAAAGGAAATTATTTTTATTAAGGCTGGAGGCTCATAATGGATTATAGATACTGAGGACTGAGGATTGCTGCAAGTTTGAGGCCACCCTGAACTACAGTGTGAGATCTGTTTAAGAAAAAAAATTAGGCTGGGCAGTGGTGGCGCATGCCTTTAATCCCAGCACTTGGGAGGTAGAGGCAGGTGGATCGCTGTGAGTTTGAGGCCAGCCTGGTGTACAAAGTGAGTCCAGGACAGCCAAGACTACACAGAGAAAAACCCTGTTTCAAAAATTAAAAAAAAAAAGGAAAAAAAATTAGTAGTTGTGACTTTTCTAAGTTCTGTTTCTTGAAAGATTTATATACTTTGTAGCCAATTTCCCCTTAATTCTTGTTCCTTTTTAAATGAGTAATTTCTGATTCTCACAAGTAGGTTTAACACTGCTGTCATTTTTCTCACTCCGAGATCTGAACAACCTCTACCAGGTTCGGTTTTAAGGTGCTGAGTGTGCCGGCTTTTCAGTTACTGCCTTTTTCCAGGGCAGCAACCGTACTTCTGCATGCTGTCGGTGATTGGCATGTGTTAAAGCCTCTCTGGGTGTTTATGGAATGAATGAAAGCTAGTAAATGAAACGCAAGCTTAATTAATGAAGTTCAGATTATATTACGTTTTGAATATAAATGTCGCCTACAGGCTTATGAGTGAGTACTTGGCCCCCAGCCGGAGGCACTGTTCTGAGAGGCAGCAGAAACTTAGGAGATGGAGGAGTAGGTACCAGGACACGCTGGCCTGTTTCTCGGTCCTCCTCTTCTCTGCTTCCTGGGCGCTGTGGCATGAACTGCTTGCCACGCATGCTTTCGTGGCCATAGTGGACCAAACCTCTGAAACCTTGCTAGCTTATGTTTTGTTTATGTGTGCTGTTTGGCACACTGATGAAAAGTCCAGCATGTGCTGTTAATTTTCTTTTCTTGCTGGAATAAGTGAGTACACACACTGGCTTGCATGCTCCTTTTACTGTGTAGAAACCTTTGAGTGCTGGTGGCAGTGTGGATTGACTTGTGACTGAACTTGAGGCAGGTTCTGGAGTGGACAAGTGGAGCTGGGTAGATGCTGACTCAGCTCTCCACACCTCTTTTCTGTACCCCTCCATGCGAAGGTCGCCTTTTTCATCGTCAACTCATTTCATCTTAATAGCACCCTAGAATCCCATCCTATCACGTCTGGCCTAATTGATGTCCTATTAGTTGATTGCAACTGTTTAGGATTTCCTGTTTGCTTTGTTTAGGCAGTGATCTTCAATCCTAGTGATGTTAGAATCATCTGGGGATTTTATCTTATTTTTAAAAATTAAAATTTTTTTTTTTTTTAGTTTTTCAAGATAAGGTCTCTCTGTGTAGCCTTGGTTGTCCTGGACTCACTTTGTAGACCAGAGTGGCCTCGAACTCACAGCGATCCTCCTGCCTCTGCCTCCCGAGTGCTGGGATTAAAGGCGTGTGCCCCCATGCCCGGCCATCTGGGGGATTTTAAAAGAGAAGGTATCAGAATCTTAGCATTAGAGGATACTAGACTAGCAAGAGAGGAAAGCTTTAAGAAGAAAGTAAGGGGCTAGAGAGGTGTCTCAGTGCTTAAGAGCACTGGGTGCCCTTCCAGAGGAACTGGCTGCAATTCCCAGCACCTGCATGGCAGCGCACAACTGTAGCTCTAGGGAATCTGACACCAATGCATATGAAATAAAATTATAAAAAAAGATTAGAAAAGTGATATATGAGGCCTGATCCATGGGATTGAATCCATTTAACCTAAAGAGTTGGAGCAAGAACTTAGATACTGAGAAACTGCCGTGGCTCCCGTTTCTGGTCCTCACTGCATTGAGTGCTCTCCTGGTCCTCACTGCATTGAGTACTCTCCTGGTCCTCACTGCATTGAGTGCTCTCCTGGTCCTCACTGCATTGAGTGCTCTCCTGGTGCACACTGCATTGAGTGCTCTCCTGGTGCACACTGCGTTGAGTGCTCTCCTGGTCCTTGCTTAAGCCTCATTCCTGACTTTCCATGTCAAGTCTACTCTGCCCACTGTGGTTTATTTTATATCTGCCTGCCTTTTGAGCTGCTCTTCACATTTGATCCATTGCTGTCCTACTGTAGAGCCCTTACAGCGCCTTTTACGTGTCAGAGAATTTAAAGTTAGCAGTTGATATCCGCTCTCCTTACTCACCAGGTGCCCTCTTCGAGCTGTAGGACTTTCCGTGGCTGGTGGATACCTATGTTTTTTCAGTTTGAAGAAATTCTATTAGCTGTATCTTCTTACTTTATTTTTTAAAAGAGTTTAATTTGTGTTTTTTAATTACTTGTACGTGTGTGGGTGTCTGTACAGTCTGGCCATGTGCGTGTGCCCTCAGAGTCCAGAAGAGGTGACTACATCTTCTGGAGCTGGAGCTACAGGTGCTTGTGAGCAGTTGTGGGAGCTGGGACTTGAACTTGGGTCCTCTGGAAGAGCAGCAAATGCTCTTAGCTTCTGAGCTTTCTCTCTGGCTTCATCAGTAAGCTGTATCATAATCTCTGTTTTTAGTATTTACACCGATTACAGAATTTTGAGCCTTAGAAAATTATAGCCGTACTTTAATTGAACCTTTTAATTTGCACATGGGAAATGCAAGATGTTGAAGTTTTAAGTGAGTCCAAGCAGCCATGACCAAAGAAAAGCAGCTCCAGACCTGGTTGTAACTAACCCTCTGCTCACTTTTCACCTGGGCTGTTCTCTAAGATGCAGCCGGCGGCCCTTTACTTCTCTCTCAGCACAGGCTCTAGTGTCGCACTGTTTTGTGGCAGGAGTAATCAACAAACTGCACTTGTTGCTGATGGCCTTAAGAGCTTACTGTGGCTGGTGACCTCATTGTCCGTACAGCCACACTGCAGGACACTGACTGATACCCAGGTCTAGAGAGGTCAAGTCTTACAATGTCAGGCTTAGGTTTGATATAGGTCTGGTCAGAGCCAGGCTCATTGAGCCTTTTTGTAATTGTTTACATGTAGGTATCTTGTTTTTCATGATGTAAGGCTCCTGATAACAGTGTCCAGGTTGCTGGTATGTGTTCCTCAGTGCATGTTTCCTTCCCCCAGTTGGAAGGATGTCTGACATTTGAATGTCAAAGCACTGGTGAAGAGGCAAAGACAGCTGAAGGTGAAGTGCCAGCCTGGGATGCACCAGAGACTTTATCTAGGAGACGTGCCTCTTGGTGGACTGAAGTTGGCAGCACAGCTCTCCGACTTTAATCCTTTTTGTGCTTGATGCGATTTTTCACTTAGTTACCTGCAGTTTGTGGTAGCATCCCAGATGTACACTGCCACTGTTGCTTATGGTGTTTCCTTCATTAAGAGGTACCCAAGCTGGCTCCTGCAAGAGTGCTAATTGGGTAGCCTCCATGGAAGGATGCTTTCTTCAGACGGCAATTTCAACTTGTCTACTGTACTGACGCCTTCCGACTCTGTGTGCTGCTTAAGCTTGGCAAGTGGCTTCTGTGATAGTGTGGGTCATGTGGACAGTTGTGTGTCTATTGTGGCCGTGCAGGTAGGTGTGAATAGCCTCCAGTCATGAACTTAGGTATAAACAGTCTGTTTTCCTTGTTGGCTAGGGGGAACCCTTAAGCTGGTTAAGCATATCGATTTCCTAGGGTTTGTGTTTAGTGTTCTTTGTTCTTCTGAAACAACTCACGGGATATCGTACAAGCCTAAGTCTTGAGTGATTAGGGCTCTGAGAATGGACCTCGTAGATTCAAGAGCACAATTCGAGGGCGATCTTTGATGTATAGTTTTCAAGACATTTGAATAGCCATTTCGAAATGAATGCTGGGTATGGCTTAGAGGGAGGTTCAGTGATCAAGCTGAGCTGAGTGTGTAGAGAGCACCGTGGCGAACCGGAAAACTGAGGGGAACTCCCTGCATTTGCAACTTTCACTGAGTTGGTTTCTCTTATTCTTGCTCACCTCCCAGTGTGTTTGCTAGCACCAGATACCACAGTCACCGTTTATTTGTGATGGAAGTGAAGTCACTTCCTCTATGGGAGAGACAGGCTTATGTTTATAAAGTGCTTCTGGAGGCTGCATAGCTGATTTGTAGCTCACCATGTTTACTAAGGAAAGTTTTAGTGGCCATAAACACTTTCTGGGCTGTCTTCAGGTAACTGTTGGGGACTGTCGATTGTAGCCCTTGAATTATATTATCTTTATTTTGGTAAAATATATGAACGGTACATTAACCCTATATAAAATATATACAAGAGGTACTACTGTCTTTGGCTGGCCTTGGTGGCACACACCCTGTAATCCCAGCACTGAGGAGGCTGAAGTAGGGGGCTGCAAATGAGATCAGCATGGGTACATGGTTAGCCTGGGCTACTAGTGAGATTTTTCTGTAAAACAAAATGTTACCATTTTAACCTTTATTTGCAGGTATTAAGCAGTGTTGTACAGCTAATTGCCACTATTTCCAGAATGCAGAAACATTTGTTCTTTTTTGTTGTGGCACATATCATGTCGGTCTGTCTGTCTCTCTCTCTCTGTCTTTCATCTCTGTCTCTGTCTCTGTCACTCTCATCTGTCTCTGTCTCTGTCTCTCATCTTTGTCTCTCTCATCTCTGTCTGTGTGCCTCTCTCTCTGTGTTTCTGCCCTTATCCCCATGTATATATGTAGGCATGCGTATAGGTATGTGCACATGTGCGTGGAGGCCAGAGGTCATTACCAGGTGACCTCTTCTATCACTCTTATACTTTGAACCAGGTTCTCTCACTGAACCTGAAATTAACTGCAGTGTCTGGTCAGCACACCCCAGAGAACCTCATCTGCCTCCCTAGCTCTAGAGTACAGCTCTTTCCCGTGGGCCTTGGGAATAGAGCTCATGCCTTCATGTTTGTACAGTAAGCACTTTAGCAGCTGGGCATTTCCCCTCATCCTCAGTATAGAGCCATTAAATAATGGCTCTTTCTTCCCCACTCCCCACTGGCCTGAGTAACCTTACCTTACTTTCCACCTGTGAGTTAGCCTGTTCTGCACACTTCATATAGACAGTCGTGTACTTGTTCTTTATCTGATTTAACTTATTCTGACTGTTTTCCAGGTTCGTCTGTTTTGTAGCCTGTGTCAGTGTTTCTTTCTATTTGAAACAGCATAGTATTTCATTGCGCACACATTCTGTATTTTGTTTGCCTGTGTATCTGTTTGGCACTGTCTTGTATCTGTGCTTCTGCTATTGTGGATAATGCTGGGTGAAGCTTGAGCATAGGTGAGCAAGTTTTGGAATCTCTGCTTTTAGCCTTGGGCAGAAGCTGAAAGTGGGATTGCTGATTGACAGAAAGCTTAGGCTGTGAGGAGCCACTGGCTCACAGGCTGGGCCATGCTGTGCTGTGTTTCTGTGTGCACTTTACCAGGACTCCTTGTCTTTGCTATCAGTGCCTGAACTTATTTTACTTATAACTCCCTCTCCCCAGGTAACAGCCATCCTAATGGGTAGGAAGTGTCTTTACTGTGGTTTTAATTTGCATTTCCTGAATAATTTGATGATGTTGATAAGCTTTAAAGATTTTTGTGTGTGTGTTTGCTTCCTTGTCTGCATGCAAGTGTATGTAGCACATGTGTGCTTGGTAACCAGAAAGGCCAGAAGAACGTGTGGGTCCCCGGAACTGCTTGTGAACCACACTGCTGGAAATGGATGTGGGCTCTCTGCAAGTGTGACACACGCTCTTAAGTGCTGTGCCACCTCTCCAGTTATCAGCTTTTCTTTTTTTTTCTTTTTTCTTTTGGTTTTTTTTGAGACAAGGTCTCTCTGTGTTAGCCTTGGCTGTCCTGGAGTCACTTTGTAGACCAGGCTGGCCTCGAACTCCCAGCGATCCGCCTGCCTCTGCCTCCGAGTGCTGGGATTAAAGGCGTGCGCCACCACGCCCGGCTTCAGCTTTTCTTTTGTAGCAGGCTCTCACTGTGTAGTCCTGGCTGGCCTTGACCCAATTGTTATCACTTGAGTAGATTCCATTATGGCTTAAGAAGAATCATTTCATTCTTGTCTGTTTTGCTTGCCTTTCTAGTCATTATCCAAATGAACATTTATGTATTTAGGGAAATTTGTTTTTTTCCCCATTCATTCATTCATTCATTCTTTCTTTTTTTCCCCCAAGAGTCCAATCACTTTGCCTTTTTTGAGGATGCGTACTGTTAATTTACCTCCTGTCTATAGTTTGTTTTATTTTATCAATTTATTTTTTGAATGTGGGGCCTTGGACATGGTAGATAAGTGTTTCAGTACTGAACTATATATCTATCCCTATTTTAATTTTCATTTTGAGACAACAGTCTCATTAAGTGGATAAGCTGGTCTTGAACTTGCAACCCTCACACCCCAGTTTTCACAGTAGTATGGAGTATAGATCAGTGCTACTGGGGTCAACCTGAACTGTATTTTAATCTTCTTTATTGTGCTCTATAAACTTTTATTTTTATTGATTTTTTTTTTTGAGACAGGGTCTTGTCATGGGCCCCCTGCTTCAGCCTCTTGTGTCTTGTGACTATAGGCATGTGACCACATGCTGGACATATTTTGTAAGCATTCATAAGTTAGAGTCTTTGGAATCCTTAGCCAGAGGGTCTCCATTTATTGATAGTTTGAATACTATGTAGTTTTGTTTGACTGCATATAGATTTTTATATAATGACTCTGGTGGATAAATGATTCAGTTAAGAATAGCTCAGTAGTGAGGTAAGTGCTGGAGAAAATGCCTGTTTAGAAATGGAGTGTTTGCTGGCTGCAAAGGAGAGTCACCTGGGAAGAGGAAACCTCCCCTGAGAAATTTGGTCCATCAGATTTGGCCTGTGGGCATAATCTGTGAGTCATTTTATGATTAATGGTTGATCAATGGTACAGCCCACTGTGGGTGATACCACCCTGGGTGGTCCTGGGTTGTATGGGAAGCCGTGAAGAGCAAGCCAGGAAGCAGCGCTCTCTGGAGTCTCTGCTTCAGCTCCTTCCCCCACGTTCCTGCCTTGAGTTCCTGTCTTAGCTTCGTCTTCTGATGGCTATCCAATGTCAGGGGAAATAATCCTCCCTCCAGCCAGGCAGGTCTTTGTCATGGTGTTTATCACAACCGAAAGCAAACTAAGACAATGCATGTTAAAGAGATGTGTTTGGGATCTGAAATGTATAGGAATTCGTTACTGGCTTACTACTTTCTGAAGATGTGACAGACTATAGCCATGCCCTAGCCATTTAGTCAATTGAGAAAGTCTTGTTGATAAAGTTCAGGCAGTTTATGGAGTGCCTGTGTAAGCCGTTAAACTGTTTTGGAGTCAGAGGTTAGAGAGGTTGTTGTGAGAACAGGAGGGCCACACAACGCATGGCTGGGGACTTACTGTCATGTGGTGATGAGGGGCCCACGTCCTGCAGGTTTACAGCCTTTGCTTCTTGCCTCATGGCTGTAAAGATAGAGACCTCAGGTCTTGGCAGGTCACTCTCAACAAAGCCCTAAACCTTTGATAGACAGGAAGCAAAAGGGGCTCCAAACGGTTCATAACTCAGCCCATAGGCCTTCGTGATGACTGCCGTGCTCTTGTCATCCTCATCAGAAGCTCCTTGTATGGAATGCAAGGGCATCATGGAAACACAGCAGGCCCGCCCCCTAAAACCGAAACCTGATTTCATTAGTGGATAAGCTGCTCCGAACAGTGGGATCCTGGCTCACACTTTGAGCTGTGATACCCCTGGCTGCGGACTGTGGCAGGCCCCTTTCTGCCGTTCGGTAGCCGATAACTGCCCTGGAATGTTGAGGCAGTTGCTCTGTAACGTGGCACGTGCCTCTAAGTTTCCAAAGTAATGTAAAGTCAAGACATTCTTGGGCATTTGAATTGTGTTCAGAGCCTGATGGAGGGAAAGTGGACTTTCAATTTCTGAAGTTAACTTGGCAATTTAAAAACTTGATGTGTGTTTTAAAGACTCACCTCCATAGATTGGGATTGTAAGATGTAAATTTAACGTTTGATAGGCCGTGACTGGTGTAGTATTTATCCATAGGATTTGTTGGAGTTTTATTAGTGGAATTTACTGTGATTTTTTTTCATACATGCTTAGCAGGGATGGGCAATGTTTTTTCTTCTTTTTTTTACTTATTATTATTTTTCTAGAAACCAAACATAACTTTTATGTTTAGTCCTAGCTGAATAACATCTTCTCATTGTGCTAGCTGCTAAAGGAGGAAGGTAATGAAATAGTCTTGTGTTTCCAGAATTTTGGAAACAAGGAAGAGGTATAATAAGAGAGGAGGGTACTGTATGAATCTGCAGTATGTTTAGAAAGCATTGTTCTCTGTTGGGAACATTGATGCTTTAGACTGACTGGGTGATGAGGAGTAGAAATGTCGGCTAAGCAAGACCTAAAGTGTTCAATTCCGATATCATAGGCCAGGACTCATTCATTGCATTAGTTACTGGATGACCTAATCCTTTAGTGACCACAACAGCACCAAAACAGTCACTCTCTGAAGGTAAAATTGCTCCTGGACACAGGGACAAAGTTGCTTTGTGTGCCCATGTCGTCAAAGACCTGTTTGGGGTGTACTTGTTAGAGGACCTGAGGGGCGGTTTGTACTCTGAGACTCAAGTGCGTAGTAATTCGTAGATGAAGTAGCACTTCTGACGTCGCAGGTGATGAGCTGTGTTCATTGTTTTTTCTCAACCTTTCCGTGCAGAGCACTAATGAAAGGCAACCTACGCGATGAGTGTATCTGCTAACTCCTGCTAGTGTCTCAAGTCGAGTGGGGACTGTGCCGGCGAGTTCACTGCTGATTTGCTGAGGCCTTTTTCCTGTTGGATCTTTTGAAAGGGTCTTGGTAAGTGTTCTGTGTGTGAGTGTATGGCTTTTGTTCTGTGTGTGAGTGAGTGTGGCTTTTGAGTAGGTGCTTACCATTGAAGTTATAAGGAAAAAATTCACTTGTTTTCTTCAGAAGTATTTCTAATCATGGAAGTTTTTAATAAACTTTAAAATTAGTTATCAGAAGAAAGTAAATTGACTGTCAAATAGTGTAAGAACAACTCTTGGCCTCACAGTTTTAAATGATTTATAAGCTGTGGGGAAGTCAAACTCATTAACTGAAAGTTTTCATGTTTCGCTGAAGAGATCAAAATACATTTGTTGAATGAACAGATTATTTTTTCCCTTAGTAAATAAAGTTTTTTTCAATTATCATAAGGCATTACTAGTTCTTAGCATACTTATCTAAGAAATTACATATAAAATCATCATAATTGGGGCTAGAGAGATGACCTGGCAGTTAAGAGCACTGACTGCTGTTCCAGAGGACCCGAGTTCAATTCCAAGCACCCCCATGACAGCTCACAAATGTCTATAACCCCAGTTCCAGGGGATCCAACACCCTTACACAAACATACATCAGACAAAACCACCAATGTACATTAAAAAAATAAGGAGAAATCATTTTTAAAAAATCATAATTGTTTCAAATGTTTTGTGTGACATGGGAAGGTTTGGTCACTGTTAGGCCTTAAAGTTGAGTAAAGACACAGACTCCTTTTGATTATATGTCATTTTATTTCAGACAAATGAACAGGTTGCCATCTTTAAATATTAGGTTGCAATAAATAGCAGAGCAAGAGCTAAAAGCCATGTAAGCATTTCTCTTTTTGATGATGTAACCGACATTCTATAACTTCTCAGAGCTGCTGCTAGTCCCGCTGCTGTTGGGCTCCTGGAGTCATTACATAATCACCCATTGGCTATGTTCAATATTGGCCTTGTAGCCTTTTGGCAAACATTTAGTCATTGCAGGCATGTGAAGTAATGCTTGGTTGTTTGACTTCCTAGGCAACGGCCTGCTGAGACCTAGTGAGCGGTGTCCCATGGGGAGCTAAGTGGTGTATAGGGATGTGGCCCTATGAGAGAGTATTAAAACATATGGTTGCACTGAGTGATGTTCAGCATGGGACTTAGTTACAGCCTTACTGAGAAGACCAAGTGCCTTTCAGATGTTGAAGCCAGTGATTTTATCAAGTGATTCTGGTTTGCAAGTAGTGGGGAAGGGAAGCCGTGAAGCAACTGGAAGTCCAGCCTTGCAGTAGCAGACTTAGCCTGCCTAGCTGCTTACATAGCGTGTGGTTGGCAAGAGGGACGAGGCTGCCTGTAAAGTTAGAGCGTGAGCACAGTAGACAACAGTGGCCGTGCCTATGGCCTGGTGTGTGTCGTGGAGGTTCTGAAGGACGGAGGGGAAGAAGGCGGGGAAGAGTCCATGAGGAGAGCTGAGGAAGGGAAGGAAGGAACGGAGGTGGAGTGGGTGCTGGGGAGCGTGCTGCACTTATGGCTGGCTGCTGGAAAGACCTCCTGCAGTAACCTCAACAGTAGGCATTGTGTCGGGAGGACAACAGGGTCCCTTGTGCCTGCTAAGTTGTAGGAAGGCTAACGCATTTGGACCAGAAACCTAGAAGGTAGAACTGGGAAGCTAAAGGGTGAGGGCCCGTGGAGCCCGTGGAGGCCTCTAGTCCTAGGAGATGCCGGCCACAGCAGCAGCTCACATATAACTGTGCCAAGGGAGGCCGGAGAAGGTTGCAGCCATATGCCGCTGCTGAGAAGGTAAACTGGGACTAGGAAGTAAAGCCAGCCATGCATTCTAGGGCTCACCTTCTAGTCTCGTGTGCTACGGCGACATTGGAGGAGTGGTCCTCAGACAGCTACTCTTCCAATTAGTAGAGTGCTTTTTTTTGTTTTTTTTGTTTTTTAAGTTTTTTTGAGACAGGGTTTGTCTGTGTAGCCTTGCCTGACCTGGACTCTCTTTACAGACCAGGCAGGCCTTGAACTCACAGAGATCTTCCTGCTTCTGCCTCTCTGAGTGCTGGGATCACAGGTGTGTGCCACCACGCCCGCCAGAAAGAATGCTGTATTTGTGATGGAGTACTATGTAGGAGCTAAGAAAAAGAACATTGGCCCGAATAGACATAGGAAGCCATCATCTTGAGCTGAAATCAAGGACTGTGAATAAAGTGATAGTTATTAAAAGTATGAAAGCAGCGATGACCCATGGAAATACTGTGTCCAGCTGCAGGTACTGAGAGCTGTGCTGACCCAGGAGACAGCTGTCATCTTCTACTTAGTGACCATTCCGGGAGCCTAACAGTGATGTTCAGAGCACGGCAGTGCGCCTTCAGTGGCATGTCTCACGTGGTTTATCTGCTTCTCAAAGCAGCCAAGCTACTCCAATCCCACTTATAATCCTATAAGTTAGTTATAAAGTGTTTTGTAAGATGTTTTTCCTCTGCGGTGAATCTTCATCTGTGAGGGGTAAGCGGTCCTGTTCTGGCTGTCAGTAACTTCATCTTTTCTTCAACAAACATCAGTAGGTGTGCTTGTTTACCTTGCAGACCTACTCTGTAGTAAAGACGGTGTGCTGAGCTTTTTATTGAAGAGGTCGAGGGACGAGTCTCCTGCTAGTGACAGCTCACTGGTAGAGTGCCTTTACCATTGATGCACGCTCAGTGTGCGTCTACAGAACTATAGTGTGAGCTTTGGATTATCCTCAGAATTTACTTTTTGCTGCTTTCTTTCATTATTTGATGTATCTTGCTTTCCCTTCCCCTGTCTTCAGACAGAGGCTCACCATGTACCCCAGGCTGGCCTGGACTTCGAGATATCGGCAATCAGGTGCTGCTACTCTCATCCGTGAATAATGTGGTGCGGTGTGCACGTTTAAATTTAGCTTCAGGAGTTTTCTTCCCTCTCTTGATAAGAGCTTACATAAGCGTTTTCAGGATGAGTTCAAGGGAAATGTGCCTGAAATCTGGGAGTCCCCAGATGAATTGTCTGTGCTCTGTATTAATTGCTAATGGACAACACTAGAAAGCACCGAATGCTCAGAAGTTACACATTTGCTTCCAGTGAGTCTTTCCCATCAGTCGTTTGGAATTACTTATAATCGTGGTTATAAAATAACATGGATTTCACTGGAGAAACTATAATGGAAAAGAAGAGTCAATGAAGAAGGCAAAAAACCAACATTATTCTGTAGCAGCTGAAGCAGAGCATCTTGGGAACTGTGGCTTCCTTCTCAAGGAGGCTCTCTAGCACAGGCTGCTGCTGATTGTCCCCCATTGGCAGTGACCCTGAAAACAGTCCTGTTACCTTTGCAGCACACAGATGCCGATGATTCATACGTAGCTGGAACCATTATTAAGAAAGTGCTGGCTCTGCTGAAGTCAGATGTTCATAGTTCGCTATGTAGGTTCATAACGCGTACTCAGAGCTTCCAGACAGACACACAGACAAGCACGCACAGTGCCTAAGTGATGTGTGCAAATGCAGATGCAGACACAGTGCATTCGGCGCTAAGTACCCCCTCTGCCTCACTGTACTGCTTGCCATTGCTACTTATTACTGTGTAGGTTTTCATGTAACTTCAATAAATGCTACCTGCATGTTGGGTAAAAATAGGATGAGGTCTTACAAATGAGTGACTTATTTTTACTGTTAAGAAAATGTCTTTCATGTGAAAAATTAAAACAAAATGTAACAGTGGAAAAGAGAGCCTACTTGTCCATATGGCTCAGATCTGAGGTTCGTGTTTCTCAGACTGAAGTTTTCCAACAAGGGCTGGAAAAGCCATGAGTGTGGAGGTTGAACTCAGTGCTTTGACCTCTGCATGCCCTTGTGCAGCCACGCCTCAGTTGCCCTCTGAAGTAGGTGTGTGAGAGTGTGACTGTCAGCTGGAGAGGTCAGTGGTGCTCTCTAGTCCGCTGCTGTCGAACAGCACACAGCCGGGGTTAGAGCCCCTGAGTAAGTCTCCAGTGCAGAGCAGCGCCTCCTTCCCGCCCAGCCTCTCTCCTCTCGTAGATACTGCATAGAAGTACTCTGAGGACGCTGAGGAGCTACTAAACACTAATGTGAAGTCACTTGGGGTTGCCTTGCTCACGGAGATGGTAGCCTGACTGTCACCATTGTTACTAGAAACATCACGGCAAGCAGTGAATTTAAAAGTTTATAACTACCCTTTGCCCCGCTGTGAAGTTCATCTATTAAAATTAGAAAAATTGCCGAGCGTGGTGGCGCACGCCTATAATCCCAGCACTCGGGAGGCAGAGGCAGGCGGATCGCTGTGAGTTCGAGGCCAGCCTGGTCTACAAAGCGGGTCCAGGACAGTCAAGGCTACACAGAGAAACCCTGTCTCGAAAAACCAAAAAACAAAAATAAAAAAAAAACAAAAAACAAAAAATTAGAAAAATTACTACAAATACCAGGTGAGCCTTTTCACCTGTTCGCTGTCTAGTTTCTGTGGAGTCCCTAGTGGGAATTCCTCGGTCTGCCTTCCGGATCTTTTTCTTGTGTCATCTGTAGTGCTGGCTTTCCGTTTTTTAATTGAAAGTTTCTTTAAAGGTGAGTTTTGATGTCAGCTAACTTAGATTCACACCCACACTGAGCTCTGAAAGTACCCTTTTAGTTGTCCTTCATTCATTAGGTCAACGTCGGGGTCTGGGTCTAGGGATGTGGCTCGGTAGAGTGCTTGCCTAGTGTACTTAAACCCTAGGTGCTGTAAGTTCCAGCACTGCCTGCAGCTGCCTGTGGCCGGGCTTGTCTTGAAGCCCAGTACTTAGAAGGTGGAGGCAGGAGGATCATCGCTGGCTGCAAAGTGAGCTCAAGGCCAATCTGAAAGAAAGATGGGACAGAAGGTCTTGTATAATCAAATCAGTTACTTACAGAGAGAGAGAGAGAGAGAGAGAGAGAGAGAGAGAGAGAGAGAGAGA
>OU015750.1:79887868-79902143 GCA_907169655.1 Acomys percivali
GAGAGAGAGAGAGAGAGAGAGAGAGAGAGAGAGAGAGAGAGAGAGAGTGTGTGTGTGTGTGTGTGTGTATACACTTTATTGTCTGTATTTTTGGAGAAGCTGTCTTTGTATTATTGTTGGAACTTGTTTGCAGTTATAAATCATCTTTGGATACAGAAAATATTGCTTGTATGATACTGGCCAGATACATGTTTTTCTTTAAGAATTGTGAGTTTTGTTTACAGTTGAATTTTGGCACTTGATTCTCACAGCACATAGTACTATTGAACTTTATTTTTTAGTGCCTTTTTACTATTTTGGCTCCTTTTTCTTTTTAATAAATGATCAGTCTGTGAAATTTTAAGCCAAATGGGGAACAAAGGAATTCCTGGTTCCAAAGGTGTGTCTTTCATTTTGTATTAAAGAGGCAATGTTGGCTTTCTTTTTAGAAATTAAATATTTTATAGCTGTTGGGTAAGTTAACACCTCCTGCTTTCACCTCTTAAATAAATGGAGGAATCTGTGGGGTGTCTGCATCCTTGGATAAAAAGAGGACAAATACCTTTAGTTTCATTCTTGTAACTTGTCCAAATGCCTTTATGTGATGTGTAAGATTGTAGCAGAACTTGAGGTTAAAATGGAAGATAACAGTGAGTGGGTTGCTTGACTTTAAAAACAGAACAACCCCCACTCCACTCTTTTAATAACATAAAGCCTGGCAGGCTGAGAAGAGTGGGATTCTAAGGATTTACTAAGCAGGAAGTGGCTTCCCATACTGCCTGTCACATCTTTGGTGATTTGTATAAAACAAAAACAGCTGTTTTATATAACTCAGATGTTGGCGTAGCACACTTTTGAGCTGATTCAGTAACGAACTTTGCCCATATGTCTCTGGTCACTTGCTTTCAATTTCCTTCACAAAAATGCCAAATATTTGGGGCTCTCATTGCTAACTGAGAAGTTGTGCATTTGGCTTCACAAAGCATAGAACCCTCGGGAGAAGGGTTTGCTTGGAAACTGACTACATTTTTTTGTGAGAGACCGGGTGAAAAGGGCAGTTTCCTGTGCTGCTGCCAAAAGGGCTGAGCCACTTGTAGTAGCTTGTGGCTTGAAGACAACTGTGAGGCAAACCAGCAACTCCAAACAGGCTTTGGGTATGTGTGAGAGAGTGCTTCCCACGCAGTTAGTAGACCTTCTAGAAGTTTTATTTCATATTATGTAACTTTTTAATCCCACTTACTAGAAATGATACCTTGGCTGATTTTGGACAGAAATTTGGAGAAATGTTTGATTTAGCGAAAGTTGGAAAGCGATGCATTATAAACATAACGCTTCTATTTTGCTTTTACTCTGACATTGAGCATCAGAGATAATCTTTCTCCTTGGCCTTGTGTATGAAGGTAAAGGCTGGCATGCACTTTATAGGATGGGTTTTGTCTTTTCGCCACGTTAACTAGTTAGAAGGCACCCTCTGCCGCGTGTTCACGAACTGTGTTTCGTTCTGCATTAGTCCCATGTGTAAAACAAGTATGTAACTATTAGAACTTGCCACCTGCTTGTGCTTAGTGTACCAAACAACGCTGATGCCCTTGCATTGGTTACGTCACCTATCAGCTCCTGACAAGGGAAGCAGGTCACAGAGGCAGGTCACAGAGGGTGGAGCTGGGATGTAGAACCCATTTGTATGGTCCTAATTATTTCAGGTAGTTACTGTTCCAGATTCTCATCTTTTAGAAGAAAAAGCTTGTAGATTCTTGTGGAACGTGCTTGGTCATGTGGAGTGAAGAAAGTCGTCATTGGCTCAGTGTTTCCCCAGGCTCTGACTTAGGTTAGCTTTTGTCACTCCTACGCATTGAGTCATAGTGAAGTCCTTGGTCTTAAGGAGCAGGCACCTCACCCACAGTGTTACTTAAAAGCTCTGGAAGATGCCGTACTTTCTGTACCTTACTTTCAGCATCTCTTTTTTGTTGAGAGCACCTAAGCTTTTCACTAACGCACAGAAGTAGCTGGTCAAGGCAGACCTTCTCTCTTACTGTTTTGTGATACTCAGCAGTGCAGCCTTCATAGTTGTATTCGCGTTAAGCGGTCTAGCTCCTGATTTAGCGCAGTGGTTTCCAGTCCCACTGGACAGCAGTCTGTTGGTGTAAGAGCAGAGAGGCTGCATCCTGGACCAGGCAGCGCTGCTTCTCCTGCGAAGTGTTGCAACTGTAGAGGTTGAGCAGTCTAGCTCTAGCAAGCAGAGGCCCCAGGCCACGCTGGATTCCTTAGATGCTGTGACGTCATGAGATTCCTCATAATGAAATGGTCCAGTTCTGGGCAGTTTTTCCCGTTTTGGAGCTGGAGGAAGAGGCTGTCTGTCTATTCGTTCTTGCAGCTCCAGGCTGTGTGACACTAGTTGGCTTTGTATTGGGTCTCTCTCCTGCTTTCACCCAATCCCTCCGATCCCTATACCCATCCTACATCTGATCTGGTAATAGAAACGGATCTTTTGTTGTGTTTTATTGTCACCTTATGGGTTTTGCAGCATGGCATTCATGATTTTTATTACATTTAAGAAGTTGAAGGGGCAGCCTATAGTTGATATGGATTTTATCTTTTATATTTGAGATTATGATTACATCATTTCTCTTCCCTTTCCTCCCTCCAAACCCTCTTATATTCCTGTCCTTGCTCACTTTGAAATTCATGACCTTTTTTCATTGTTGTCAAATGTATATGTGTATATGTGTATACCTCCATATTCCCAAATACGAGCTTCTCAGTCTGCGTCATGTCACTTCTCTGTGTGTTTTCAGGGCTGGTCAGTTGGTACTGGGTCACTAACCAGTGTGCTTGGGAAGATGCTTTCTGCTGTTCTTGGCGCAGCCTTCTGTAGTTGTCTGTAGTTCCTTGTGTAGGATTTTGGCCTCCTTGGCTTTCTTCCTTGTCCATTTCTGCATGTCTGTTGTTAGGTTCATGTTTTGTTTAGGCAGCCATGTTGGTGAAACTTTAAGGGTGTGGCTCTGACATTACAAGGAGACAGAATCTCACAGCTAATGCCCTGATCCTTTGGCTCTTACCACCCTTCCCTGAGCCGTAGGTGCCCTGGAGTTGTTCTGTAGATACCATCCATTAGAACAGGGTTCCACAATGCTGCACTTTGATTGGTTGTTGAGTAGTTGGCAGGGGCTGCACTTAAGACCCTGCCCATGCACAGGCTGTGGTCTTGATCACAGTTACACAAGGTCATTCATTTGAAAACATGGATTCCATTAAAGCTGGGGTATTTGCTGTGTTTCTGTGAGGCAGTGAGTATTTCTGGGTCACAGTTGGAGAAGCTTGGAAGATGGGGTGTGACTGGGAATGGGAGATGGAGATGCTGAGAAGAACAAGATGATGGGAGGTTTGGTTCCTAACTGGGAACACGTGCCTATCCTGAGCCTTGGGGTAAGAGCACGAGTGTGGGTAAAGCTGCGTAGTGTTTATATCTAGACTACATTGTGCGTGGGGATGTCCAGAACTCCACTAAACCTCTCTGTAAGCACCGTCACAGACATACCCAGAGGTGTCTCTTGGGTAATACTAAGTCCAGTTCAGTCTATGATGAAGGTAAACCGTTAGAGATAGACAGATAATTGTTTACTTAGCCTACTTTTATAGATGAGGTACACAGCCTACGGGTTCCCTACGGTGCTTACTGTCTGGGTTTGGTCTCAGTCTCTGTTACTGTGTCTCTGTGTCTGTGTCTGTGTCTGTCTGTCTCTCAATCTCTCTCTCCCTCTCCCCCCCACCCCCTCTGTTTAATCTGTCTGTCTCCCACTCAAAGGCCCCCAAACCAGTTTTTAATTTCAGCCAGTCCTCCTAGGGTTTCTTGGTAGGATTTGATGCCTGTTCTCTTATGAGTGAGAGATGAGGAGTGATTAGTGCAGGGTTTCCCAAGCAGAGCACAGTGGCTGTGAGCCTTCCTAGGCAGTGTAGGACCAACTAAGGGAGTCAAGCTGCAGCTGTGTTTTGGAGACGGTTCCAAGGCACGGCTGACAGTGACATCACCTCCACAGGGGCTAGGCCATTTTTCTTTCCTCTGTGTGGTCTGACCTTGTCTAAAAGCAAAAGGAAGAGAGCAAGCAGTGTGTTGCGGTACTGCTGGGGCCTGTTGTATGGGGTCAATCCTACGACAACACAAGGCTTGTGAAAACTACACAGTGCCAGAACTATAGGTTTAGGTCCCTGAGCTCTGTCACGTGCAGAGGGCTTGGGAGAAGAGGCAGGATAGGCAGGGCTTTCAGAGACAAGAAGCTGCAAGAGCAGAGTTGAAGGTCTCTCTTGCTCCTCCCTCACCCGAAGACCAAATTTTCAAAAAAATTTTTGAGGGAGCTCTTGATTGCCAGCCTATTTTGTAAAGTTTGAAGAACTTTGTTAAATGTCAAGTGTAGACTCAGATTGGATCTGTTTAAAGGGACTCCACACGTATGATGCAGAGAAGCTGAAATAATAGACCACTCTCACTCTTACCTTAGGGCAACTGCTGTGAACATCGTGTGGTCTTTACCCTGGTGCTCTGCATTCATAGCTTAGGCAGTAAATGCTCTGTAAATACAGACTTGTGTACATTTTACAATGTGGGTTTCAAACAGTGTATTTGGATTTGATGTCTTTCTTCACTCACTCTCACTTTCTCTATAGCATGCCATTCATTACAGATTGTTTTGAAAATACATGTATTTTTGGAATTATGGTATCCTTTAGGTCCTTTTATAGGAAAAGAAGGTAAATTAGAGTAACTTATTTAAAACTTTAATTAATTTATTCAGATTATATCTCAATTGTTGTCCCCTCACTTGTATCTTCCCGTTCCCCCTCCTCCCTCTTTCACTCTATTCCCCTCTCCTAGGTCTGTGCCAGAAGGGGACCTCCTCCCCACCATATGATCACAGCCTATCAGGTCTCATCCTGGTAGCCTGCTTACTCTTCTGAGTGCCACCAAGCCTCCTCATCAGGGGAAAGGGTCAAATAGGGGGCACCAAAGTTCATGTTAGAGTCAGTCCCTCCTCTCCACACAACTGTGGAGAGTGTGCTATCCATTGGCTAGGTCTGAATAGGGGTTCTAGGTTTACTGCATGCATTGTCCTTGGTTGATACAGTAGTTTACTGCATACATTGTCCTTTGTTGATACAGTAGTTTGAGCTGACCCCCCTGGGTCCAGATACACCACTAGCCTTTATGGTTTTCTTGTAGGTTTCTAGGAACCTCTGAATCCTTCTTATTTTTCCATTCTCCCTTAACTCTCTCACCTGGAGTCCCAATAGGAAGTCCTAGTATCTGTCCCAGTCTGCTAAGTGAAGACTTTCAGAGGACATCTCTGTTTGGGTAGTGTCCAATTATAAGTGAGTATATGCCATGTGCATCTTTCTGGGCCAGGGTTAACTCACTCAGGATGATCATTTCTAGTTCTATCCGTTTGCCTGCAAATTTCAAGATTTCCTTGTTTTTAATAGCTGAATAGTATAAATGTACCACAGTTTATATCCATTCTTCAAAAATTAAGTAGCTTGCTCATAGCTACTGCTGTCATCAGAGCAGGGTTAGAATCAGTCCCATAGAGTCCACACACGTGTCACTAAAGACAGCATTCTATTTTGCTTCATTTACCATGAGAATTTGTGAAGCGTTTGTGTCTTCTAGGATAACTTAGAGAGATTGTTGGCCTCAGAGAGTAAATCCACCCGACTGTCTCTCTGACTGTGAAAACCTGAGACCCTGAGACCACCCGCACCCAACGATTCAGCAGTTTGGCCTTAGGGACTAGGACAAGTTTGAGAAACACTGATGTGGCTGCTTTCTGCTCTTTTGAGTTATTTGATGCTGACTTGAAAGGAGTTGGAGTTAAACGTGTTTTCCTTTAGCAAATGTGTACTGGAAATTTTTCTTTCTAATCTTTGAAAAACTTGGAAGTCTCTGAAAGCTTTGTGTGTACAGGTTAATGCTCTATACTGACTGTCCTCCCTCCCTCCCTCCCTCCCTCCCTCCCTCCGTCCCTCCCTCTTTTCTTTTTTTCCCTCCTCTCACCCCCAGTTTGGGTGCTGGGAATGAAACTCAGGCCCTTGTGTATCAAGCACATTACTGACCACCATCTCCCCAGCACACTTTATAAGTGTGTTGATGATGTAAGTCACATGTCACTCATGTTTTATACTGGAAATGTATTTGCCCTTATTTTGCTGAATCCCTAAAAGAAGTTGCAGCTTTCCAGTTCCTTTGGGAGTTGTTTACATGTAGTCATAGGCCATTTATTCTGCTCTTATCTTGAACTTGACTCACTACTGTTGACCGTGTGCGGCTTCATACGCAAGAAGGAGGGTGTGTGTCCTCTTGTCCCCCTCTCTCTAGTCCGCTCACAGCGTCCTCCTAGCAAAGCACGTGTAGGGCCACGGCCTTCTTTCCAGGGCTTCCTGAGGATGTTTGGAGCACATGGAGAAGCATGGTCTCTTGGGTTTATCGTCACACTGGCCTCACTAACCTAAGGACTATCTCTGCGGAATAAACACGTGTTTTAGTTAAAGGGGACAGTCTTACATGGCTTCATACGCTGACAGCTCTGTCTGAACTCTGTAAATCTGAAGGAGCTATACATGAGCTAAGAGCCGTGGTGAAGCATCTGAAAACAGATGAGAAACATCCAGTTTCCTGCTTTATTTTCTGAGCCAGTATCACTGTGTCTGGAACTCATGTGGTGCAGGCTACCTCGGACCCTGGCAGTTGTTCTGCCTCGGCCTCCCTGGATGTGGTCCTGTGGGAAGGAGCCATCAAGTACGGCTGGTGTCCTCTGAGCGCTGTCCCAGCGAGGTGGGAAGGTAGAGGGACATAGATTTGAAACTCTTCATTCAGCAGTATGGGGTGAAGGAGAGATAAACCTGTTTTGTTATGAACTCAAGTGTGGGATGGGGAATGGTCTTGTGAGAGAACAGGTGAGGTTAATCCACTAGAAGGCAAACCACCTCATGCTCCATGAACAAACTCTGGGAGGAGCTATGTAAGTGAGCCAGAAACAAGAGGTGGGGCCTTTTGAGATTTGGGATAGTTTTGGATGTTCATCGCTCCACTTTGAGACCATCAGAGAGAACCACTCGAGGGAAGGCTTCAGGGCTCTAGGCTTCTGCTGAGGTTCTGGGTTCTGGTTACATCAGGTTCGAGCAGAAGAAATCCTGCTGATTACACCAGGAAAATCGTTTCTTGGAACTGATATCCTTATGGTTTTGTTATTGTATTCTTTAATCCTCTTTTCCTGTTGTTTAGGTTAGTCAGGTTATAAGTGACATATGCTAGGTTAATAAGTTCGTAATAAAATATGTTTGTTAAGAAAATTGAGCCTATAGGGGGGTAAAGAAGAAAAGGAATTGACTGTGGCATCTCTGTAGGGAAAGAGGAAACTGTGGAAAGAGATGGAAAAAGGCGGTTAGGTGTTGTGCATTGGAGTTTAAGTCTTGGCAAAGTTGATACATGGATTTCTTTCCTACCCATTTAAAATGTGATTGGGATGGGCAGACTTTACTGGAGACAGCAGCTTAAGTATTAGAGAAATAAACAGAAATTTCCCAAGTGGCTAGATATGATAGGGGAAAACAACTAAAAAGTTATTTTTCCTCCCTCTGACGGCTTTCTGTGCTTTTTATAATGCATTGAAGTTCTCTCACCTGTCTTGAGTAATTTTGCTTACTAATTCTCTGTGTTTAGGTGATAGTTGTGTATGTCCTCGATGAAGAATCTTGCTTTTGAATGACAATGACACAACCACATTGCTTCTTGTTGGAGTCGATATTGGAGCCATCCATACCCCACTTGCTGACCATGAGGTGTCAGGATGTGCGGAAGGTGTGACTGATTCCATAAGCTGCTCTGTCACTGCCAGGGCAGGCCCATTTCTGTGTTGTGTGTATGAGCATGCCTGTATGTCCTCAGCTTTGAAAAGGGATTCTATTCTATTTCTGGTGTGATCTCATCTGTTGGTTATCTTTTGCTTATTAATTTATTGTATTTAGTAGTTGTATATACTCCAAGACATTTGGGATTGTTTTCTATTTGGCTAGAAAAAAATGTAAGATACTTGAGGAGCTAATTTTCTGATTGGAAAGAAGCACTGCTTCTTGAGGATGTCGGTGTTTATCTTTGGGTTCTAGTGTCTGTAGCATTATTCCCTGACCTGGAGCTGTAAGCACCAGGGCCGAATTGTGTCAGCACCGTTCCTTAAGGGGTTTATCATAATCCAGGCGTCCTTGGGTTGTGCAGTGCAGTGAGCAAGGTGGTAGCGGTGATTGCGGACCTGGATGGCAGGTGCGGCTCTGAGCGCTCTTTTGCAGTCCATTGCTGATAAATGTGAGTTGTGTTTGTCCTGGGCTGCTGTGTTCGACGGCGTGGTGGGTAGCGGCATCTGTGTTCTGATGGCTTTATTCTTCTGGAACAGGTTCTGTTCTGGAGTGCTGCAACATAAAAAGGTGTCTAGCTAGGGAGGAGCCAGCTCACAGCTGCTTGAGGCACTGTGCTGACTTGGTCTTCTGGTTGCTAGGCTGGTTAGGTTGTGTAGAAGACAAGCTGTATTTTATTTAGCAATATCCTAAATTATGTTGCCGTGGCATTTGAGGGGGTCCAGAGGAATCAAATGGTGGAGATGTCTTGTCTTACGGCTTAGTTGTGACAGCCATAACTACCGCTTTCCAGAGTGAGTACCCCCACTTTTCCAGGTACTTTTTGACCTTTGATATGATTTTGTTATCAGGGAAATCTTCTTTGGGCTTTCAGTCATATTAAATAGCTTGAGAACAGACCCCGCTGAGTTTGAGGGCAATTTTAATAGGACAACCCTAGGACACCAAACTGGGAGTTTTGGCAGCTGCTAGGAGTAGAGGACAGGGAAGGGGAAGCCATGCTGACAGGGAGGTCAGTCACATGGTGGGGTGTGGGGAGCATAGGGAAGGACTGAAGCATGCTAGGAAAGGAGAGCTAGAAGGAAAATGAAAGGTTGGCTTTTCTCAGTAATGTGGACAAGTGGGCCAACTTGCCAAGCTGTTCAGCTACTGCTTTCTAAGCACCCTGGGAGAACTGGGTGGGAATTCTGGAAAGGAAAGGTATGCTATCTTAGCAAAGAGTTAGTAATTATTTCTCCATCTCATTAGCATGACTTAAGGCGAACCCACTTTCTTGATGGTAGTCCCGTGTCCAGGTGATTGGCAGGCTCCGTGGGCTCACTTTTATATTGGGGTAGCTTGCCATGTTTGGCCTCCACCCAGCCAGAAAGATAGCTGCCCTCATGTGCTTCCACAGAGTCCAGGCAAATGATGCTTCACCTTGCTGAGAGCTCCTCAGCATTCCTGGAGTCTGTCTCTAGCGTTCATTTCAGAGACTGCCTCTTTCCTGTTGCTTCCCTTAGCGTTAGCACCCCTCGTCCGCTGCCGGTCCTTTGAGAAGGGGGTCCCAGCATAGCTCAGGTTGATCTCGAACATGCTATATAACTGAGGCTGGTTCTGAGCTCTGATTCTCCCGCTGCCACCTCCAAAGTGCTGGGATTACAGGTGCAAACTGCCGCATGTATAAACCTGTCACTCCTCATATTTTCTAATGTGCATTGTAAAAGATGACACAAGATTTCTCATTAAAATGTGCCAAAATATATGTACCATCAGAGTGCTACTTAATTTAATGGTACTTCTATGGGATCATTACATGGCTATCTTGGATAATGGAAAAAATAAGATTATTGTTGCCAGAGTTGCTTGAAAGTGCAGGTCTGCTGGGCTTCCTCCTCTTGCCCCCACTTCTCTCATACCTCTTTCTCCTGCGCTTACCTCCCTCTTTTGTTCATTTCTCCTCTCTTGCTGTCTTGCTTTTTCTTGTTCGCTCTGTTTCCGTCTGTCTCTCTGGGGTGCCTCTCCCACGCTCATAGAGTAAGCTTCTCCATATCGTATCTGTTGCCTGGCATCTCGGGTTTAATCATTAGCATCCTCATGAAGCGGCACTAGGAAGTGAGTGTCAGGGGAGGCTCCTGTAGCTGCTTTCTCAGCACTGGGACTCCACACACAATGCCTAGGAGAAAAAGACTGCTGATAACTGTTTTGTTTTGAAGTTTTTCTTATAGTTTTTCTTTGTAAGTTTCATGTTTGTTGTTACTTTTTTAAATTAAATTCTGTTTTGTGTAACAAATGAGGGAAATCAGTGCCCTAATAGTTTTAATTTTTCTCTATAGACTGTCATCCTGCATTTTTAGTTCTGCTTTGTAAATTTTTACTGGTTTTCCCCTCGAAAAGTCAACAACCCTGTAGTAATTTAGTGGAAACAGTGTTCTTTGTTAGGCTAAAGAAGCCCTTTGTTACTCCTTTGATACATTCTACAGATGCCATTTTGCATTTCTGAAAAGTATGTCAGCTCTTCTGTGTTAAATTGTGCATGTATTGTGGTTGGGATTGTGATGGAGTTATAGAGAAAACTAAACAGTAACACTTGTCATATGATAACAAAACAAAGGCAGGCTCTTTCTTGATCTTTGGGAGATGTGTGTTCTGGGTTCCTGTGTGGTCCCACTTAGATGTGACCACAGATGGTTGATACTCTGTGACCAGCTTCATAGTGAAAATGACTTCTGAGAAGCACTCTGAGCCTTATGTTGATATGTGTTGCTCTTTAAACATCTCTGAATATATGTCTCCTCTCAGATTTTTAAATGGGAAGTACGCTCTAATTTGCTAACTGGTCTTAACCCTTGTATTCAAAAGAATTGGAAGCAAAAATCTATTGGGAAATTGCCTTGATAAAAAGCAGGAAATGCCTTACATTCTTTTGAATGCAATTGAAATCAGACTTTTTAAAGTCTCCTGGTGTAAGTGTCTGGAAGCCTTGATTGGTCAGAGTCCAGTGTTTTGTGCCTGCAAGCGCAGGGAGCCTGGCGTGAATGCACACAGTACAGTGCAACTTAGTGTGACTGTTGACATCTTAATCTGATTTTTACTGCCTCTAAACCTCTTAGTAGGAGGGAAAAAAGGGAGAAGACCCTGTGTATCTTTTGTTTTGTTTTGTTTTGTTTTGTTTTGTTTTGTTTTGTTTTATTGTAGTGTGTGTGTCTGTGTAGGTCAGGGCAGTTTATGAGAGTTTGATCTCTTTTACCATATTGGATCTGGGTATTGAGCGCAGGTCATCAGATTTAGTGGCAAGCACCCTGACCTGCTGGGCCATCTTGATGGCCCTACATTTTTTATCACAGTAACAACATATTATGTACAGAGAACTTGGTAACAAAATTACAGTAAAACAACATTTCTCAGTGCCCATATTTCTGGAATTACAGTTAGCATTTTTGTTAAGCGTTTCTAGGCTTTTGTTTGTAGGTCTGCATGTGTGGAGTAGTGCAACAGCACTCTCTTCTCTTTAAACTTACTTTCCTTTGACAGGCCAGGGCGATGCAGAACAACCAGTGCTCTACAGATTGTCACATGGTAGAGCCTGCCTTCATTAGAAAGCTTGTGTGTATGTGTGTTAACTGATTACAGATGTGGCTGGAAAGGGATCTTGCACATCATTCTGGATGTGTTCTGAGCTGTAGATGTATAAACTGCTGAGGAACCACTGACCACACAGCCTGAGCATGGCCTGGAGAGCAGACTGGCTGATTCTACTGTGATCTGACTCATGTTATCCGGGCAGAGGTACTTGGGGATAACAGTGTTTGTGTCTGTCTGGGCATCAGCGTCAGTTCAATGTGATTTCAAGCCCTGTGTCTTGATATTCCATCTCTTTCTTTTAAAGGTAAATATACAATTGCTACAGGCAGATCCTGTTAAAATCAACTCCATGACAAAAATCAAATGTTTTGTTTTTAATTAGTGGTCTTGTATAACTCGGGGTACATGTTGGTCAGTCGTTTTCAGATGCTGCAGCTAGTGGCCTATGGAGAGAGCGTGACCTGGACTTCCTCATTTATTTACCTGTGCTACCGCAAGGATATTTACATTACATAGAAACAGGACAGGAAAGGCAGATATCTTATCACTTTAGTTTATTCTAGTATGGTTAAGCTGAAGTTACCAAGGAGAAGAGAAGAGAATAAGAAAGGGAAGTTATGAGATGGTTCCTGGTGATTACTGCACCGTAGCCATACTGCTTGAATAGGCAATCATCAGTTAGGCCTGACCATGGAGGAGAGGGGACAAGGTGGGAGTTAGGATATGATGAGTGCCCCTCCCCCCAGTGTGTGTGTGTGTGTGTGTGTGTGTGTGTGTGTACACACGTACATCCCTATGTACACACATACCAGCCCTTACTTCTCCAGGGCAAATCTTACAGCTCTGTTTGATCTGCTGCATCTGAGGGAATGAATGTTTTGCCGCACAGAACACAGGGCTGTGGTGACTCTGCTGACTGTTGCACCCCAGGTCAGTGGTGGGTCCGTTGTTAGGGCGGCCATTCTGCCCCGCCCCTTTGTGCACCCCCATCATTTTCTGTAGTTGACCTGCTTTATGGTTCAGGAGTGGATGACTAGGTGAGTGAGTGCCATGCTGCCTGGGCCATTCTTGTCCCCTGTGGCTCCTGCCTGGCTCCTTCTGTCCTTTGCACTGGGAGGACTTGCTTCATGTGCCACGCTGTATCTCAGGGTCATTGTGGAAATGAGCCCTGTTAAACATTGTAGCCCACGTCTGAAACCCTGCTTTTATTTGGCTGGTAGAGGATTTGGCCAGTGTGTTTGTCACCTAAATTTTGGTTTCATGGCTTTTGTTATTTGTACCACAAATTCACAATTAACTGTTGAATTCCCACAGGCCCAAATGTCATTCTGGGTGTTCTGTAGCTTAGCAGTCCCTAGTCGATGCTTTGCTGGATTCATGGTCATGTGCTGACTGTCTTTAACCTTGGATTTTTGTTGGTTTGTTTGCTTTCAAATGTGGACATGAGAAGTGGACAGTCTAGTCCTAAGATGAAGGTGAGCGTTAGCAGACATGGGAGCACGGAACTGCATCTTATGGTGAAGAAGTTGGTGTGGCTGGAGTTGAAGGGTGTGGGGGCTGTGAAGGGGGGGAGTGGGAGGTAGCTGGAGGCCTATGAGTTGCTTCCTCCCTTGGCAGCTTGCATAAAATTATTTTCTGGTGTCTTGGAAGCCAGACTTCAGGAAAGAGGCGAGAGGTCAGTTGCAGCTGGAATTATCCTAGTCTTGTCCCCTAACTGTGTGGTATGGCCCACCCTCAATCCCTGGGGGGCAACTGAGGGCTACATCCATAAGTGTACCTTTGGGAGTCACTGACTATTCTGACCAACCTTTTGTAAGGATGATTCTCATGCTGGGGTTTTCCTTAGTCTGTGGCTCTTGTGGGGAGCACTGGCAGTTCAAGCATCCTAATTTCCTTTAAGATACTCACATGTGCGCGCGCACACACACACACACACACACACACACACACACACACCCCTTGTGTATAATTTTAGGTAAATATAAAAATAATATTTTTTTAAAGTTTTTGTCATAGCCTTGGAGTTATTTCATTCATTCAGTCATTGATTCATTTGTTTATTCCTTCATATTTTTATTTATTTTTATTTTTTTATTTTTTTTTTGGTTTTTCGAGACAGGGTTTCTCTGTGTAGCCTTGGCTGTCCTGGACTCACTTTGTAGACCAGGCTGGCCTTGAACTCACATCGATCCACCTGCCTCTGCCTCCCGAGTGCTGGGATTAAAGGCGTGCGCCACCACTGCCCGGCTCTTCATATTTTTAAAATGTTACTTTAAAGACGACTACAGTCAAGTCTCTGGTAAATTTCTGCAGTGGAATGAGGTAAACTTGGGAGTGCTCACTTGAGGAGCTGACTTTGGTCTTTGCTGCTCTTTGTTATGAAGCACATTTGTGCCCAGCTTTACCATGTGCCAATCAGAGGAGATCCAAGGTTGAGTAAGAAGACACTGGTATTAAGGCGTAAGAAATGCTCGTGCTGGTGATTGAGACAGGGAAGTGCAACAGTTAGCCAAGATGGAGAGGGAGCAGGTGTCTGTGCTGAGCCGTCTTTGCTTTCTTTAGAACGCGGGTTCGTAGTAGCCGTTAATTCATGAGTTACATGCAGGTGCTCTTAAACTCATTGATGTTCCTCTACTCACCCAGGACACGTCAGGTCCAAGCTGGTTAGGCAGGCTAAAAGCCATTACAGTCTCTGTCCCTCATTGAAACCTCCAGGAAAGATCACTTGTGGCCAGCTAAGATTTCTGCTCAAGCCGTTTTCTGAAGCCAATGGGTGTGTGTGTGTGTGTGTGTGTGTGTGTGTGTGTGTGTGTGTGTGTGTGTGTGTGTGTGT
>OU015750.1:79908719-79938075 GCA_907169655.1 Acomys percivali
GTGTGTGTGTGTGTGTGTGTGTGTGTGTGTGTGTGTGTGTGTGTGTGTGTGTGTGTGTAAGATAGATCCAGGAGGTGCATTTGTTTTTCTCCATACTCTATAATTTATCCTATATATCTAAAGAGTGATTTTGAGAAAATTTATTAGAGAAACGTTTGTGTCCAGATGTGTGTGGTAGGGATGTGTTTGGTTAGACCATTGAAGTTTAAGGTGTGCTGGCGTTATACAAGGATGCCTGTCTGGCTAAAATGAATGTTTTAATATTTGCTTTGCAGAGATTTTGAAATAGAAGTAAAGATGCTTACAATTTGGAAGAGCTTGCTTCCAGAGCTGACAGGGTTACTGTGATAAACAAAATGTGTTTTTGTTTTTAAAATAACTCTAAACAATAGCATCAGCACAGATTCTGAAGTATATCTGAAACGAAACTAAGGCTAAGTCTCACTTATCTTTTGGCTTAGGAACAGGAATTATTTTGGTGTTTCGGCTTGGGCTTTAGTTCGGTGCTTTGATAGTTGCAGGTAACATTCCAGACTCATTCGGTGATAATCTTTATCTCCTTCTGTTGTGGTTTTGTTGTTGTCCCGATTGACTGTTGTCAGAGTGTTAGTTTTAAGTTCTTACCACCGAGAGGCGGGAGACTCGCACGCTTGTGCCCGCTGCAGCGCTGCTTATCCAGAGCCTAGGTTTTGATGTTTGTGCAGTGACCTTTGGGAAGGCAATTTCTTCCTATCTTTGATTTTATTTATTTTTAGTTGTGGATAAGTGGGTGTTGATTTTAACCTTATCTGCAGATGAATATTCAAGTAAGGGAATATTTTGTTGCTGTCGGGGTGACAGTGTCAGGAGTCGTCCATTGGGCTGCCTGAGTTGTTTCTCCTGTCTTGGGGTTACTACAGTGATTTAAAATACCCTTTTCTTATTCTTAGCTGTCATGAAATAACCACAGTCCATAAATGTGAAGTTCAAATAAATATCCTAAAACAAATGCAAATTATCTAATTATTGTTCATTATTATTAAATAATTATATTACTACTTAAGTTTGAAAGTGATACATTTTTTAAGTATTAGAAAATTCATTTTAGGGGCTGGAGAGATGGCTCAGAGGTTAAGAGCATGGGCTGCTCTTCCAAAGGTCCTGAGTTCAATTCCCAGCAACTATATGATGGCTCACAACCATCTATAATAAGATCTTCTGGCGTGCAGGTGTACATGCAGGCAGAACACTGTATATGTAATAAATAAGTACATCTTTAAGAAAATTCATTTTATTATTTAACTTTGAAAAAAAATTCTACCACTGCAGATCTAAATTTCCTGTTTGTGATGCTAGCAGGCTGTAATTTGTAAATGTGTACTTAAGCTTGGTTTTCATTTAGATGAGAATTTTTTTCAGGTTTTCATATTTTCTATTATAAGTTAAAGTAACTGTCCTATGTGTGTTCATTTCCCCCTGTAGTTTAGGTCAGGAGAGCACAGTCCCTCTTGTTTGTAGGGAAACAGTCCTGCTCCTGGCTCTTATAGACTCCTCTAAGAGGAAGAGCAGCGATGGAGTCGGTTACGACCATTGTGGACGATGTCTCGCAGCTGTGCCGTTTTGGTTCCGTTCCAGAGATAGTATTTGTGTGCACTGGCAGAGTGTCCTAAAGCCCGCGCTGGAAGAGGTTCAACTCTGTAAAAGGAGCACTGTTTTATAACCTCACATGTTTTTATGGGGTGCTGGTGGTGCTGGTGGTCTTCATTGGTTTGTCTTTTGAGCTGACGCTTTATTGGGCACAGGCGTCACAGTTTCTGAATAGGAACTCGAGTTGTAGGTTTTCTGTCTTGTAAAATAAATTTAGTTGTGCTGTTGGCACGCATTGTGATGAGAACAAGTTGCTGTCCCTTCATCTTCGTTAGTGGTTACAGATAAGCACATCGGCTGACACTCACGTGCTGTGTTCTTCTTGGTGTTTAATAAGCCGATTTACACTTGAGGTTTATGTATGCATCAGAAGATGGAAGAGTACGAGGAAACCGCAAACATTGAGAAGTTAGGAAGCAAAACAAAACAGTGCTTCTCAGTGGAAACTGCTCACCTAACTGGCTTGGTGCTTCCTGTTTATTTACATACATTCTGGGAAATTGTCATTGCTTAGAAAAGATTGATAATATTTTCCTCCAGACTTTCCTCAAGTTACCTAAGTGCAGTCGTCGTCCTCTTCCCAGCTGTGGTGACATGCTTGGCGGTTACTGCCTCCCTGCTGCGCGACAGTCTCCCGCACTTCTTCACCTTGTGGGTCCCTGCAGCATCTTGTGGGTGTGCTGTACGCCTCCTCCCGTCTGATTGGCTCCCTCTGGCCAGCTCTCATTGCTTCTTTGATGTTCCTTCCTGTTGCTGCCTGGACATTTATTATGAGTATTTTCCTTGCCCCTTCTGCCCAGGGCTCCATCCACGCCTGTCATTAGCTGATCTAGCAGTTCAGTCCTGCATATGGAAACCCAGCCTCTGTCATTCCTCAGCAACCAGCCTTTTCTTTTTTGGATGAGTATCATATAGACACTTCAGGTCAGGTACCATCTAATACCTTTTGATCCCTTTGTCCGTATTTCTTGGTCTTGTTAGAAGTTTCTCTGGGCCAATGGTGTTCTTTTATTTTTATTTATTTATTTATTTATTTATTTATTTATTTATTTATTTATTTATTTATCTATTTATTTAGTCATTTTTTGAGGCAGGGTTTCTATGTGGTGTCTTGGCTGTCCTGGACTCGTTTTTGTAGACCAAGCTGGCCAATGGTGTTCTTATTTGACTTTTGACTTCCAGCAACCTGGGAACTCTGGTCTCCTTTACTCCCACAGTCCAGCTTACTAGTAATTAAGTTGTGTCTATTTTGCTCACTAAACAGTTGGGGACAACACCTCTGTGTTTGTACCTTTGCTGCCCCTGTCTTAGTCCCATGGATCGTTGGAGGATCATTTTATCCAGCTTCCTTTCATTGTATCACTTGTTCTCAAATGGCTGCCAAAGTAGCCTTCCAGAAGTACAAAGTTAATATTATTTTCCATTGCCTACAGGGCTGAGTGAGAACATCTGAGTTAGTTCAGTACTGACCACGCATTGTTTGGCTGTGGCTTCCGTTTTCCCATCTCCATCCCCACCCCATGTTCCAGGCAGATGCAGTACTCCCCGTTCTCTCCAGCACATTTATCTTTAATGGTCCCGGGCCCTTCCCCAGTCTTTCCCACAGTCTGCGATGCACTCAGGCCCACTTATCATCTGCCCAGGAAGCGCCTTCTCAAGGTCACCTTGGGACTCATTCGCTCCTCATCAGGTCAGTTATTGTTAAATTGTTTGTGCCTCTGTTATTATCGCACTTCTCCTCCTTCATGCAGTTAAATATTCTAGCAATCCCTCTCACATTGCAGGGAGCCACATTCCATATAGGCCTGCAGCCCTGGAAGCTTTCAGCATGTAAAGAGCAGGTCCAAACAGAACTGAAAATCAAAACCTCATAGGCAGCACTACTGAGCCGTGTGCAGGCTTGACGGCGCCTAGTTGTGTTGTTTGGACAGAGAGGCATTAGCACTCAGGGCTGTGCATACACGTGCTCACGACTGCTGTCCTGCTGAGGTTATAGAAACCCACGCACACAACTGTAGTTCCTGGTTCGGATGCTGGTAAAGCTCTCCAGAATACGTGTCCACAGAAGTGTCAGGGAGGTGTACTGCACCCTGGGGGCTGTGCTGGACCGAGGGCTAGGTACAGCTGCCCTTTATGTTGTACCTTCATATTTTCCAATAGAAGCAGTGAGTGCTCAGCTTTATAGCACCTTTCTATTTTATAACTTGTTTAAATTATGTGATTGGGAGCATGAGTACAAATGTCAGAGGACAACTTTTGGGGGCTGCTGTCTGGAGTCCTCCTGGCCCCCCAGTTCCTGGCATTGAATTTAGGTTGTCAGGCATGGCAGCAAGCACTGTATCCACTGAACCATATGGCCTTTTTAGAGTACCAGCAGCTTTTTTTTTTTTTATAACGTGTAAGGAATAGATATGTACTTTGTGTGACCGTGTGAACATGTGTCTATGGATGTCTGTGCATGTGTGTGCCAGGGTTGACATGAGTATCTTTCAGAGCTACTCTCTTCTTTATTTTTCTCTCTGAAGCTGGATTCACTGATGGGGTGGGCTGGTTGTCAGTGAGCTCCAAGGAGCTGCCCATCTTCCCTTCGCCCCGTCCCCACATTGCTAGGCTTACAGAAACCCTACAGGGCTGCAGCTCTCTAGATGCTGTGAGTCCAAATCCAGGCCCTCCTGCCTGCACTGCTGCATCAGCCCCTAGCCCCCAGCCCCCAGCCCGTAGCCTCCAGCCCCCAGCCCCCATGATGGCTACTTTAAAAGCCTGACGAGGAAAGATTGAAGAGAAACTACAGAGGTGGGTTAGGTTGGAGAAATAGTTTTCATTTTGCATATTGAGAACAAAGAATTTGGTTAGGGACATTATTGTATTTTAATATCTTAAAAGAAAAGAATGAAGTTACTATAGCATACACTTAGCCATCTTAGAGAAAAACGCTGTAGATTGTGACCATGACAGTTTTTGTTTAACAGTACTCTGCACTCCTTTAGTGTTGGTATTTGACTGGCGGCTAGCGTAATGATCGTCTGTTGTTCCCAGCACTGTCCTGCTGAAGACTTCAGTGGCCATGGCCTTCGTTTTGTAGACTAGGGGAAGGACAGTGTGATACCATTCTTTAAACTGAGTGCAAGCTTAGTGTTCTTTCGGGTTGAAAAAGTAGAGAATTAGGAGTGTTTGCCTGCATATATATCAGTGCACCAGGAACGGGTGCCGTGCCCCTGGGAACTGGAGTTACAACTGCGAGCTACCATGCCGGCCTGGGAGTGGACCTTAGTCTCCCGTGAGTGTGGTAAGTGCTCCTAAGCTGCAGCCATCTCCTGCACGGGCCTTTTACTCACTGTGGGAAGGTACTGGCTTTTTTTAGGTATAGAAGTCGGGGCAGGCTGGGAAATGCTTTAGCTCTCCACTTCCTGTATTGGAGCTGGGTTTTATTTTTGGTGTTTTTGGCATTAGGTTACAGTAAAGGGCCTTGTTACCAGTTTCTTTCCTTTAGCTGTGACTTGCTTTTCCCTCGTCAGCCAGGCAGGGCATACTGTCCTCAAGGAATTGGGAGTGAGAGTCAGAATCTGGTGTCTAGTTTGGTTAGACCTGCTGACTACCCGTGTGACCCAGACACTCCCTACTGTGGGGCTCAGATTCCCCATGTGGTACAGGCCGTGCTGAGGCACACCAGCACTGACCATTTTGGTGTTGACTGAGTCTGTGAAGCCCCACTTTGCTGCATCCTGCTGTAGAGTGTTGCCCTGTGGCTAGCAGAGCCTTTTTTTTTTTTTTTCTCTTCGTGCTCCTGTTTCTGGTAAGTAGTTTTTTTATTTCATTTGCTCATCTCTAAGTCAACATGGGAATGGTTTCTACCTGACTGTGGCCCCTGTGGCAGAGTGTGTGAAGAACAGCCCTTGCCGTTGGAAGCTTAGAGCTCCTTGCTCGACTTCCCACAGGAGTTACCACTTCTGCTGCCCCCTTCCTGTCCCCTGCCTCCGTCTCTTATGATACATATGATGCAATGATTTGTTTATGTGTCTGTCTTCCCTGCTGGACTTTGAATTCCCTGTAGAAGACCATTGCCAGACATCAAGGAGGAACCTAGCAAGCGCTTCTTAGGCATTTCAAATACAAATGGAGGCACTGTGGGCCCGGAGAGCTTGGCCCCACTGGGCTTCAGCAGATCGCAGAGCAGAGTGGGGGAGACGCTTGCAAGGTACCGTGTACTGAAATAGAACTGCGAATAGGGCCAGATTTTAAAGCCAGAGCAAACAGAAACACTCCCCCAGCGCCCCTCCCACCAGGAGATTTATAGGAACTAATTGGTTTACCTGCGCTGAGCTGGCACTCTCAGAGCCCGCCCTTCTGTTTTAACTAGCTTTGAAAGCATCGTCTGGTTTGTCTCTGCCCCCTTTTCCAGCTCATCATCACAGTCACTGTATAGATGGAGGGACTGACCTTTTCTAGAGTCTGCCTACATTTCTTTCAACAAAGCGGTTAACGTCATTGACAGTTGGTCTTTTGGCTTTTGACAGTCACCAAGTAGAATGCAAAACAGACAGCTTTGCTGGATTACTCCATTAGTCCAACTGTGTGTGCCTGTTAGGCTTTAGTCTTTAGCAGGTTTTGGTGGGTTTGTTGTTTTGTTTTGTTTTGTTTTTTTGTATAAAGAGTACCTGTTAAGAGCTTTATTAAAATACTGCTTGATATTAAAAAGCAGTAACTTTTTAATTAGAAAATTTGAACCACCATTTTGTTTTCTCTTCCTGTCCCCTCCCGTGTGTGTGTGTGTGTGTGTGTGTGTGTGTGTGTGTGTACATGCTTGTATGTATGCATGTGTGTATATGTGTGCATATATGTGTGAGTGTGAATATGTGTGCATGTGTATGTGCATGTGTGTGCACGTGTGCGTGCGTGTGTGAGCGTGTTGGGGGTGAGTGTCAAGGATTGGGATTTGAGCATTGTTCCCAATGCATGTTAAGAAAGCGTTTTCCCACAGAGCAGTATCCCCAGACCCTTACTGTTTTCTTCTTTCCCTTGTACGTGCTCCCACTTTATCTCCGCATCCCTTGTAAAAACCCAAGTCATCCTTGCATTTCCAGAGTCCTAAAAGTCTGCAAAATGCTACATTTTAAGAAGTGTAAGTGAACATGTGCATATAATACTGCCAGGATGTCTGGTTAAGGAAGGAGTTTTATAGATGACTCACCTACAGATTAGTCTGCATTTAGAGCCTGAAAGAAATTAAATGGTGCTGTGTGGTCCAAAGACATCTTGTACATTGGAGTCCAGGTACTCATGGATCATTGGTCCTTTCCCTTCCCTGTGTCTGTCTTCCGTTGACTCTAGATAGGTGTGCCAGGGCCAATTATCCTAACACATACAGGGTTCTAGAAAATTAACATCCATTTGGAGAGTCAGGAACCCTGTCCATGGTGGTGGTGGAGGAGGAGGAGGTGGTGGTGGTGGTGGTGTTGGTGGTGGAGGAGGAGGAGGAGGAGGAGGAGGAGGAGGAGGAGCTGGTGCTGGTGCTGGTGCTGGTGCTGGTGTGTCCGGTCTTGTATGATAGTTGCTGGACGGGAATGTTGGATCTCAGTCAGTCAGCTCAGTTTTATTAGAAAAGAGATAAAGAGGCTTATTTTTGAGAGCCTTCCAATTGCTTCTAGGGCTCTGCTAGGACACTGTCGTCTGCGTTCCCCCTGGTCGTGCCAGTGAGCTCACTTCTTAAAGGAATGTGGGCAGAGTAGAGGTGTGCCAGCTGAAGAACCTGCCATCCCCTTGCCTTTTCTGTGAAGTGAGAACCGTCTGTGCTCCAAGAGTGATGCTCACAGTTTGGAGCTGACCACCAGGTTACTGAGTCCTCTTTTTCTTTCTTTTTGCGGCAGTCTTGCTTGTACCCTGGCTGGTTTCAGATCCCAGTATGTAGCCTTGCTGCAGCCTCAGCATCTCTGGGGTTGTAGGCGTCACATGACACTTGGCCTCGACATCTCCTTTCTTCTCTCTCTTTTCTTCCTTCTCTTCTTCTCTTTTTCCCTCTTGGGTGGGAAATAGTTTTAAAAAATCAAGTTACCCTGGCTTTAAGATCTACGTAAACCCTCATACACAAATAAAGGACAATGCTTTCTACCCTAACAAACAATTCTCTTGACTATGTATACAAATGACATTTTAAGGATAACTTTCCTATTTTCAGTTTTATGATAGTGATGATACAGCATAAAAATAGTTTAAAAATATTTTTCCCAAGATGCATGTAACATATACAAGTGCTGTTAACAAAATACAAGCTGTATTTCAGCATATGTACGTTGAATTGTTTAAAATCTTTTTGGGAACAAGTAATTTAAATGTAGCTGGACATACTTGTAGAATTCTTCGTTGACAACCAATTGGCTAGGCCTCTCAAGTTGCTTCACTTGTGGATTCAGTTTACTAAAAAGCTTGGGTGTTAAGATGGGTGCTAGAAATGGTAACTGACTGCTCTGATGTAGACTGACGTGTGAGTTTAGGCCTTCTGCATGTGAGTGCAGGAATAGATTTAGTACCTTTGAGTTGGATTTTCAAATTCTAATGCCACAAAAGTCACCACGCTACTTAGTCTTTCCAGCGATGAGGCTCATGTGTCTGATGAATGAGGTCTTCAGCTTTGAAGCCAGCAAGAGCTGAGCCAGTAGCACTGGTGGCCATGTCTGTGAGGAGTCAGGCTGCCATAACAAAGCACCAGACAGCTGAAACATCAGAAACTCATTGGCTCACAGTTTGGACGTTAGAAGCCCAAATTGGAATCGCCAGTATCATTTTGTGGAAAGACCTCTTCCTGGGTTTTACTTAGATGGCTGTGATGTAAACTCTCTGGTGTTTGTTCTCACAGGGGCATTAATTTTATCACCACGACCTCCCCTCCCCTCCCCTCCCCTCCCCTCCCCTCTGTTTCCCGGCCTCATTCTAAATTGTTATCTCTTAAAGCTTCCATGTCCATGTACAAAGTACAGATTTTAGGAGGACAAATTTCTGTTCCTACAGGCAAAGAAAAGAAAGACATACAGGCATGGTAGGAGTGTCTGAGCTAGAGCTGGCAGACCTGCTGGCTAAAGCCTAGTTTACTGGTGTTAGTGCTGTAGGTCGGTGGCTGCCAGATTTCTTTATTCCACAGAACAGTGTGTTTCAGAAAATGTTTGGAACCATGTATGTAATAAATGTGTATGATCAGTATTTACTAAAAGTATGCTGTAAGGGCTTGTGAGATGCTTTTTTGGCAATTTTAGGGTATGGAACTCATACAGTGGAGAGAGAGGACCAGCTTCCCTTAAGTTGTCCTCTGACCATCACACATTCACCATGGTGTGCACACATGTGCATGCTTCTAATATACAAAATACATAAATGTTAAAAACATTTAAAAATAGGTTTATAATTTAAAATGGCAAAAACTTAATGGGAATATAAAGGATGATACTTTGAATTAAGTAAAATGGGTTCTACTGAAAATCACAGCAAATTGATATTTTGTGTAATGGTGAAAACTCTGGGAATAGCCTGTTTTTAGTGTATAGAACACTTCAAAGTTTTGTAATTGCGTGGTTTGACAGGAATCTTTTTGGAATTATTACAAAAGCTTATCTTGAGTAAGTCTTCTCATGAAGAAAACGTTACCCTTTCCATCCATCTTGTACAGGTGACATCTTGTTTGTTGAAATAACTAAAATGCTTCCGTTCTGCTTGGGAAATTCTCTTTTTAAACTTTTGAAGACCTTGCTTATCCAGCGTAAATCCTGGGCCCCGGTTCTGCAGTACATCATCAAGAGAGATTTACCTTCCTCCTTTGGAGGGCAACCAAAGGCAGCCGCGCTAGCTTGTAATGCTTTGGGGGCTTCCTGAACAGCCCTGATCAACAGCTCAAATGACAATTTCTCTGCCTGGTCTCAGAAACTTTGCTTCTTGAGGGGAACAAAAATTATCATAAAAACTGTGGGGACCTATGAGCTGGCTCAGTGGGTAAAGATGTCTGTTGCTGAGCCTGATGGCCTGAGGTTGATCCCCAGACCCACATGGTAAAAGGACTGACTTGCAGAAGTTATTTTCTGACCCCCGCCTCCTCCCTCCCCCCCCCCCTCTCTCAAATTAAAAAAAAAAAACCCAACCAAATGAGAATTCTTAGTAATGGTTGAATATAAAAGCTGCCATTACAGAGTTGGAGTTTTGTCACCAGGACAGTCTCCTGTAGTTATGCATGGGACAGGCAGCAGCAGGCTCTTCTGTGACCCACATGAATTCTCTTGGTGAGGAGTGAACTGACTTGGAAGTGAGCTGGGCTTTTCTACTGAGCATGCCCTTCTCTAGCAGGGTCCAGCTTGGGTGGGGCCCAGCTTGCTCATTAAGCTTTTGGAGCTGGGTTTCCATCGGCTTTCCACAGTCTTCTAATGCCAAGAAACAGGAGACAGCCGGCTGGATGTGCCTCGATGCTGCCTGCGTATGTACGTGCAGGGGAGTTCTGTTGGAGCAGTTGGGTTTTGTGTTCCATGCTTACTTGTTTCTGCTTGAGAAAGAAGTTTGTTGTTGAGAGTGTGATTAAATGTGGACTATGCTAGTGTACTGAGTAGATGGAATTTGGGTACGTAGTCTCTTTAGGAAAGGAATGTTGTGCTGTATTTGCTCAAGCCCCCTTAAAACTGTAAGGAAGCGCGTGTATATATTGTACGTGACTGCATACATATGTGTGTGTGTATTTTAGTGGCCAAAGTTTTTAGACTAGTTACTTGCATTTTCCTAGGCAAATGTTGCATTTGTGTGGGTCTTCTTTACCACAAACAGCCTTTTCAGATCGGCCTGTACAGCAGTGGAGCTGGCTGACTTTATGCACTTGTCCTCCAGCCTTAGCACTGGCTTGGCAGCTCCCATCTGAGAAGCCATATGAAGACGAATCATCTTCTAACCCTGTTGCACAGTTACTGTTTAGCACATTAAGGGGTGGGCATCTTGGTGTATCATAGATGTTTCACCCTCGAGTATCTGTTCCCTAGCGCTTAGAGATGGACATTCCCACTGTTTTAGTACCTACAGTCATAGTTAGGCATTTCTCAAGAACTGTCTGCTATTTTCACAGTCTTGTGCTCTCTGTTTTATTTCTAAATATCTAGTTTTGTCATGTGGAGAAAATGTGACAATTCATTCTGTTGCTTAGATTCTGACATTCATATGGGATTAAAAAAACTATGATTTTTTTTCTTTATATAATTTATTTATCTAGTAATCTTTCTTTAAAAGTGAAGAAAAACTCTAAACTGGTTTTATTGCTACTTCCTAACAAAGAAAGTGGTCCCACCGTGATGGGCCCGTGACTTTTGTGGTTCTGGTCAACACTACAGGGACTACCCTGCTGTATGGGGCACAGGGAGCTGAGTGCATGTGTGTTTACGCTGCAGCATTCCCAGGCTTACAGAGAAGAGGATTTGAAAGCAGGCCCCAGCTTGGTGGACTTGTCTTAGTCTGCAGCATTGATTGATTTTGACAAGCTTTTGTCTTATGACCCATTAAAATGCAGCGTCTGCAGCCTGCGTGTTTATCCCATGCGGTTTGTTAACCTTGGTGGATTTGTCTTTAGCTGATTTGGGAAGAGCCTCTGGGAATACTGTTGCTGTTTTGTAGCATAGGACTTAGAGTTTATTTATACAGATGTGGGTACCTGGTTGTTGGTCACCACTTAGGGTTAGGCGAGCATCCTATGCAGAAGGGAGCTGGCGGCAGCCCGGAACAAGGACACTTGGTGGAATCTGTTGGGATCAGGAGAGATGATGGTTTTGGCCCTGCTCTGCCTGGGCCTGATTTCTTTTCTACAGAGTGTTATATGATGAGGATCTCATAAATGCTCCCTAGATACTAGGAACAACATAACAGTGGTATTGAGAAGCCACCGGATGTGTGGACATTGCGCTGGGAACATGAAGTTTTGCTCATCTCACAAAAATGTCACTCTGTATGGGAGCATAGTAGCCGATGTGGGCCAGGGAGGAGGTGTGGACAGGAAACGTGACATCGCTGTGCTCACAAGGCCAGTTCATGGCTGCTTTTCTCTACAAACGAAGAGGAAGCTGCTGAATGTGATTGGGAATGCTTGTGCCTTACACACTTTCCTTTCTTTCTCAGTTTCTCTTCCCTTTAAAACCTGTCCTCTACTTGGAGAGCACTGGTGAGCGCCGTGCTTCCCTTCCCTGAGCAGATGACAGCAGCAGCAATCCTGTGTGGCCCCCTTGTACTACAGCATTCCTACACACGTTGTTTCAGCTCTGCCCTCAGATTGGGAGTGTAAAGGAAAAGCAGGGCTTTCTGAAAAACTCTAGCCTTCTCTCTGTATAAGTACACAACTGAGAATACTTTTCTTTCTTTTTTTTTTTTTTTTTCCCTGAGACAGGGTTTCTCTGTGTAGCCTTGGCTGTCCTGGACTTGCTTTGTAGACCAGGCTGGCCTCGAACTCACAGGCATCCACCTGCCTCTGTCTGTTCCTCCCGAGTGATGGGATTAAAGGCATGCGCCACCACTGCCTGGCTACTTTTCACTTTTATTACATTCATCTATGTGTGTCTAAGGTGTCTGTGCGCATGCCCGTGCACAGTGACCCAGGGTGCATGGATGGAGGGTAGATTCAGTTCTCTCCTTTTAGTACGTGAGTCCTAGGATCAGACTTACATAGCAAGCTTGGGACAGGGTCTTTTACCCATGAAAATCTTCCTTAAAAGTACTGCTATTCTAAACACACAGGCATTAAGCTTAGGCTAGGAAAGCCTCCCGTGGGATTTCAGATCGACTAGCAGAAATGAGTTACTTTGAGACCATAAAGTACTGGACTCTATTCGCCAGGACGTGACTGTCATGCTTCTCTGTTGGAGCAGCTTGGAATTTGTCTGTGCTCATGCTGTTCGTTTGTGTGGCTAGAGCTGTGTGACAGGCAGGATGGCTCCGCTGCTCACTCAGTGTGTAAATATATCCTTAACACAGTGTGGAAGTACTTCATCCCATTGAAACGTGGGCTCAATAGGAAATCCTTTCTCCTGCGTTGAACCTCATATATAGCTCACTTACCAAGTACCGGCCCGTTCCCACAGCCTGTTACTCTTCTAAATTCTTCCTGCTTTGTTCCCTGGTATATAGGTAGATACATATGTGCACAGAAACATTTATTTCTTTCAAAATCTGTGCTTTCAGCCAAAATTAGCACAGTGGGACTGTTGGTTAAAAATACATATTTGGGACTGTGATAGTTTTCTGTTTTGTTTGTTTGTTGGTTGGTTTTTGAGATAGAGGTGCCTTGTTAGTCCTGGCTGTCCTAGAACCTACTATATAGATCAGGTTGGCTGAAACTCACAGAGACATGTCTGCATCTACCCAAGTGCTGCGATCAAAGACATGTACCCTCATGTTCTGCCCCATGACATAACTATTGACAAACTGACATTCATGGTGTCTGTACCAGATGCTCTTTAGTAATATGAATGCGGATGCGTCTGTGTCAGTCACCATGCTCGGTGTCATGTGATTAGGAGTGCTTCTATTCCAAATTTGAAGCTGTGTTTTCCTTTTTCTTTTTAAACAGAGTTTCATTCTGTGGCCAGCTGAGAGTTGAGCTGACCCTGCCTTGGCCTCTGTCTGGCCTCCGGGTGCATTTCTTCTCCTAGGAATGCAGAGGACTGCCTTTTTGTTTCAGCTGTCTGTGACCATTTGAATGCCTTTGGCAATAATTTCAGCCACAGGAGAGTGCTATTTTACATCACACAAAATAAAACCTGACTACCTCTGTCTGTGCTCTGCATCCTGAGCCAGTTTCTCCTTAGGCTGTCTCCTTCAAGGGTTCAAGCTGGCCACAACATTTCTGCAGTGTTCAGAGGCAAGAAAGCCAGCTCCTCTTCTAGAGGGAGAAATCTTTTTCGTGGAAACTCATCAACTGATGAATGCATGTCTTGATGACAAAAAGGGAAACCTCAAGATTGCTCTAGACCAACACAGCCTACACTGCGACCCTCCTGGATGTATTCTCTGTGCATACATGAGTCAGGGGAGAAAAACTAGAAAAAAAGGGGAGAAAAAGGAGAAAAAGAAAAAGCAGAGGAAATGCATGCTCTGAATGAAAGCTGATCTCACCTGTACTAGAACTAGCAAAAGGCCGCATTGTAGTCCATAGTGGTTCAGTGTGGGGCTTAATTTCAATAGTGTGCTATTATGAGTTTTTAGATTGATGCAATTTAGTAGATGCCGTACAGTGGCCAGTTGCTTCTTTGAAATGTATTTACACTTAGTGGGTAGAGAGTATACTTGCTAAGCCATCTCATCCTTAAGAGGAACAAGCCTACAAAGCCTCCCTCGTGCTCGGCCGCTCTCTACTGAACTGTACATATCAGTCCTTGCTGCCCATTCTGTCTGCTTGTGTTTACTGTTCCTTCTTCCTCTTCAGGCCTTTTGTCTTCCCTTTCCTCCCATCTGTCTTCCTTGTTCATGTTCCACACATTTGAGAAGCATCACCCTGTAATGCTTGAGTAGAGTTAGGTAGCTGCTGACTCACCTCTGCCTTTGATGCTCAAATGGAAGATTGTGGCATTAAAAGAATCTTCTAGACAGGCATGGTGGCACACGCCTGTAATCCCAGCACTTGGGAGGCAGAGGCAGGCAGATCACTGTGAGTGCAAGGCCAGCCTCATCTACAAAGCGAGTCCAGGACAGCCAAGGCTACACAGAGAAGCCCTGTCTCGAAAAACCAAAAAGCAAACAAAAAAGACTACGCTTCGGCTGTGGGATGTTTGGGGAGTTGTAGATCTTAGCGAGCTCCTACTTATCCTGCCACAAGCATGGCAGATGAATTTTGTTAGTTTAGAAGACATCTGAATTAGAACTGCCCAGACATTGCCAATATAATTTTATGATTCATGGCTATTTGTAGAGCAGTTTTGTTTCTGTATTTCTCAGAGTTGAAACAAAAATCTTTTAGCCTCTTAATGCCAATTTCAAAGTTTAAAAATGTATCCTTTTCCCCTTTCTTAATCACAGCTCCTTAAATCCTTTGTGTCCTGCTAGGAGCAGTGGGTTGCTTATGACATCATGATGAAGGCCTAGGAAGGGAGCCACTGATGGGGCGTCCACCTTTCCCAGTTTCTTCTTTAAGGGTTGCGTGTAGCCTGGACCCTTAACGGTGGTAACGAAACACCTGGAGCTGCCATTAACACAGACCTTTTCTTAAGTTTTTCCCGAGTGTGTAGAGCTGTGAGGCCATCGATTTTGTGAACTACTGATGATTTGGGAGCCTGTGGCTTAAACGGCAGAACGTACAGCAGGTGGTTTAAGCAGTGTAGCTGCAGCACCTTGGTGTAAACGCCCTTTTAAAAACACAGACATAAAGAGTGGTTTTCCTTAATATCATTTTCTACTAAATGGTACTGGACTTCTGTAGACAGTTTTCTGCTTGATTACGTGTTCAGTGATGCATGCCTTTTTTCCTGAAGCAGTCACAATAACAAACACTTCCATCAGCCCCAACTGGAGAATGCCAAAGTGGTAATTGTGTCAAAACCACATGCCTCTCTAATGGGCTGCTTGTTCACAGCCTTGTTTTCTTGTTGTTGGCAAGTAGAAAATCTTTACTTAGTATATTATATAACTATACCACTAATGACGGGCTGCTAATTCTAATTAGGGATTAATGAGCATGGTCATGGTTGGAGGAGCAGTAGTTCTGGTTTTCTCTCTGCCCATTTCACTTTGTGCCTGGGGCAAATCTAGCTCGCTGAATTGTTCTTGCTGATAAAATCAGGATATTAGGCTGGATTTTTCTTTTTTCTTTTCTTTTGTTGTTGTTTTTGTTTTTGAGGGCGGGGGTGTGGGGGGGAAGGGGCAGACAGTTTCTCTGTGTGTGTAGCCTTGGCTGTATCTTGGAATTCACTCTGTAGACTAGGCTCGTCTTGAACTCAGAGCCACCTGTCTCTGCCTCCCGATTGTGGGGGGTTAAAGGCATGTGCCACCACCACCACCCGGCTCAGACTAAAAAAATTAGTAATGCCCAGAAAATAGTATTTACTGAATAGTGCTTGCCACCTTTTGAAGACAAGTCTAGATGCTACGTCTATAAATGAGAGGAAGAGCCCTGCCTTCATGGACTCCCCATCTTAGTGGGAAGTACAGCCCTGACTTCCTGTTTTGGAAGTGCACCAGACAGCACTGAGTTTCCTTTTTTTCTGGGTGGTGCACTTAATGGCCTGTTCACATCTGAATGCTGAGTTACATGCATGGTAATTATGGTGAACACACATGCTGTAATCATGTTCTCTTGATGGTAGTGATTTGTTTAAGAAACCATCTTACAAACAAAGGAGACAGTGTTATGTTTGCGCTCTTGGGGCTATTTTAAGAGTATGGTTGCTTACATAGAGTTACGCCCACCTTTATTGTTGGCTTGTCACAACCCAGTAAGCTAGTCCCACTGTTCTCTGTCCTACAGCATTAATTTGAATGAGTGACACTGGTCAACCCCGGGCTGGGAAGACAGTGGACACTGCTGCAGTCCATGAGGCTCAGCCTACGCTTGGCTCGCCCATGCTCTCTATTTCTGTACTAGCAGTTTGTCTTCAGCGTCTGTCCATTCGCTTGTGACCACATGGCCAACAGTGGCCTTTCCACAAGCTGACGTGAATCTTTCCTAAGGAGTGAACCAGGAGTTTTGTGACTCATTAGGTAATCCATGGGTGTATTGAACAACAGAAATTGCACACTGTGTGACATAGTGAGCTGTTCGTGGTTGTCTTAGTTTGGGTCTTATTGTTGTGAAGAGGCACCATGACTATGGCAGCCTTTGTAAAGGAAAACATTTAATAGGGGCTGACTTACAGTTTCAGAGGTTTAGTCAGTCCATTGTCATCATCGTGGGAAGCATGGCTGCATGCAGGCAGACATGGTGCTGGAGCTGAGAGTTCTGTATCTGGATCCACAGGCAGCAGGAGGAGACTGTCTTGATCATAGGAGACCTCAAAGCCTGCCGCCACAGTGACACACTTCCTCCAACAAGGCCCCACCTCCTAATAGTGCCACTCCTATAGCCAAACATTTAAACACATGAATGGGGGGAGGCATTCCTACTCAAACCACCACATTGGTATCTTCTTTGATTAAAATAGGAACAGCTATTACTTCTTTCAACATGACAGTGGGAACTTTAGCTTTATGGTTCACTGCTTTTTGAGTATTTTGGCCAAAAGCTGATTGCTCCCCTGTTTATCATAGCCAGAGTACTTAGAAAGCTGCCAGTTTATCTTGGTTAGCTTACACCTGTGTGGGGCAGCTTTTCTTTTAACTTTACCTAGGTATTTATTCACCTCTCAGGATGTAATTAGAAAGTATATGCTAGAAATCAACTGGTTTTCATGTGACTAATGTACATAAGATTCTTATATGTGTTTGGGAAAAGACCTGTTTTCTGTGCACTATAGATCCAGTTGTACCCTTGTTTTGGCTAGTGGCGCTGTGAGTTGTAAACCCTAGACTAGGACATCCCATGTGGGTCTGGCAGTTAACTGTGCCCTCTTGTAGCACTGCTCTCAGAGATAGTATACCTTCCATTTTGCCATCTCGCCAGGCTTCCCTTTTTCTTCCTCTGCCTTGCATGGAGGTGGTAGTAAGGGTTTCTCGAAGAACTCTCTAGTGCCGAGCACCCCAGGTTTCCTAGGTGATAGCAGTATCATGTGTGCTTGCAGCTCTTCACCCATGTGGCCACAGCTCCCAAGTGGTTTCCATCCCTCATGCACATCTAGCCTCTCAGAGCTAGACATTGCTACAGACCTGTCAATCACAGTGAATTTCAAGTCAGGTCACATGTCTTGGCTACACCCATCTTCCTGGATATCCTGTTTGCACGGATAACTTTCCCCAGTGTCCCGTAGAGTCCCTAGATTCTTTTTCTTTCTTTCCATAGTCAGAAGTTGCCTCCGCCTGTCCCATGACATTCATTTCTTAGGCTCATCCTCACTGCTTTGGCCTTAATAAAGACTATGCCTGGATTTCTGCAACCATCTCCCTGATGCCTTTCTGTTTCAGTCTCTCATTTCAGGCCTTGCAGTCAGGCTGGGCTGTTGAAACAGGTATCTTATCTCCTTATTAGTTAAAGTTCCTGAGCTCTAGAAGCAACTAATTTTAGGCTGTGTCCATGGAACACATGCATTAGGGCTTTCTTATGACTAAATAGCATTCTGCTATATTGCTTTAAAGGGTCACATCTGTGGTTTATGTATGAATCTGCTTTAAGACAATTGTGCATTCCTTTTCCTTTTCAACTTCATGTTTGTGCCCTGTAAGAAGCTAGCTCAGACATTTCCCATGGCTAGGCTGCCAACACTCAGAACACTCTGGGGCAAGGATCATGAGGGAGCAAGCAGGGCGCTTGAGCTGGCTCCAGCCCCACTTCCCCCAGCCTGCTGTCCTAGTTGGGGCGTCTGCTGTGCTTGAGCTGGCTCCAGCCCCACTTCCCCCAGCCTGCTGTCCTTGGGGGGGAGTCTGCTATGCTTGAGCTGGCTCCACCCCCACTTCCCTCCTGCCTGCTGTCCTTGGGGGGGGAGTCTGCTATGCTTGAGCTGGCTCACCCCCACTTCCCTCCTGCCTGCTGTCCTTGTGGGGAGTCTGCTATGCTTGAGCTGGCTCCACCCCCACTTCACCCCCCCAGCCTGCTGTCCTTGTGGGGAGTCTGCTATGCTTGAGCTGGCTTTACCCCCACTTCCCCCCTGCCTGCTGTCCTTGTAGGGGGGTCTACTATGCTTGAGCAGTCCCTCTCTGCTTATGTAAGATTTAGGCCGGCAGTTATTTTCAGATTTAACTAATTTTGTTTCATTAGTTGTGTTGGAATAAGTCATTAGGTGTGTCTTTCCCATTCTATAAGATCTCTATTTCATATGGACAAGGACCTTTATTTTTCTTATCTCTCTCTCTCACACACACACACACACACACACACACACACGGTGTCTGAGATTGGGAAGAGTGGCGGCTTAGAGTTTTGTCTTTAATCATATTCTCAGAAGCTTAACTTTTGGAGTTTGCTGTTGACTCAGGATTTAACACTGGAAAGCAAAATGATAATATAATAATAATAATAATAATAATTATAATAATAATAATATAATAATAATAATAATATAATAATAATAAGTAGTGGTGGTGGTGGTGGTGGCAGTAGTATTAGTATTACTACCACTACTATTACTATTACTACTACTACAGGTTTTGTCTCAGTGAGTTTTTATTGCTGTTAAGCATACAGCATTTAAAATTGGTTCTTCTTTTGTTTGTTTGGTTTTTTGAGACAGACTTTCTCTGTGTAGCCTTGACTATCCTGGATCTCTTTCTGTAGACCAGGCTGGCCTCGAACTCACAGAGATCCACCTGTCTCTGCCTCCTGAGTGCTAGGATTAAAGGTGTGCACCACCACGCCCGGCTAATACTTAACATTTCTATAGATTTTGGTTTCATTGTGTGAAATTGTAGTGCAGTGTGCCTCAACACTTGGTAATATTGCTGACATTCCTTACTAAAGAGTAAAGGCTGGAAGTAAAAGAGAGCCTTAAACACGGGCTTTCTGTGTCAGGTATTGTGTAATTAGTTGGAATCAAATGAAAGCAGTCACTCTATTGAGTCTGGATGATTGCGTCCCAGCTGTCCGGAGTGTATGCCATTGTGACGCTGCTGGTTCTGGGTTCTGAGAGGCCTCGCAGAGCAGTCTGTTGCCTTGTGCCTTCTTCCTGTTTCTCTGCTGTTCCTCTTTCCTCTCCATCTCACCCTTCCCTCGCCTTGCCACCAGATTGAAAGTGGGAAAGTCTCTAAAATATTATCTTGTGGTTTTTCTTTTGTTGCAGTATAAGCTGTAACCATGACAACTGAAGTTGGCTCTGCATCTGAAGTGAAGAAGGGCTCTGACCAGGCGGGAGCAGACGCACCCAAGGAGAAAGCTAAAGAAGCAGAAAATGAGCAGAATCTCTTATCTGAGCCAGAGGAGGAGAAAGGCTCCCAGCCAGGCCCTGCTGTTGAAAGCCAAAGCAGTCCCCACCGCCGGAAGAGAGAGAAGGCTCCGTCTGAGAGCAGGGGCATTTCACGGTTCATACCGCCATGGCTTAAGAAGCAGAAGTCTTATAACTTAGTAGTAGCCAACGATGGAGGAGATAAGAAGGAGCCGACCCACACTGATGTGGAAGGCCAGGTCTTGGAAAAAGAGGATTCCCTTCCTGAGGAAGAGAGTCGGGCCAAAGGCGATGCTGAAGAGATGGCTCAGAGGAAGCACTTGGAGGTCAAGGTGGAGGTCAAGGAAGAAAAGTCTCCCCTGAAAAGCAGTCCTGAGACCCAGGTGTGTGTGAGGAGCCTGGGAGTGAGGGCACAGCCACACAGGGAAAGGGGTTGGCTTGCCTTGCTCCATTTTCCATTTCTGTATTAAGATACAGCCTCAGCCTGCTGTATCTGTATACAGAGCTTGGATCACAGTACCTTAGTCTGCTCTGTGAGTCTTTCTAAAACTATCCTGGAAACAACAAAATGAGACAAAAGAACCATAGCACAGCAACAAAGCGCATGTAACCCTCTTAGAAGCGCCTGTTTCTGGTATGGTTGAGCAGGCTGTCTGCCCTCCGACCTCTACAGTTGATGCCCTTTTATTTACCTTTGCTTTATTCAAGTAAGTAGGGTTGGGAGTGAGCAGTGAGTGGAGTGTGTGTGCTCTGTTCACCTGTGGAAGCCGAGGTTTTGCTCTGCTTTAAAGTTTTAGGAATTTTGTTATTTCATGCTATTTAAAGTATAGATGGGTACTGCAATATAGTTTCTTTTATTCATTTAATGCCCACATCAGTAACCTGGCAAAAGGAAAGATGAGAAAATACTCTTTCTTGCACCATGCTTGATTCTTATAAAGCTTAAGCTTAAGTTGGTTAGATCAAAAATTATAATTCTCATTAAAGGTTTTCTTTGTGGCTGAGGATGTGGCTGGCGCACTTGACTACCACATCCAAACCCTGGGAAAGGTAGCAGCACTGCAGAGAAAAGTAGAGTCTGATTACTTTTCTAGTTAATGTTGTCTTCTACAAGGTGGCTAACTTTATTGTGGACTTAAATTTTTCCTTTGGAAGCCTGCTGAAGAAGTGAGGAAGGACAGAGAGGCAGGACAGGGAAAGGAGGCGCAGGAAGAGGCTCCAGAAGGAGAGACAGCGAAACGGGAGACCAAGGAAGTGCAGACAAGCGAGCTGAAGGCAGAGGTGGCCTCTCAGAAAGCTCCCAAGAAGACTAAGACTGTCCTGGCCAGAGTGACCCTCCTGGATGGCACCGAGTACAGCTGTGACCTGGAGGTAAGGCAAGGACTGTGCAGACGGTCCTGCGGTTGGGCGTGACACAAGCAGTCGCTCTGTTGGTGGCATGCCACAATGAGTATGTGTCATGCCACCAACTTCCTATAGCCAACTTAACTGCAATTTTGCTTTTAAAGCAACCAGGAAGGGTCATCGTTTCCGTTTCAAGCAGCACTTTTCAACTTTGGGGCAAGCACATATGCTGCTTTGCGGTGTGCGCTCACTCCTGTGTAGATTATGTCTGCTCTGAAGGGTCAGCTTGATGGTTACCTCTTCAGATTCCTACTGGAGATGTGATGGTTCAAAGTTGACAGTCAGAATAATGAGATTTCAGCAGTAAACTCCTACCCTGAGAAAGAGAATGGCATAAACCTACATCCTTAATTTGGTTTCGTTTGGTGAAACGATGCCTGTGACTTGTGAGATGGGTGCCTTCCTGCACTGATGCTGGCAGTCAGTGTAACCTCTCAAAGCACCAGCCTCTCAGGTCTTCTGTTGGCTTGCTTATTTCAGTGATGTTTATTCCCGTGATACGCACTAATGGTTGATGTCCACTGGACTGTGTTGAAGGACTCTGAATGGCTTGTCGTGTCTTATGGAAGACTCCCTTCTCAGCGTCACAGTGGGAAGGCAACAGCTTAGACTCAGTAGAGGTGGTGTTTGGGGGAGCCAGGCCTCCAGCTGTGGCAGCTTGGCGTTAGAGCTTGTGAACATGCCCGCTAAATTGCACAGGTTGTCTGTCTTTCTTACTCACCTTTCCTAAGTGTTCTGTTAATGATTTAAAAAATAATGCCAAATTCCTGGCTTTCTTTCCTTTCCTTTTTCTTTTTCTCTTTTCTATCTGTGTATCTATCTATTTTTATCTATCATCTGTCTGTCTATCTATCTATCATCTATTTGTTTATTTATTTGTGGTTTTGAGACAATTTTTTTTCTGTGTATAGCCCTGGCTGTTCTGGAGCTTACTTTGTAGACCGAGCTGGCCTTGAACTCACAGAGATCTGCCTGCCTCTGTCTCACAAGTGCTGGGATTAAAGACATGTGCCACCACCACTCCTGGCATTCATATTTTAACAGCTTGGTAAAACATCTGTGGCTCTCTAGTTTATTATGTTTGAGTATATTACATGGCAAGGGTACTCAACGAGCACGTCTTTGAATAAATTGTAAAGACCTTCATGTGTGCATGTAGCACTGTTCTGGCACTTGACGCATTTCAAAAATAGAGTAACAAAGAATTAAAAATTCTTGTCTTAGTGGTCCTTGTTGTTACAACAAAATACTTAGAAGAGCTGATTTCAGTGGTTCTCAATCTGTGGGTCGTGACCCCTGCGGTGTCACATATCCTGCTAATCAGATGTTTATATTATAGTTCGCAACAATAGCAAAAGTAGCAATGAAATAATTGTGTGGTTGGGGGGTCACCACAACACAAGGGACTGTAGTAAAGGGTCACAGCATTGGGAAAGTTGAGAACCCCTGGAGTAGACTGAGAAATTCATAATCGAGGTGTCAGCAGATCTGTGTGTGGACTGGGAATGACACGATCAAGGAGTTGGCCGGTCAGTGTGTGAGGAGGCACTGCCTTCTGCTTCTAAGATGGCACCTTCCTGCTGATCCTACATGTGCTAAAAGGAGTGGAACTGTGCTCCTGCATGGGAAGAGCAAGCTGGCAGCTCCTGTACGGTGTGTGTGAGTGCACGAAGCCATTCTTGAATCCTCGTGACTTGTTCAGAGGTTCCACCTCCTAAAACCAGCACCCTGACATGGTTAGAGCAGACTCCACCCTCTCCATCCCTATACAATATGATAAGACAACTGAAGGAAAGGAAGAAATCAAAGAATCTGTATTTGCTGATGATATGACTGTATGCGTAAACCATAGCAGGACTCTCTCGGACCTGCCAGTGGCAGAAATAATGACACAGAGGCTTTTAAATACTTTAAAGCACAGCCCTTTTAGCCTGGGCAGTGTCTAGCTGACGGCCCAGCTTTGCCAGACTCTTCCCGGCACTGCATCCTGCCATGTAGTAGCTCTGCCTCTCTGCTCCTGTTTGTGCCGTCTGTTCACCTCCATGTCCACTGGCAAATCTGCATTTCCTTTGCTCCCAGTGTTCCTCTCCCCCACTTTTGGACGTTCCACTGTCCACTTTCTGACCAGCTATTGGCCTTCAGCTCTTCATCACAACTAATAGGCAAATGAGGAAGGACGGGTATAATATACGTAATGTAACACTGGTGATGTGCCATAGAAACACCCGTACTGAGATCTGCCCAGTACTTAGCTCTTTGTGGGTTTAGCAGGCAACAGTTGACTATACAGAGACACCTTCACACAGTGTACCCCAACAGTAAATGACTCTAAAAACTCTACCAGGAAACTTTATAGCAAATATGCACCTTTAGCAACGTATTAGGATACAGAGTCAACATTGAAAACACCCATTTCTTGTTTTTGATCTGTCCATGATCCGATTAACATGTCTCTTTCTCGTCTGTACTGCTTGACTGCCTTGACTCTTACTTCCTACGTCTGTTAAAGTGGCTCTGTAACAAACAGTAGGTCTTGTAATTTGCCTTAGTTTTCCTGTAAATTTATTGTTTCTAAAATCCTAGGCTAGATTGTTAAGTGTTATACTGTTGCACAGTTTCCTTAATTGTTGTATTGTACCTTAAATCCATTTTATTAGATAGTAATATTACTGTAGTTGCTGTGTTTTGGTTAGGAATTACCTGGCCCACCTTCTGCTGTTTCTCTTAAGCTGGAAGCGACTTGTTTTTAAATTAATCTGTCTTTGACCTAGAGAATCTACATCATATTCAGACGTCTGTGGCTGGATTGGACCTTCAGGCGGGTTGTCCCTTAGCTAACTTGCTCCCTCTTTTACTGCTCTCCTTTGGGAATTGTCTGTGTTTTGTAGACACACTGGGGAGTTTGCTCCAACTGTGCTTGCCTCCCTCTGTCTTGTTTAGTGTGTATTCATTAGATCTCCGATCACAATCAATCTGCGATTGATTCTGTTGCTTACAGAGAGTTAGGCTTGTGTTTCCTAGAGCAGAGCTGAGATAGTAGCCATGGTTACAAGCTGCAGCTTAGTCCTTTAATTCACTAGGAATTAAGTTTATTAGGGAAACATAAGATTCTTGTAACTTTATGAGTATTAACTTATATTTTCTTTTTCTTTAATATGGTATTGTTTAACCTGCTATTTGAAGAACAAACTTGTGAGAACAGTAGATCATAAGTCAGCATGATAGCAGTTGTGTTGAGTGAGCGCCTTACTCTTTTCAGGTACAAAGCAGGACAGAATTGGGTAGACCCCCTGGTGCTGTACCCCAGTGCATGCTGTGTACCCACAGCTCACTCGAGCTCCGAGTGGGGACTTGAGCCTGAACATAGGGTGTACTGCACCTCATCCAGAAGTTATGTGTTGTATTTCCCTTTGTAATCAATGTCGCTCTCACCTTCTCACTGTGGGTCTCTGGTTGCTTGGCAACATGAATTTGAATCTGTCTCATCAGACCTGCTGTACCTGCTGTTGGGGAGTGAAGCACAGTCTGGTGAGCTGTGCTTGGCTGCGCTCAGGCTTCCTGTCTAGTGCTGGCCTGGCCTTCCGTGTGATCTGCTGATGCTGCTCATCTGTGTTTGCAGATCCACACCAGAACTGAGTGTCTGTGGACCATTTGAGGAAGTACGTGTGGGAAACTGTAGCCAGTGTAAGGCACATGGGTTTTTGTTTGTTGTTGTGGTTCGTTTTTTTTTTTTGGCTTGGGAGAACTGTCAAGCAAAAGTTAACATTTTTCTCATGGTCTTTTATTTGTGTATGTACTTGTGTATAATTTTCAGTTGTCCTTAGGTTATATGATGTTCCCAGTAAAGAGGACCTAATGGTTTTCACTTAAGGTACCCACAGTGGTAGAGGGAGGCATTAGAGAGCTGACAACTAGCCAGGCATGGTGGCACATGCCTTTTAATCCCAGCAGTCTGGGAAGAAGAAGCAGGCGGATCATCTTGACTTTGAGGCCAGCCTGGTTTACAGAGTATGTTCCAGCACAGCCAGGGCTACATAGAGAAATTCCATCTTGAAAAATAAAAACAAAAACAAACACAAAGAAAATCAGCCACTGCAGGAAGTCATGAGGAGATGCAGTGTGTAGATTTACAGGGTCTTTATGGGATAGAGTGAGCATTTGGAAGACCTCAGGTGCCGTGCACAATTAAAACTGACCCTTCTAAAAAAGCCAAGAGACCATCAAAGATTTGGAAAGCGTTAGCTGTGCTGTTGCAGTAACTGAAGGGTGTGTGTTAAAACTTCACTGCGCTGGTTAGCAAAAACATTGACAGTGGCGTATACAGGTGACAGTTTTATATGCTTTGTTTATAGAACATGGGGTCAGTTTGGCAAATTCCTGTATTACCTATCAGTGTTTCTGCCACTAAAGGACCACCGTTAACTGTGCGATGCAAGCGATACTATATAGTACTGAAAGTCTTTTTCACATTAGGAAACATAATTCTGCAAGATTATAATTTTTTTTGTCCAGTGTAAATGTCATCTCTGGTACTCAGATCCTCTGCACAGATAGAATTAACATGTAGGACATATGTAATGCACTCATGTACACGTGTATTCTTACTAGCTTGTAAATGTATGTAATGTGGATATTTTTATATTCCTGTCAATATCCTCTCTTCTGTGTTTATATGTGTGATATATACATGTTTACGCACTTTGGGATGGGGGAGAGTATGGTTTTAACTAAGTTACCAAGAATGGTCTCAAACTCCTGAGCTGAGGACATCCTCCTCCCTCAGCCTTCAGTAGTTGGACTGTAGACAAACACGTGACTTCCCCTTACTTTTTTTTGGCTTCCTGTTTCAAAATTCTTTTTCTCCTGGGAAGTCCTGAGCCTTTTCCCTCTGCTCCTGAGCCTCAGGAACTAGATATTGACAACTGCCAAGTAAACTGATTTTTAAACACTTTCGTCACCTTTGAAGTTGGTGTTCTTTTGAGAAAGGAGAGGCAGGTTATGGCTGATGTGACAAAGGAGTGCTGCACGTGTTTGCTAGTCTTCCAGAAGGCGACAAGCAAAGATCTGGTAGCAGTACATTTCTAGAGACTGACTGTAGTGAAGCTCAAAAGCTCCGTGGACTGCCTGGCTGTTGTGCTGTCTCTGGCTTATGAGGTAATAGTTTATTGCTGCGGCGTGCATCTCCTTTTATCCAAAGCCTCGTGTATCTTCATATCTTTCCTTCAGATTGTTAAATACCTTTTCACCATTGTCCATGCAAATTGCTATTTATATTTTCTAATTTATCATCTGTCGATAAATTGAATTACACACACATATGTATTTTAAATGCTACTTTTGAAGATTTTTATTTTTACTGTTATTTTTGAGAAAGAGTCTCAAAATACATGTAGCCCTGGTTGGCTTGGAACTCCCTGTGTCGACCAGTTTATAGAGATCTGCCTGCCTCTGCCTCTGCCTTTGCCTCCTGAGGGCTGATGCTGTGTACCGCCATAGCCAGTGAGGATTATTGTCTTTTTCAAATGAAGGTCATATCAACTTTTATCTCAGCAAAGTATTTAGGTGATAAATGATAAGCTAGTTTGGTACCAGACCTTGAGTTGTGCAGAGTTTGGGTCTCCTGGCTCCAGACATTTGGCGATAGGACTCTTTGTGATGCCGCTGCGGAAGTCCTTTACACGCCGGGGTGCTGAAGCTGCGGGTTCTTTCCTCTACGGAAAATACAGCATGGTTTATTTAAAGTCATGGGTATAAGCAGGAGATTCATGTTTACTTTTCTATTCTTTGTATGTCGTGGGCAAGTGACTTCCTGCTTTTTCTTCTGTTCTCACATTGCAGAGTAAGAATGAAAATATTTGCTTCCTTTATTTCTAGGATTGGACTGGATTTTCTAGCGCTTGTAGGTCCACATGTATTTTTTAAAATTGTGAAGGAAGTCCAGGATTCAGTAGACTTTAGGAGCGCAAGAACGAACGAACATGTGCACTCTGAGAGGAGGCTTGCATTTCCCTCTGGCATCTGCGCGTTTTTCCCACGTGCTGGTTTAGTCTGAGAATTGAAGGCATTGTTGGAGCCCACACAGGAATGTCACAACCATCTTCCTTAGTGATGTGTAAGGGAGTGAGAATGCAGGGCCTCAGCAGCAGCTGTTCTGTGACAGGAGTGTTCATCAGGAGGCGGAATGTGTCTTAGGGTCTTCTCTGCACTCACTTTGAGTTTCAGAAATCTAACTTGGATTCTTGCTTTTGGGTGTGGTGTGTTTGTATCTATTTTTGCCTCCCCAGGTTTGTTTTCAAACTTCAGTTGTGACCCTTGTAGGCAAAACAGTTAAGTGGTTTCAATTATATTCATACTTTTGGGGGATCTAGAAGTTGTGATCCTCTATAAATCCCACATAGGGTTTGTGTGTGTGCGTGTCCGTGTGTCCGTCCGTGTGTCCGTCTGTCCGTGTGTCCGTCCATTCGTGTGTCCGTCCCCATCCGTCCCCCCGTCTGTGTCCATGTGTGTGCGTCCCCATTTGTGTGTGTGTGTGATTTAAAACTGCAGTGACTAGATCCAAATCTGATGCCTCTGACCACTGTTCCATGTGTTTCTTTAGTTAAAGGGTCTAAGGTGGCAAGTGTACCTACCCTAGGATTTGGTTTTTAAGGTGGGAAAAGGGTGGTATGCCATGGGAGTGGTGATGTTTTCAGTCCCTCTTGACTATGGAGCTGGCCTGGACTCTGTTCAGCCACTGTGTAGCTGGTCACTCAGGACTGTTAGGTGTGACCCTGGGCTGTCCTCCCTTCCCTGACCATACAAAATGATCTCCCTCTGTACACCCTGAGTTGTCTGCTCTCCTGTGAAGATAGAATTTGTGTTCTTCAGTTGCATGGTTCTCTCTGGTGTGTAGTCTGACCCCTACTCAGCTCTCAGAATGTTTTCTCTGCCTTTGAACTCACCTATGCTGTTAGTGTGTTCTTCAGGATGCACTATCTGTGAAAGAGTCTCCTGTGTTGCTGAGCAGCTGCTCAGTTCTTGCTGGATTTTTAAATTGCTTTTATTGCTTCTTTACCTAAAAATTTCCCTTTTCCCTACTAAGCATCAATGTAAGACTTCGCCTAAGTCAGTTCTAGAATGTAATTATTCCCATTTATATATGTTTAAAAAGGGGGGCAAGGTTTCTCTGTCTCTCTCTTTGCTGTCTTGGAACTCGCTCTGGCTCTGTGTACCAGGCTAGCCTTGAACTCAGAGCTCCCCCTTCCTTGGCCTCCAGAGTGCTGGGATTAAACGTGTGTACCGCTATGCCCGGCTACATTTATACACTATCCTTCTTTCCTAAAATAATCTTGATAGCATTTGTGTAATTATGCTCTTAATTTTATTTTTTCTTCTGTCCCTCATTGTGCTGCTTTTTAAAATGCTTAGGCAATTGGCTGACCTGTAGAAATTCTAACAAGGCTTTAATGAGTGAAAAGAGTTCATTATATTCCTGCAAAAAGTTGTTCAAGTCCAGGAGTAAAAGCACCCTACAGAGGTGAGCCTACGGGAGTTGGCAGCCTAGAGGAAACTGTGGGACACGAAAATGACTTATTTATTTGTAGAATTATGTCCTGATTATATACAGAAAGATCATTGGCTCCGGTTTCTTTTTGCCTGAAGTTGAATGAACTTTGGAAACAGATTTGTGCACAGGTGACTCATTGGTGGGAAAGGAGTTCTGACAGCCATGCCCTTAGGCTGAGGGCCCGGGCCTTTTACTCCTGCATGTGGCTTTAGTTGACTCCTCTGCCCCACAGCTATGCATGGGTTCTGTTTGCTCTGTGCATACCTTTGTTCTTAGCCTTTCCAATGCACAGTGCACGGCTGGGGGCAGTAATGTATGGATTGTATTGTGGACTTCCCATCACTGGCTTCTTGGCACACAAAAAAGGCACTGTAGAGGGGCCTACTAGGAGAGACAGTGATGGGTTTTATAAAACACAAGTGGTGTGTGGCGTCCCCTGCAATCTGCTGGGTAAGCAGTTGCCCAAATTCCTCCAAGTTGAGAGGCCTCCAGAAATGTCATATTTTGGCTTCAGTTATGAATGCCACAAATAACTGCACAGACACAGGAGACTTTGCTCAATGTCTCACATTTCAGTCTGCTTTTCTTGAGCTGGGGTCTGCTTTTTTCTTTTTCTTTTTTTGTTTAAGAGAAACTTTTCATAAGCTAGGCTGCTAGTCCTTGAGTAAAATATTTCTGAAGATACATCTAAATTATTTTACTTTCTCCATCTCTTTGCATGTCTCTAATATATTATGCAGGCTCTACTAAAGCAAACAAACAAAACCAGAAAGGATGTGGGTTGGCAAGGTGGCTCTAGCAGTACAGTGTAAGCAGGAGGGCCTGG
>OU015750.1:79945732-80012604 GCA_907169655.1 Acomys percivali
GGAGTCACTGTAGCATCCTCTAAGAATATGTAAGGCAGACTATGGGGTCACTGTAGCATCCTCTAAGACTATGTAAGGCAGACTATGGAGTCACTGTAGCATCCTCTAAGAATATGTAAGGCAGACTATGGAGTCACTGTAGCATCCTCTAAGAATATGTAAGGCAGACTATGGGGCTCACTGTAGCATCCTCTAAGAATATGTAAGGCAGACTATGGGGGTTACTGTAGCATCCTCTAAGAATATGTAAGGCAGACTATGGGGCTCACTGTAGCATCCTCTAAGAATATGTAAGGCTGACTGATGGGTTCACTGTAACGTTCTCATTGGCAGGAAGACGCCAGGGCTGAAGAAGGAACACAGCATTCTTCATTTTCTGTTGTGGTTACTTTTTCTTATGAAATGTCATGTGAAAGCGCTTGTGAATGTGGTTGAGCACTGGGTTAGTGCTTAAGCTTTAGCTGTAGGAGGTCCCAAGCATAGAGAAGCGTATTTTGTGAGACCCACTTCTCAGAAGATGAATACTCAAATATAGTTGAATATATCAAATTATGTACTTATGTGACTAAAATGTTCATATTGCATAGCTTTTTAGATACCTTACTGTTTATGTATAATAAATATATATAGACAAAATCTAGTCCTCTAATACATTTAGGTGAAAGAACTTTTATTCTTCCCAGTATAGATGTGTATAGTCTCCTTTTTTTTTTTTTTTTTTTTTTCAGAAAATTATTAGTGTCATAAGAACTTAGGTTGATCAGTCCTCCCTTGAAGTTCTTGAGGTTTCCATTATAGGAGATTGGGGTGCGTCTCTCTGTGTGTGCATGCCAGGCTCATACTCCACCACCTTGACAGACTACCAGCTCTGTGTTATCTCACACTAAATATTATTTGTGTTTAAAGAAGTCTCAGGTACTTACTTCAGCGTTTTATAAAGTGGAATTCAGGCAGAAACTGTAAATATTTTGCATAACAATTTGTCTGAGGGAAAATCTGTGCTGTCTGTGGAATAATGGTGTGTCTCTCGGTTGTCGGGACACCAAGTTGGAAGCCTTTCAGTTTATTGTGATTATGAAAAGTGGCAGTGAGTGTTCAGAGTTCCAGAGCATAAAGAATCAGATGACATGTTATTCTTCAGTACGGAACTGTAAGTCTTTGTAATTTTTGTATTCATGTTTAAATGAATCATCATTAAAGATACTGAACTCTCTTTAAAGAGAAAAGTCTTGGTTTTTTGCTGTTAATGGGGTTTGGCATCTGGCCAGGCATTATAAAAGTCATTTTGCTACAAGCCGTATTGCCAGAAGTGCTTGTTATAAGTGTAGTTGAAATCCAAGCTTGCTTTATGAAGGTGAAAGCAGAATCTAATATCCAGACCACATCTTCCCAGAAGCAGAAGTAAAAGCTCATAGAAGCGCTTTCCTCCTCCGCGTTGCTTTTTCAGTATTTTTATCATAGAAACAGAAAAGGAGACCAGAGCAGATCTGACATTGTATTGTGGAAAGAGGCCTTAGGGTGATGACGGTCTCAATTTCTTTGCCAACTTGTCACTCATGAATGTCTGGATCTGTAGGCCCCTCCCTCACCCGGATCAGGCAATTGGGAGGAATTAGTGCTGAGGATGGAAAGTGTGATAGCTGGTACCTAGGGCCCGTCTGTGTGATGACAGAAGATGATGATGTTCCATCGATCTTTCCTAGGACACAGGCGCTTTGCTTCTCTGTAGGAGGCCATCTGTGTGAGCTTATCCTTAAGGACATGGCTTGGGAGGTCTGTCTATGAGGCCAGCAGTGTTCCCTTTCTGTCCCTTTTCTGTGTCTGAGATATAAGGGATCTTGTCATTTGAGTTTGTACCAGCTGTCAGACTCCGTCTTTCTTTGTGTGGCTGTTACTTTCTGGTTTCAGTGCCACACGTGTAGCCCCCTTCACGCCTCCCCAGCCTCAGTCCAGCCTGGGCTAGGAGCTGAATACTGTGCTTTCCCTGTTGTGCGCTGGTCCTTGCTGCTCATTTGTGAGCCAGCTGTGCAGGACAGCAGCTGCAGCCCGAGGAAACTGAGTGCTATACTTCTCTTCTGAGTGCAAAATAGAGCTGCTTCCTCGCATGGCCCTGGAGGTACCAGTCCAGGCTCTCACTGGCCTCTCACATCAGTGCACCATGCAGCTGAGACGGCAGTGAAGCTGGACCATGCTCTGATGGCTGTTCAGTGAAGCTTTGACTGTGACAGTGTTAGGACAGACACACTCGCCTTGTTGGCTATGGTCTGGCTCCTCATGGCCAGAGTTAAGGTTGTGAGCTGGATTGTGACATCTGAGGCTACTTTCAAGGATGCTGCTGTTAGTGCTTGTTCATGGTGCGCCATGTTCTTTTGCTTCTTTTCAGTAGACTGACAGGCACTTGTTTCATATGTAACAGCAAACACTTCGTTCTCTCTCTGTGGGAACAAATGTGTGTCTAAATACAGGTGCTGGAGTACAGTACTTGGGATACTTGTGAACATCAGACTCCCTTGCTGTAAAGGCAGGGTTAGAATCAGGGTGCTGTTTCTCAGACACAAAGTACAGAGTTTTGATAATTGTGGCAGCTTTTTACTTTACAGTTTGAAAATTTACTTATTCCTTATTCTCATGTGGTTCAGAGTTTGTGGGTCTCTCTCTCTCTCTCTGTCTCTCTGTCTCTCTCTCTCTCTGTCTCTCTCTCTCTCTCTCTCTCTCTCTCTGTGTGTGTGTGTGTGTGTGTGTGTAGGGAAGTGGGTGTGTCTCCCTCCCTCTTGCTCTCTCTTTCTTTTTTGTTTGTTTTTTTGCTTTAAAACAATGGTTTTCTTAAACTTTTGTTTTGGGTTGTTTTGGGTTATCATTCTCAAAGAATAGAAATAAGAGGCAAATGGAAGGATGTTCCTTACTTAGAATTATGTTTTCTAAATTCAAATGAGAAAGGAAAGAAGAAAGAAAGAAAGGAAGAATGACAGATAGGTAACTTTTTGATAAGATCAGGATGAGGAAAACGCTGTCTCTAATCTGGCTCTACCTCTCCTTGCGCGAGGGAGGTGTGGAGACAGGAGGCTGAAAGGGTGTGAAGAAGTTGGCTTCAGAGGTTGAAGTGATTGTTTAGGATCAGCAGTTTCCAGCTCACACTTTATCCTTCTTAAGTAAGAATGAACTATGACCGCCCTATTATTTCAGGGTCCGAGGGATGATATGTAAAGCAGCTTTTTTTAAAAAAAATATTTTTCTTCCTTTCTTCCTTTCTTTTTTTTGGGGGGGGGGGAGGGTTGAGACAGGGTTTCTCTGTGTAGCCTTGGCTGTCCTGGACTCAACTTTGTAGACCAGGCTGGCCTTGAACTCACAGAGATCCACCTGCTGGGATTACTGGCCTGTGCCACTGCGCCCAGCTTGTGAAGCAGTTTTATGTAATAAAGATTACATATAGATAAATTACATTTTACGATTATGATATCAAAGATATTTACCATCTTATTATACACTCTCACACACATACATACACTCGTGTGCCCCCGTCCCCAATATGCCCAGTAGAAGGTTAACTGGTGAAAGCTACTTATGAGATAAAAGGTATGGACTGTAAACTGTTCATTGACTTGGGGGTAGTTCTTTTGGATAACTCATGTTTTCTTTCTTCCTGCAGAACTGGCTTGATCCTGCAAAAGAGATAAAGAGACAGCTGCGAAGTGAGTATTTAAAAAAAACACATTTAAACTAGTATGTATTATTTCTGCCTTTAATAAAAACCGTAACAATAACACAGGATAGAGCAAAGTTCTGTTTTGCTGAAATCAACAGTCCTGTAAGATGCTGTCGATGTAGGTTTAGCCAGACATGATATCAGCTGCTTGTGGTCCTAACCCTGAAGAGGCTGCAGTGGGGGTCATGAGCTGTAGGCCGCCGTAGACCGCACAGTGCAACCCCACCTCAGACGACAGCCAAACCTAAGTACTGTGACTGTGGATGTCGACACTTCCCTTTTAGGAGGCTGTAGACTTAGGCTCACATCTTTGTGAAATGTACACGTATGAGGTAACAGCCTGGCTTTTTAAAAACTACGTTGGACTGTTTTTGAGTAACATTTATGTTGTGTGAATACGTTGTATATATCCGATTATGTGCATATATGCATGTTCTTGTGTGCCTCTGTGTGTGTGTGTGTGTGCTAGTGTCAACTTTTGGTCTCTTCCTTGGTTCCTCCCTGCCTTGTTTTTTGAGCTAGCACTTCCACTGAACCTGTAGCCCGTCAGTTTGACTAGATTACCTGGTCGTTGAGGTTCCCAGTCTCCCTCCTGGTGTGGGTTCTGGTGCACACCGCTGCTGCTGTGCTCCCCTCTCACATGGACGCTGGAGGTGGAGCTCAGTCGCCATGCTTGTGCACACTGAGCCTTCTCCTCAGCACAGTTCACTTCCTCCAGAGTTGAAGGTCACTTCACCGCCTGTTCCTTTTCTTTTTCACTAGTAATTCCCAAATGATTCCACGCTTCCCACTCATACAGCCTCAGCGCCCGCGTGGATGTGCCCCTGCACACTGCCATGCATGGGATAGCAGTGCCAAGAAGTGTTAGAAGTACTGAGGAGTGCCTGCTAGGGGTTCCAGGGTGGACTTCAGCGTTTGTGAATGCTTGAAGCCAACAACAGCCTGCAATCCTTAGATGTGGGGGTGAAAGTCTGAAGACTAGTTAAGTTTGTCACAGCCCTTCTAAGGCTGGCCTGAGGGCTATCCGGGGAGAAGCCGTTTCCCGAGAACTAACCTGCAGACTTCCCTTTCTACATGTTCTCCTCCTCACAACACTGAAGCCATTCCGTTTGCGCTTTCAGCCTCCTATTTTGGTGCCCATCCTTCTGTTTTATTGCGTTTTTCTTTGTCCTCAATAACAGCTTAGTCTTACTATCATTTCCCTTCTATGTTATTTAGTTATTTGTTTATGAACAGGATTTGATTATTGCCTGTGCTGGCAGTGAATTAATGATTTTCCTGCTTTAGCCTCCTGAGTGCTGGGATTATAGGAATGTACAGTCATGCCTGGTTTTCTTCTGTATTGTTTTTAAAATTTATCTGTATTATCATTATTACCTGTAGGCCCGGCCAGTGATCAATTAAGACACATGCACTCGTTATATTTTAAGATAGCCTTAGTTAACCTGGGGCAGGGCAGATATCAATCCTCTACACTACCTCCCATAGTGGGGCAGGCATGGGAGCCCTGCCTCAATCCCATGCCATCTGCTTCTAATAACGTCTATCAAGCTCCCTCCCATCCATAATCCCAAATACTTGTTCACATTCTTCATTTGGGCTGGATTCTCCATCCATGCCAGCAGCCATGTGCTTCTCCTCCAGCTAACCCATGGCAGCCTTCCTCTCTTCACTTCAGGTCTCTCTCCTCCTGGTGGCAGTCCTTCTTCTTCCCAGAATTCCTCACTCTCTTAACCCACCTATCTCCTCTGCCCTGCCCAGGTGGGATGGCTTTTTCTTAAGCAAAAGGTTGGTCAGACAGCAAGCAGTGACTAGCATCAAAATACATCAGAACATCCCCCAACACGTCTGCTCTTTCATTTGAGCTGATATGTTGTTCTGTATCCTCTCCCAGCGCTCCCTTAACTGCGCTGACATCCCAGCGCTCCGCCGTCTTTATTACTTACTGTTTAATCCACGATGGAAAAGCGGGGAGAAATAATGCCTAGACAGAGCTGCATCCTGCTGGCATTACTGAGGAAACTGTCCCGGAGAAACCCTTTCTTTGTCCTTCTGCAACTGGTACACGCTCTGTAAAGTGTGTATGCTAAGAAAATAGAATGCCTGTACTTTGTCTGAATCCATATCTGCCAGGTGACCCAAAAAGAACAGGGCAGCCTCTGAAATGTGACTGATGCCCACACAGTCCTTCGCTGTGGTTTGTTTTGTGCCACTCAGAGTCACAGATATTTCCTGTTGGAAATTGCCCTTCAGAAGACTTAAAAAAAAAAAAGTTTGAAAACTTGAGAGGAAACTTTGCAAATAAAACTTGGCAAGCAGGCCTCATGTTGATTACAAATCATGTTATTTCCTGGTTATTTATGAAGTGTTGTTTAGAGTCATCTCAGGCTGTTTGCCTGTGGTTTGGCAAATGGACTAGCAGTAACAGTTCAGTATGGCTTTTCTAAACACTGGAGTTCTTTAAATGATGCTCACACTGGCTCCTCCATGAACACAGCTACAGTAGGTAAAGAACTCCTTGGGTTTATCCTGTTGTGTTTGTGTAGGCAGTAGGCAGTTAGAAAGATCTTTTGAGTTGCACAGTGTTGATAAGCCTAATGGTCACACCTAAACTTTGCCTGACATTTTGGTTCTTTTCTTGGTAGTGTACCAGTTAGGCTGTGTGTCTAAAGCCTGCCTGTAACTAATACATAAATAACCTATACTTAATTGAAGTACTTTGTATGTAGCCTGGTAAATTTAAGGATAATAAATTGAAAATCACTAGTAGATTTTTAAAGTGTACTTAGAAGAAAATAAGTATGTGATACATCATTTCTTTGTTAACTTACTTAATTTAGCCATTCCACAGGGTATAAATATTTCACATATCTTTTGTACATATTTTGTACATAAATGTATACAATTTTTGTCAGCCGAAAATGTTTAGCATTCTTGGGTTTTGGAAGTATATTCTAAAATACAGATGTTCTAGTAAAGACATCTGCACGTGGTCACCCTCACATAGCTCTATACTGGTGTGAACAGCTGGTGCTGGTGTGAACAGCTGGAAACAGATAAACAGGCTGTTGGGAGATGGCAGCCTCATGAAGGGAGATATTACTACCTGTCACCCCATAGAAGTGTGTATACACAGTGTCTGGATGTTTGACATAGTGTGGCCCTACAAGTCCACTCTCCTAACCCAAGACATTGTTTTGTCCTAAAGTCCATCAAGGTCATACCCTGCTTTCCCATCTTTAGAATCTTAACGTTCCTATTATACAGACACTCTTCCTGATGGCTTCTGCGACCAATTGATCATTCTCGTCTTTTTGCTGACAATTTGGAAATCCCCACTTTTTTTTTTTTTTTTTTTTTTTTTTTTTAAGAACTGGGAGTTTTTAACCATGGAAATCTCATGGGTGAAACAAGTCTATCTCAGAACTATTGAATGGATATTATTTTCCAGATAAAATACATATTTATAAAAATTAAAACTTTTATTTTTATAGGCCTCTAAGTAGAGACTTATGTATGTCAATTTATAGTTTTTTAAAAACATTTCATTGTTAATGTCTAGGTGATGCTAAATTACTCAAACAAAACACAACAAAATCCCCAACCTACTATTTGGTAAATAGCTAACATTTTATAATTGCAGCTCTTCCCTGGCTGTTCACTTTCAATGTGAAGTTTTACCCTCCGGATCCTTCTCAGTTGACTGAAGACATCACCAGGTACTGCTGTTTACAGTTTGAAATGCTCTCCTCTCTTCTGTGAGGATGGTTGTTACTAGGACTAAAAGTCAAAGCAATACAAAAAGTGTGGTATGAATTGTCCCTGCACATCTGTATGTGCACCAATGCATGCAATTCTGAGCCAGTGTGGCTGTGGTAAGCACACTTGTGTCCCCTGTAAGAGCTGTAAGTGCTATTAACAGCCGAGCCATCCCTCCCCGCTCAAAGTGTTTAGTATATATTATTGTGTATGTGGGTGCGTGGGGAAGTAAACAGACAACTTCGTGGAGTCTGTTTCCCTCTCCCACCTCCATGGCCTTAGGGTCAAACAAGCTTAGATGCTCACCTAAAAATGGATCTTGTCCCAAATAGGCTGAAGTTTCGCCATTTCACAGTTATTTACTCTTCTTTGGTTCTTCTTTTATATTCAAGTATTAAGATGTCTTTTTAGTCCTGGCAGCTTTGCTTCCTTTGGTTTTATGTATTTATATGCATCCGTTTATTAGGTAAAGAAGTGTGTGTGTGTGTGTGTGTGTGTGTGTGTGTGTGTGTGTGTGTGTGTGTGATGTGAATGTGGTGGTCAGTAGTCAGCTTCACATGTTCCTCAGCCATCTACCTTGGCTTTGTTGTTATTTTACTTTAAAATTTATTATATTTTGAATATGTGTGGGTATGTACATGTGAGTACAGGTCCCCCTGGAGACGAGAAGAGGTGTCTGATCCTTCAGAGGTGTAGTTACAGGCAGCTATGAACCACCTGATGTGGGTGCTCAGAACCGAACTTCAGCCCTCTGCAAGAGCAATATGTGCTCTAACCAGTGAGCCACCTCTCCAGCCAGCCCTACATTACTTTTAGAGACAAGGTCTGTCGCTGATCCTGATAGATGGGCTGGTCAGCAAGCCACAGAGGACCCCACCTTCCCAGTCCTGCAGCACTGAGATGATAGGCACACCCCACTGTCCTGGGTTTTCATGTAAGTGCTGAGCCCAAAACTCAGACCCTTCTGTGCGCACAGCAATCATGCTCCTGAGCTCTCCCCAGCCTCTGTATGTTTGTCTTCAAGGTCATGTGGGCTGGCAGCTTTTCTTCCATAGCCCCTCTACCTGCACAATAAAAGAATCAACAGAGTAGAGCTTATGGAGAGTCATCGATAGCTGTTTTATTCTTGGATCATCTGGGCCATAAGAATATGCTTAAGTTGTAAATAGAAGATTCAGTTTAGAAGCCAGAGCATCTTATCTGCTGAGCTCGAGTGATGGGGTCTTTAGTGGGAGCCTAGGAGGGCTGTGGATCCTGGAGATCCTGGACACCTTAGTCCTGGTAGACTGTGTATGTAATAGGATTTCTTAGCTTTGTGAGAAGCTAGTAGTGCAAATGAGGGTTCTATACAGTCTGGGACTATTATTCACAAGGCTGGGAAAGACTGTACAGTGTTGCACTTTAGAGGGTCTTGGAGGGAGACTGCTGATCTCCAGATCCTGTGCTGTTGGTGCTTCCCTGGGCCAGTTTGGTTTGTCAATGTGTAATGCTCATGAGAACTTGAAGTGAAGGACATTTATTGCGGAGGTTGGAGAGTGGCAGGCGTTGCTTTGCTCTTACCTTGCTGCCTGTTGCCGAGTACAACACACTACTGTGGTACCTACTTACTACTCACACTTTAATCATTCTTTGATGCAGTCAGCTGCAGCTAGTAAATAATAAGTAGGAGCTCTTGTAGCTGCTCTGGCTCCTGGGGCATACTCTCTGGCCTGTTGACGTGTAGGGAACAGTTCCTCTGTGGAACGCCACTAACAGTGAATGGGATGGACTTTGGGTGCAGTGCCCTTTGCGATACACGGCTTTTCCTTGCAGTAGTCTGTGTGGGGAATGACGGTCCTATGGTGATGATGACTTTATTGCCAGGCAGATGCTTAGCTTTCTGTGTAAATAGTGCTTGAAAGTTTCTCATCTTGTGCTGGGAAGATCTTGTGTGTGCTGTGATCGATGACCTCGGTATGTTAGCAGGACCAGCAGCTACTCAAGACCTGTACCAGTCCCCGTTGGACCTTCTCTGTGGGTTGACATTTCGAAGGTCAGAGGCTTCTGAAGAGGCGGGGAGCACTATTCAGGATGAAGTCTTGTATTTTATGAAATTTGGCAAGTTCTTGCCAGTTTTTGTTTGGAAAATGTTAGGTCTTGGCTCTGAGACCAAGGACTAGTGCAAGACGTGTGAAGGAGCAGCAGGGGCTGTGGGAGTTCAGGACACCCTGGAAACCAGCTTAACATCCAGTTCTCTAGAGACGTTCAGTTATGTTGTGGTCTAGAGGTTAAAGGAGTACAACCTTTGTTACAAAGGTGACTTCTGAAATGCATGAAAATACTCAGACGTTGTATCTGTGAGAAGACTGCCTTACCCAGAACATTCTAGAACAATGGCCAAAGCTTTCGTGACTCCTTTGATAAATGTGAGACTGTGATGATGCTAGTGTCCCTGGCCCCTGTATGACAGACCCCATGGAAACTCAGGTACTGCTAAGCCGAACTGGACTTGTCTGGTTGCTCTCTGATTCACCAGCCTTGAGGTTTCCCTTCCCTGTGGGGTAGAGAGTAGGAAAAGGAGAGATGAGTGGACCTTACAGCCGTGGTTAGCAGTCATTCACTGAAGGTCATCACCTGACATTATGAAAAGATCTTTTAAGTGAGGTCAGCAGCTATGTATTTCATGGTCATTGGAGACTTCAGCAAATGGTAAAATTTGAGTAGAAATCAGGTTTTAATGTATGTCCCCAAAAGGAATTGATAATGGAGCTTAAGGGGGGGGGGGATCTTCATAGAAAGTAAATCACATTTTATATTGATTTGGTAGAAAACAAGAAGTTTTGCCCAGTGGTGCAGTGAGGCCATTAGATCGGTGACTCAGGTAGTTGTTGCTGTAACGGCTGCCAGCTCGTGATTCCAGGCTCCGCGCCAGCTGCCTGTTACGCACGTAACTTCCACTTTCCCCTTCCAAGAGTTCTCCTGGCAGAGGCAGCACAGCAGCGTTGGGCAAGTGCGGTCGCTTGCTCAGGACTACAGAGCAGCTCCTGTGGCTTCAGAGTGCTCGGACTTCCTGTGCAGTAAGCTGCTTGCCTCAGACAAGGCAGTGCACAAGCCAGCTGCCAGCGGCACTGTGGGAAAAGAAGGTCTGGGTATGGAAAGGGGGAGATGAGCAAGAGGGAGTGGCTAGCTCTTTTTTCTTTTTGTAAATGATTACTGTCAAGATGTCTGTTCTCTTAACTAACTTTTAGAGTTTGTTCATGTTATGGAAAGGCTGTTTTTGCTGTGACTATAAATATCCCAGTAATGTACATGCTTGCAATGGAATTCTGAGAGTTAAGGAACTGAGAGGCTGTGCTGTTAACTCGTGTTTCTTCTCCACCCTTCTCCCTCTCTGTCCCTCCAGATACTTCTTGTGCCTTCAACTGCGGCAGGACATCGCCTCTGGCCGCCTGCCCTGCTCCTTTGTGACTCATGCCCTCTTGGGATCCTACACACTTCAGGCCGAGCACGGAGACTATGACCCAGAGGAGGATGACAGCGTGGATCTTGGCGACTTCCAGTTTGCCCCAGCCCAGACCAAGGAGCTGGAAGAAAAGGTGGCAGAACTGCATAAAACTCACAGGTCTGTCGATTTGGCAGCCACAGGCAGATGCCGTGGCAGGTGGACATAGTCTGTAATGCTTGCTGACATTTGAGAGCTAGGCTTTGTTGTCTGCATGCTGTTTCTGCAGCTTGTCCAGCGCCTGAGCTGCCCTTCCACGCTGCACATGAAGCCCATGGGGACTGTGTTCTGGATAAGCTCCTATCAGAGTAGTGTGCGTTCCCACGTGACACTCCCTTCTCCCTCCCCTTCCTGCCCTCAGCATGCACAGGAACCAGACTGTGCGTGTACGGGTTTGGCACTTACTTCACATGTCTTCTGCCTCTCAGTCTCGTTATTTCTCTGTTTTATATGGAAGCCAGGGAGGCAGTGGGGGTAGATAATATCAAAACACATTCTTATGTGTTTGAGACTTTCAAGAATTGACTGAAAATACTGTTTAAAACCTAGGGGGTATTGAAGCATCTGGATTTGAATTAGGAGTGGAGTGGTGATGGTATGGGATAGCTGAAGTGTACAGCAGCCCCGCAGGCCACAGACACCCAACCGCCCTTTGGTTTAGTGAGGGTTATTTAAATTACTTGAATGGTATGTATACCTTGAATACTTTCATATTTCTGTCAAAATGGAGTTTTACATGAGTTTCATCTCTGTAAGCTATAAAATGTTTTAATTTTAAAGCCATAGTTTTATGAAGTACTGGTTAAAATCATTTGACTAACTTTCAGAGATTTAAAATGCTTAAGGGATGTTATACTTTGACTTTTGTTTTAAAAAAATTAAAGGGCAATATTTGATTTTTTTTTCTACCCCCTGTATTTAAATTCTATTCAACAGACCTTTGTTCTGCCACTCAAATGTGAATTTCTAGGTATAAAATGCTGAGGTGGAAGGGAAGCCTATTGGGCCCAAGACCTGTTTGCCAGTTAAGTTTGTTTAGCTGGAGAAATTGACAGGAACAAAAATACATTTCGGTAGACAGAACACTATACCATTTGCCATACTTAGCAAATCAAATTTAAGTGATTGTGATCAGTTCTAGCAAAATTAAATGAAGAAATAAGAATTTAATGATTTTAAAAAGGTGAAGTCACTATTTGTTCGTTTTCCAGTCAGTCAGCCTATGTTGCACCCACTATGACCATGCTTTTCTGCCCAGTGGGGGTAATGAAAAGCATCTTTTAGGGATACAATGGTAGGTGGAGGAGTCTACCTTCTTGAATGAGCAGCTGGTTGGCTGACTGCCACAGGAAGACTTGTGAGTTGCTCCCTGTGGTCCCAACTCTCCTTTATCCACTGTGAACATGCTTGCACCTTCCGCTGACGCAGTTTCTTCTGATTCCCAGGGGCTTATCTCCAGCACAAGCTGACTCTCAGTTCTTGGAGAATGCAAAGAGGCTCTCCATGTACGGCGTTGACCTGCATCATGCCAAGGTACTGTCACTTCCCTGGGATGTCTGAGGTTCTGAGAAGCCTCCAGCATACAAAGCCTGGTTCATTTTGGAAAAGGCTGTTTGTCTCCACTTTCTGTCTTTAATATTTCTTGGTGACTACTTACAAAGTTCACAGGTGTGGAAATCACTTGTGTTCTTCTTTCGTCTTTTGTCAGTGTTTCTAATTAATGCCTCTGAGAGTTCTTACCTCAGAACTGGTTTTGGTAGCCTTTCCTCCTTACCCTGTGATCCTGGTTCATGCTATGTCTCAGCTAGTTCTCAACCTGTGGGTCGTGACCCCTTGTGTATGGTTTAGGAGGGGCAGACAACCCTTTCAAAGGGTTACATTACAATATATAACAGTAGCAACATTACAGTTATGAAGTAGTGAAAATATATTTATGCTTGGGGGGTCACTACAACATAAGCAATAAAAGATCATAGTGTTAGGAAGGTTGAGAGCCACTGTGTTAGACCAAGTACTGCTGTCTTGGCTCCCTGTCTCTTTCTCACTCCTTTTTTTTTTGGGAGAAGAAAGCAGATCCTAAATCACGAAAGGGCCAAAAGCATCACAGATGTGCCCAGGCTCCAGGTCATGAAGCTCTGCAGACTAATTTCAGAAATAGTACATGGACGGGATGATATGATGGCTTTAGAAGTAGTGCATGGACAGGATGATGGAGACTCCAGAAGTAGTGCATGAAGCTTCAGAAATAGTGCATGGGTGGGATGATGGAGGCTTCAGAAGTAGTGCATAAATGGGATGATGGAGGCTTCAGAAGTAGTGCATGTACGAGATGATGGAGGCTTCAGAAGTAGTGCATGGACAGGATAATGGAGGCTTCAGAAATAGTGCATGGACAGGATGATGGAGGCTTCAGAAGTAGTGCATGGACAGGATGATGGAGGCTTCAGAAATAGTGCATGGATGGGGTGATAGAGGCTCAGAATTGCATGGATGGGGTGATAGAGGCTCAGAAGTGCATGGATGGGGTGGTGGAGGTTTCAGAGGTAGTACTTGGACAGAATGGTGGAGGCTTGTGATGGGAAGGCTGATTTGATTGGGAGGAAGCCACTAACAAGCGTCCCTGCTTCATGATCCTACATGGAGGGGTGAGACTTTTGGAGGACAAGAGGAAAAGTGATAGTGAGCATCTAAGAGATTCCACCTGTCCTGCCAGTCACGCCCAGTTCAGGAAATAGTTACAGGTGCCAGCAGGAAGCTCTCACCCAGAGATGCCCTCCCTTTCTAGGCCTCGGATTAGTAGTTCTTGCTTTTGTGTTATTATACTTAATACTTGCAAAAGACTTTTTTGTTTTTGGTGGCTTTATTTTAAAACATTTTTCTTTTTTTACAAAGTAATATATATTTAATATAGAAAATGGAGCCAAACAGAAGAAAATGAAAATCACTTGGTATACACTTTGTGTAGAAGGAAAGTTAATGTCTTGAAGCATTTTCTTGCTTGGTTTCTTTGATTTGGTTGGCTTGGTTTTTTTTAGCCTCTAATTCTTGGGCATCTTTCAGTGAGATCTACTTAACTCTGAGTGTCATTTTGTTAGTTTTATTTTTGTTTACTTTGAAACAGGATCTTGCTGTGTAGCTCTGGCTCACCTGAAACTTGCTATGTGAAAGAGGCTGGCTTTGAACTCACAGAGATCCACCTGCCTCTGCTTCCCAAATGATCAGGAAGGAAGGAGAGCGCCAGCACACCTGGCTTTGGTGTTTCTTCGCAGCTTTACTAACATTCACAGTCTGCTCTCAGATCCCTGAACAGTCTCAGGCGACAGCACGTATTAAACTTGCCGATGACACAGCATGCGTTGTGGTGCATGTGGCATGGGGTGTGTCTGCAGGTCAGAGGCAGCCTTGTGGAGCTGCTTTTCCCCACCCTTACGTGGGCTGTGAGGCTTGAACTTAGGTCCTCAGCTTTCACAGCAGGCATTCATTAGTTGAGCCCTCGGCAGCCCAGGGTTTTAAAACCTGCTCAACGTTGTGTAACGTAATTTGCACCTTTATTTTTAAAAACAGTATAACTTGTGTTGCATCTTTCTTAGTAATAGCGCTGTCAGCACAGGCTGCTGTTGAGCTGAGACTTAGACTACTAATGCTTGTCTGTCTGCTTTGCATGTATGAAACTTTATCCCACGTTGTTCATGCTTTCTTAAAATGTGTATGTCTCTGAGGAGATGTACTGAGTCTGTCTCTCTTGGCTGAGATCATCTGTCCCCTGGAGGATAACTGCTTGTGTGTTTTGAATATGGTGTTTCTGTTCTCTTCAGCACTAAGTGAAACATGAGGGGGCGCTGTTCCTTTCTTCCTTTTTAAACATACTTCAAGCTATCAGTTTTCTGCTTTTGTTTGTACGAAACAAAACCCCTTCCAGGCTTGTGATTATTCTATATTATCATCTATTCCAAATTAAATCTGTGGGAAAAGGAGACTATTAATAACGTCCTTTGCAGTATGCCAGCCGCAGGGGTGCTTAATGGCAACTGCGCATCAGCACTTAAGGTACTGAAAATTCTTGAAAGGCTTCAACCATCAGCCCAGAAGAGCCTTTTTCTGTGGACTGGTGCTTACAAAATACAGGTATAATTTTAACAGCCGTCAGCCACCATAACCCACCTGAGTTTGATCTCCATCAAACAGCAGTGTGCACATCACAGTTGGCCAGTGGACTGTCCTCAGGGCTGGATTGCTCCAGGGAGGTGGCCGTCTATGTGTTTGTAGGCACCGGTGTCTGGTTCTTTTCCTCCTTTTCCTTGTTAACTTTTCACAGAGCTTGAAAATGCATGAATTAAATGTTTTGCAGATTATCACATCCTGTAAGTGATAGTTCATATCATTTTTCAAATTCAACCTAGTTGCTGAAAACCAACCATGTAATGAGTGCGAATTCTCGTAGGTGCTCTCACTAGAATTGCAATGCGAATGTGCTAAGTTGACATATGCAGTCGCTACAGGTTTGCTTTGCCTCAACCTGTGTAACTCTTGTCCTTCTAACTGTCTGATGTGTTACACTTGACAGGACTCAGAAGGTGTAGACATCAAGCTGGGTGTGTGTGCTAATGGCCTTCTCATTTACAAAGACAGACTGAGAATCAATCGCTTCGCTTGGCCGAAGATCCTGAAAATCTCCTATAAGCGCAGTAATTTCTACATTAAAGTTAGACCAGCAGAGGTAAGCAGAGCCTTGTACCCTTGGCAGAGCTAACGCACTGTCCGGGTTTCAACCCTTTGCCAGTAGGAGAGGTGAGTGAGTTCTTGCTGCGAAAATGCTGCAGAAGAAACGTTTTTCTGTTCTTTATGGTGTAGAAGCCAGCGCTTATGATGTCCAAACATTCTCATTGCTGGCGCGCACAACCGCCAGACCTTTCACAGAAAGGGATCTTTTTGTGCCCCCACCCCCAGTGGAAATGAGTTTTTCCTGTTGACTCAGTTAAATGATAGAATGTGTTTAGTGGCATCGAATATCAGTTCACCAGGGCAATTAGTTCTTCCTTTTCATAGAAACATTATCACAGTCTGAAGGTCTTTATTTTGTGTAACTATATACATAGACCAATACTTGTTTTCTAAAGAAGAATCGCTTCTGATAGAAACAACCGACCCTGCTTACAGTAGCATGCAGCCAGTGCTTGAAGAACAGGCTGATTTTGTTTTATGGATTTATTCCAGCTGGAACAGTTTGAGAGCACCATTGGATTCAAATTGCCAAACCACCGGGCAGCAAAAAGGCTATGGAAAGTATGTGTGGAGCATCACACTTTCTACAGGTAACTGAGTAACCAGTAGTTACAGGTGCCTGGTGGACTGTCATTGGTCAGCTCAGGTGGATGGAGAGCGTGGCAGGTGCATCTGTGCCTTGCCTCCGGGTCCCTTGCTGTGCTGGGGCCATTTGTGTTGCCCAAGGTCATGCTTCACTCCGCTGATGTCTTGTCTCCATCTCTCCTTCCACCACTGCCATCTTGTCACCAGTCTTCTTAGTTATAGTTCAGTTGTTGTTTTTGTTTTTTTATCAGCTCTTTTGGATTTAATCTCTTTCTCAGTCCACTTGAGCCCTGTCATTGTTGCATTTTTTTTCTTTTGTCAAGAATATCTAGCCCCGCTCAAACTCCTTTCCTAGCACACTGACTTCCCCCCAGTGCTGCTCCTGGGTCAGCCTGATGTCCTGACACGGCCACTTCTGTGCCTGCGTTGTCCGGCGCTGACTTAGGTAGCACCGTGTGGTGACTGATACAGCACCACAGCCGTGTGTGTTTCAGAACAGTGATTGTCAGCGTTAGTGGGATCCTCTTCCTTCCACTCAGCCAGTTCTTTCACGTCCTTGGCCTCTGGAATGTTCACTCTTCTAGAACTTTACTACCTGCCTGTCCTCAGCATTGCTCTAGGTGCATTCACTGTAGAAACGGGGGTCCTGAGTGCCCCATCTTTCTTTCAGTCTCCTCCTAACTTACTGTCACTCGAGTTGCCCCCTTCACTGTTTGACCTTGTCCTGTTTCAAGAAATGGATGAACTTTGCTTGTTTATTTTATCTCTTTTCAAAGGCTCCTGCGTGTGAGCTTACTCTCTCACAGATTGCCTCGGACTTTTTGCTCAGTTACATATCCATGCCTCCCTTGGAGGCCAAAGCCCCAAACAAAACCCCAAAGAGCCCTTGGGAGGGTAGATCTCTTTGAGTTCAAGTCTAACCTTGTCTACTTAATGAGTTCAAGGCTAGCTAGAGCTACATAGAGAAACAAACAACAACAAATCCTCCAAATTTCCTTTGATCCCAAGCTATATAGCTTGTGTTCTGTCTCCTTTTAAAACCTTTTCTTTAGGGGTGTTTTTTTTTTTTCCACAAGTAGTTTGGTTACCTTCATCTCCTTAGTTTTTGGTGGTTGTGGTTTATAAAGCCAGACACAGTGAAGTGTTTTCACAGACTTAGAATCAGATCCTGTTCTGCCACATACTAGCCGTGTATGGCGATGAGTTATTGAGCCTCTGCTTTACCTTCGTTATCCCTGTTCCTTTATTTCCTTATGGGATTGTTTTCGAAATTAAATGAGATTTTACATATAAAGCAAACACAAGCTATTACTGGTGTACAATAACAGTTATTGTCATAATTACCACTACCACTTAAAAAAACACCACCATGACTGGTTCCTCAGTGAAATGGAACAGATTCGTTTTCAAGATACTCCAGCACACTAAACTTAGAAGAAACTTATAATTCAGTGTGTATTTGAGCCTGTCTGAATCAGCTATACTCATCACAGAAGTGTTTGAAAAGTTTATACTGTTTCTTGGTAGCTGAGCAAGTGTTTCCTGAGGAAGCATGGAGCTCCCTCACGTGAGGCGAGACAAGAGCAGCAGTGCGATGTGTCTAGACTGGATAAGGAGCGGCTTCGTAGTCAGATAGTGATTCGGCAGCCAGGGTCCTGTTGGAAACGACAAGTGCTAGGAGTTCCTCGATGCTGCTGTTAGACACAGTTGACTGCTTCCTGTTGCAGGAGCTGGGTACTCAGGGGTGGATGCCTCTAACTAACAACAGCAGCAGCCAGACCCCTGAGCAGAGGTGAGACCTCTGCCTGCTGTGCCAGCTCTCCCTCTTATGTGCCTTCCAGGAATTTCTGTGAAGTGCTGTCCTCACAGCTCAGGCCCCTCGTTCTTTTCACTAATAGACTATGGATTCTGACTCAAAAGTGAACTATTGTGCTCCTGAAGACTTTTGGAATAATGGTTAGCAAATGAGTGGGCAGCCTTTTCTTTTTATTATGAAACATGCAAATTATTTCTTTATAAAAATGGCCAGGCTTCCAGATTGAAGCTATTAAAAACAAACAGGTCTTTCTTATTTATTGATAACCAATCACATATACTAATGTTAGCAGGACACAAATGTGATAATAAAGTTGCATTGTAGAGCTTGCCATGGTTCTATGTGCTGTGCAAGGATAATTTTAATCTTTACAACTTGTCTTAAGACACAATTGCTATTGGCTGTACTTTGCATTTGGAAAAGCAGAGGAATAGAAAAGTTACAGCAAGGTGGTCATATTGAGAGTAACAGGTAGAGGAGGGACCCTAGTGCTCACCAGTGTGCCTGCTGTGCTGCACTGCAGGGAGCCGCCTAGTGCTCACCAGTGTGCCTGCTGTGCTGCACTGCAGGGAGCCGCCTAGTGCTCACCAGTGTGCCTGCTGTGCTGCACTGCAGGGAGCCTCCTTGTCCTATCCTCCCAGCTTTGTTCTCTTAAGTCTGAGAGAAATACTAAGTTCTCAGAGTTGGAAATTCTCCTGCCATTTAAACTTGTCAGCCATATCACGGAGACCAATGTGCAGTAATGTGCATTGCTCAGTATTAATTTTAGTAGCTTACATGTAGGCTTTTACAAAGGGCTCCTTTATTTCTCATATTTGAGCATTGATGGGGGCTGGTCTCAAGCCATGAACTCAAGTGAAAGTCAGGGCCCGTCTTATCCATGTCTGTCACCCTCACCTTTTCCACATCTTGGACCACAGGCAGTACCTCTTTAGTGTTCTCCTACCTGCTGTCACAGGGAAGCAGCCTTGGGGCATATATAACTTTGTGCTCAAGAGTACTGGAAGTTTAGGAAAAGGAAACTACAGCCCGGGCAACATAGTGAAACCCTCAAACAAAACAAAGCAAGAAACCCTTTAAGATGGGGTTTGTGTCTAGACTTCACAGGCTATAAGGTGACAGTGGGCAGCAGGTTCCCTGAAGGCACAGGTAGGTAGATAGTGGAGTGCATAGGTTTATCTGAAGTTACAGAAAGTAAGCTAGCAATTGGAAAGCTGGGAAAACACTTTTGAATATTTTAATTTTTCTTTAAAATTGTTTTCTGAAGCATGAGAAGTTTCTTGATTGTTTTAAATCTATTTTATATAAAGGATAAAAGGTATTAACATTTTAAAGGTATATCTCTTTAAAATGCATGGTACTTAAAATTTTCTCATAGTTCCATAAAGCAGACACCCTGTCTGTAATTTCAGAGTCTCTTTGGAGATTTCTGTTATCAATGCATGTTTCTCCATTGCGATAGTCTTTAAACTTTCTCCTTTCCTCTTCTGCTCTCTTAGAGCGGACTTCATTATCAGACAGAAGAGGTCAATGTGCTTTGCCTAGAGGGCATTTCCCAAACAGGGGCTGCACCGGTGAGCAGCCTTTCCTTCAGTTCTGTAGGGCTGCTCTCATGCAAGCAGTGAGTGGCTGTATTTTATGGTGTTGCCAGCTAGGGAACTCTACCCTGTTCACCCTGTTCGGCCCATCAGGAGGCAGTCCAAGGTGAATACGCAGTCCTCAGCATCACTGTCCACGTGCTTCTCTTCTGAAAATTTACGGGCAGAAAATGTAACATGCCTTCTACTCATACTTTACCATGCGGATAGGTTTGGGCCAAGAAAGCTGGAGTCTATTGATTGGTTCTTTATCATTTAATTCTAGCAGCTTTTCTGGATGAGAACTGTTTTGAGTTAATCATAGCTTAACTTTGCCTTGACCTGGAACTCACTATTCACCAAGCAGAATATTCTAAAAGCACACACAGAAGATCTGGGAATACTTGGGGGTGGTCTTAGAAAAAAACTTGTAAAAGATGACTTTTCCTTGGAAAACGATCGGAATCTCCGGATTCTTGAACTGCCAATTCATATCTTAACCAATAATTGTAAGTTCTGAGTCTATATTTTTGTTAAGATGTTTTTCCAACTCCCAATTAAATAATGGCAACATAATTTCAGTTGTATCAGAAAAGACTGGCTTATTAAAAGCATGCTTTTATATAAATCTGAACGTTACTATCATCGAGGCTTGAATTCGTGAGTAGAGCCCAAGGCTTACACAGTAGGATTATGCTGGCGAGCAGGAGTGCCAACCATCTCTGTGGATCTCGGTGAGTTCTGTTCTTCAGGAAACAGGCTCTCGAGTTAGATGGCTTTCCCTACCAGAAAGAGGCATAAATACTAACAAGTGCTAATGCTAATGGGCTTTTCACTTGGCACATGTAGCTAGCAGCACAAATCAGACCTGTGTTTACATAAATGACTTACACAACTCAAGTAAATACTCTTGACACTCACTCGGAACAGCTGCTCCTTTGGTTGGACTGACAGAAAAAAAATGTGTGAGCACGTCACTCTTAAAACACAGCACATGACCTGGTGCGGAGCTGCACCTTAATCCTAGCACTTGTGGATGGGATAGAAGCCAGCCTGGTTTGCCCAGGGAATTAGATGCCAGCCTGTCTGAAAAAAACCAAAACAATAAAACCACATATGTAGAAAGGATGTTTTTATTAAAATTATGTAGCATTGTTTTTGTTTAATGATACTAAAATGAGATCTTAAAATACATACCTGTGTATTTTTGTGTTGTTTTTTTAATATTTTATTGATTTATTCATATTACATCTCAATTGCTATCCCATTCCTTGGTTTTTATGTTTTTTAATGCACCTGAAGTCTTTGTCCTTTTTTTTCCCCTTGTAGGCTCGTGTCTCCAGAGCAGCCACCAAAGGCCAAGTTCTTGACCTTGGGGTCCAAATTCCGCTACAGTGGCCGCACACAGGCACAGACACGCCAAGCAAGCACACTCATTGATAGGCCAGCACCACACTTTGAGCGTGCCTCTAGTAAGCGTGTTTCGAGGAGCCTAGACGGAGGTAATGCATTTCATTTTGGACTCATCTTTTCTAGTCAGAAAGTGATGACCCAGTTATTAAGGCCACCAGACACCCTCAAGGGCAGTGGTCCCCAGCCGTCCTGATGCTGGGGCCCTTCCATACAGTTCCTCATGCTGTGCTGACCCCAACCAGAAAGTTACTTTGTTACCACTTTATAATTTAATTTGCTTCTGTTATAAATTGTCATATAAGTATCTGATATGCAGGATATTTGATTTGTGACCCATATGGCTTGGAGCCTACAGGTTGAGAACTACTGTTCTTGTGGGATAGACAATTATCCACAAATCAGTAAAATGATGGTATTCTCAGAGTGAAATAATTTTGTACTCAGGTTATCACTCTGAGCATGTATTTTCTTTCTGTTGACAGTGCTCTTAAATAGTATGTATTTGTGTTGGTGTTTATTAGCTGTTGAATGAATGTGTTTCTCTTGGTTTTATTTTATTATGATGTCTAATATGGCTTAATTTTTTATACTTGTTGGTTGCTAACATGATTCTAAGGGATTTGGGGGTATAGTTAAATATGAATTTTAATTCAAATAATTATGAAACAATTCTACTGTCTCAGAGATCAGTGTATCCTTTCAGAAGTTTACCAAACTCACAACATACGCTAGGCTTCAAAGTATTAATTCTAAATATGGTTTTAAGCAACAATAACAAAAGCATACACACTCATTTCTCTGGGGAGATGGTATGAATATTAATGTTTTCTATTAGAGTTCTGATGAGATATATACTTGTGGTTTCACGTAACGTATGCATGGAAGTGAAGTGATGTTCCTTTTTCATATTTGTCATACTGCTTATTGGTAAATTAGGAATTAATAGTATGTTTCTTGTAAGAGAGATAATGTTAATGTTTTGTTAAAATGCTTTTCTTTTTATATAAAAAATGATTAGTGTGATTAATTTTTCAGTGAAAAATAGTTTTTGAACATTTTTGTTATATTGTATACTAATATTAAATAGTTGGAAAATATAATTTCATATTTTACTATTAACAAAAATCCCATTTTGATTGTTGTTCTTTTGTATAGCTCTGAAATATATACTTGAACAACAAGATTTTAAAACAGATAATCTCTATGTCAACATTTTCCCATTAGTAGAGGACTGACACAGACTGGCCTTGCTCTGTTATTCCTAGTAAAAGAAATTACCAACGAGGTGCAGGTGTGCACAACTCTCCCAGGTAGTAGGTATTTGGAGATACATGGTGGTTATTTCTAAAGAGTCTTCCATAGAGTTTTAAAGAAAAATATGTGCTTCAAACAAATGAGAGCCATGTTTCCAGACATGAAATTGAGTGAACTGGCAGTGCCAGCCAACAACAGAGCACGTTCCTCAGCATATCCGAGAAATGTACTGACCCCTGTAGGTGTCTCCCAAGTCTGCTGTGAACGCAGTAGCTGCTGCTGTTGTGCCCCAGTAGGAGTCCCTGCCCTCTGGTGCTCCGCCTGCAGCCCTGCTGTAAGGGATGAGGCTGGAGAACTATCCTGCTGTGATTCTGGAGCTCTGCTGAACACTCAGCCAGGGCGCCAGCTTGTGGTCCCTGCATCTTTGAGAATCCAGCATCCTGATTGAGCAGTTATCGCAGAGTGCAATCGGAATCTGTATCTGAGAAGAGTTTTCACAAGGAAAAGCAACAAACATGGCACCGATCCTTTTTTTTTTTTCCATGTGTTTCGGGCATTGTTACTCATTAGATGAGCAAGTCATCAAAACGTTGATTGTGTTATTGTGAGAACTGGGAGGCTTTTGGTGTGAGTGTGTGACCTGATGGCCAGTCAACTCTTTGGTTGGGGTGTGTGCTCTTTTTTCCCCAACAACAGGACTTTATTTCCCTCATCATTTTATCAGCATCCCTTTAGTGTTGTTGACAGGTGTTGTGTTTCCTGTTGTTTGCTTTTAAAAGTTAGGTTTGAACAATTTAGATAGGTAAGTATATTTCTCTTGGAAGGTTAGAAAGAGATTTCAGTGATTGCATAAAAATCACTCAGAGCAGCTGTTGTAAGACAGTCTCCTCTGAGATTAGGAAATAGAACCAGAGGAGCCAAAGCAGTCATTTGGAGAACTAGCAGTCTGCACTGGGGGCAGGGGTGAGGGGTGGGGAATGGGGCGGGGGTGGGGGGGCACAGTGCTTCTGTGATAGTGAAGATTAAAAAGTAACAGGGATGGTGTGCTGCTGAAGCAGGGTCGTCAGGGAAGGAAGGCCTCCTCAGAGTCCTGGGAGGACAGAAGGGAGGGAGCTATGAGAAGAGAGGAGAGCATAGGCCATCGCAGGCAGTGGAGGTTACAGAGCAGTTTCGAGGTGAGGGGGAACAGAAAAACGCACACTCAGGCTTGGTAGGAGAGCCAGGCTACTGCCAGGCTTTGCTGGGACCTTTCTGTAGGAAGCCACTGAGGCCTTAGTCCGTCTGTGCCAGCGCACAGAGCAGTGTCAGCTCTAAAAGAGAGTGATGAGAGGATTGAGTCAGGAAGCAGGCAGGACTGGCGTGAACTGGCTCACAGGACAGTGGCTGCTGTGGTCCTCAACTTAGGTGGGAGCAGACCAGTTGGTTACTGCACATTAGACTGGGTAAGGGTTGGCAAGTGTGCAGTCAGCACTTGTCAACTTGGCCTTGTAATTTTAAATTTTATATCAGATCATATTGCAGCATTGATATCAGTGAAACTACCTTTATTTAGATCATATTTCCTCATTTTATAGTAAGTTGTGGTTGCAGTGGGGGCTTAAAATTGTAAGTCGTAACAGTAGTAAAATCCTAGCAACAACAAATCCAGCTCTATGAAATAAGGTATGATGTCATATGTAAGCTCATTTTAATTCTTTAAATGATTTGTGTGGACATTGAAAAGTAAGTTTTTATAGATTGGAAATGTTTTAAAGGCCGAAGTGGTACAGAAATAGAGGTTTAAAAACAACAACAACAACAAAAACCAACTCACCATGTTTAGAAATACATCCAAGGGCCCTGTTTGGCTTGCCTAGTGTTAAGGGGAGTTCTAGAACTTGAGGTTCCTGGCTGCAGCAAATGGGTACAAGTAGGAGAGTGTCATTTGATGAGACAGTCGAGGTGAGGGAAGACACCCTGGGCCGGGGGGGGGGGGGAGCGGAATGGGGGAATGTAGATTATTTGGAACATTGTAGGTCAAAGATGGAAAGTCCTGATGTCCTCCAGTTAGCTGCGATGGATTACTCACACCACGTCCAAGAGCTTCAGCCTCTGGTTTTTTGTTTACTGGAATTTCTCTTGGTGTGTGGTACAAAAGCAGCCACAGGCTGTCTGAAAAGCACTTTATAAAGAGGAAAAGCCCTCAGGGGAATTCATTGTTCAGGAGGAGCCTCTATGAAGAGAAACTTGTCACTTGGCTTGCTGACTCTTGAGTTGATCCAACAGAAGGGCAAAATCCAAAGCACAGCGTGTTTCTACCTCTGCGAGAGAGAGGAAGGCTGCACAAGGCCAACTTGAGGGCAGCAGCTGGGCACTGGACTCTGTAGTCAGGTTGAGAAATTCAGAAGGACTAGAAAAGTGAAAAATATTAGATAGGTAAATTACTAAAGCTACAGTCTCTTAGTATGCAAATAAGTTAATTTTCAGGGGATTTATTAAAACCCCTTGAAACAAATCATTTTAATAGTAATTTTTAAAGGAAGATTTAGGACTGATCAGACATCCAGAGTGTCTACATCTAAGTCTGCTGGACTTTTGCTGTTGGGCCAAGAGCTCCTCCTACTGGCCAATTTCCCGATGAGCCACATGCTCAAAAAGCTAATGTGCTGGATTGATTAATTTTTACAAATTCAGAATATTGTAAAGTTTTGTGTTTCAAAACAAGTTTCTATTACATATTGATACATTCAAAGTTCAGACTGTTCTGCTTCCATTTGGCCTGTGTGTTGAAGGGTTATGTTCTTCAGAGCTTTGCCATCCACAGGTCTAACCTATTTCAACTTACGTTCTGATTAGCCCTGATTGGTGTTGTGGACCAAAGTCTTACGAAGGATTTTCCTGGCCCTCCTGGAGAGGGTTCAGTGCCTGGCCCTGGAGCCGTCAGCTCCACCACCATACAGGACGGCGATAGCCGGAGGGATGTCAGAAGCCCAACAAAAGCTGCACCCCTGCTCCCTGAGGGGAAGGTATGGCACATGTGTGTGAGTGCTGCCGTGGACGTGCGCTTAGATTTGCATTTGTGTTTCAGAAATTTATTATGATTGTATAACCTATGCTGATTTAACTTCTCATGTTTCAAATATGTGTGAGTTGCTGCTGATTTCGACGAATTTCTAATCTTATTTTGATTATTTTTCATAGTAAAATATTTATTTTAGTATAAATCACTCTAAGAACAGTGTAAATTACATAAATATAAGAAAGCAATGCACTGGCATTTCCTAGTTTAATATCAGTTGAATCACCAATGATAAAAGCCATATGACTTACTAGTCAATTTTAAAGGTAACTTTTGTCTTAAATTTTATTATATTGACTTAATTTTTATATGAACCAAAATATTTGATATGAAAAATGTCCATTGATAATCCATGGCTGTGAATAGGGCAGGATTGGTGTACTGTCATTGCCTTTATTTTGTGCATACACTGTAGCAAATGAAGAAGCAACCTGTCAGGTTTGTTACTTTGTTACTAAAGTCACTTCAACTGACTGATAGTCACTTGACTAAAGGGCTTTTGAGCCTCTCACAAATCACTTCCACACCCACACAAAGCAAACTTTCATAAGCAACGTTGGAAATAAGTTCCATGTGTGCATCATGTTGAAAAATTATTTGGCTAAACAGCATTTGGTTGAAAAATAACACAATGTATGCTCTGCATGATGTCCTTTAAGTGCTAAGTTGTTAGAACCTTAAATTACACGTGTATAGTATCCAAGAAAATTATCCAAGAAAATGGCTACTGAAGAGAAAGAAAGCTTAGCAGGTCAGAAAGTTCTGCTTTGCTTTTCTTATTTAACTTGACATATGTAATTTGAAAATTTTTTCTAGACAACAAAATCTTTTGTATTCTAAAGGAAATAATTCTTTAGCAAATAACTAGCTATATGAGCTTTTTCCCCTGTTTTTTAATATATGTATCAGCAACTAGGTTTGAGTAACATTAACTAAAAACTCATAGTCATTAATACTTGTGAATTTTACATGCTAAAAGGAGTCCAATTTCCTCACTAAAAATGGATCATTCAGTTAATTTTTAAATCATGTCTTATGAAAGCTTCTCGGGAGTAATGTTTTCACTAACGTTTCTTCTTCTCTCCTGTTTCCTTCTTGTTCCTTCGGCCATAACCACTGTGTGATTCATACGCCACCATGGGTTACACTTGGGCAGACTGTGTGCATGTGCCCCCCGTCTCCTCTCATTTGCTGTACTTCGTCCTTTTCCCCACACCTCCTGCCAGTCCCTGAAGTGGACTTGCTGTCAGACATTTCAGAGGAAGACCCTTTTGGGGAGGCTGATCAGAGCACATTGGATAGCTTGGAGGGGCTTTCCACAGGTGGAATACCAGAGCAGGGTGGCCCTGAGGCAGCCACGGTGGATTCCATCCTGGATCCACTTATAGCCCCTCCTCAGCCTGACTGCTCTTCCATCTGTGAGAAGACTCTCAAATCGGCTGAGCAGCAGGGTTCTGAACTGGGTTCCTCTTCCTCTAACTTTTACAAGTGCTTTGCCTCCGGCTTCCCGTCCTTTCTTGATGACGATGGGTACCTTGTGTTCCCCAGCCTCCCCAAGCTCTGGGTTTCCTTCCTGCCCCCTGATGTCCAGCACTACGTCCCCATCACATCACCTTCCTTCATCCCATCACTGGTCCTCATCTTTGGGCTGCTTCTCTCAGCTTCTCAGTCAGTCCCGTTTTCTCTTACTTTTTCGCTCCCTCTGGCACTAGTCCTCTGCTATCTGGAGGGGAAGGCCACTGCCTTTCATGTTTCTTATGATTGTGATTTGAATGACAAGCCAGAGGAAGAGGAAGCAGTGGCCAACATGCCTCCATAAGCCACTTTTTTTTTTAACTGACCCAACTGTTCTTTGTTATAACCTCTTTCTAATAGTGTCTAAACATGTGCATAAATTTTACTGACTACCCTCAAAATAGTATGTTCTCTCTCTCCCTCTCTCTCTCTCCCTCCTTCCCTCCTTCCCTCCTTCCCTCGCATGAGCGATAAGTTAGAGAGTTCTCTATATTGCTAGCCTAAGTCCAGGTCTGTACACACTCCGAAGCTTGTCATATAAATCTCTTAGATCACACTAGATTGTTAAAGGAGTGCTTTGCTCTTCAGCATTCATATTTGGTCTGTTCTGAAAATAAGTGTCAGTCCTGTCCCTAAAGCATGAGAACTTAGAATGTTTTAGGTATAATTGTCATCGACATGTATCAGGAAAACTTAGTATTATTAATCTTGGTCAAATCCAAGCTTGTACTTGCACTTAGGAGCCCAAGGCTGTGAGTTACCCGCCTGATGTTTCTAGGTCCAGCACCAGAAACTCCATGCCTGTGTACTTCACCTGGGGCCAGGGAGACGGGCTCTAGCTGCTCTTCTTTCCTCTGCCCCGAATCATGTCATTATCAGGTTTCCTACAAGAAAGGTGGTAAGGTGGACAGTGGCTCTGAGAGATTAGGCTCTATAGGAAAGGTTGGCTTTTTAGTGCTTATCTATTTACAGTTAGGTCTCTCAGACGTTTTACATCTGTGTAAGACAGCTGTTTAGAAGTTTCCTACCTCTGTACTATAAGGAAGTCAGCCTGCCCAGCACAATGTACTGTTAATCATGTTGTTCAGTGTGGGCTGGTGATGATGTGTCTTGTATCTTAGGGAGTCTAGCAACATAGCGTAAATCCCAGAATTCAGAGCAAACATAAAATATGGGATGAGTATACCATTGTAGGCGAAACTGTAACTCTTTACATTTACTTGAGAAATACCAAAGATCAACACGTCAGTGAATTAAATGTTGACCAAGAAATCCCAGGCTGATTCTTCATGGATCATATGGTAGCTGTCATGTTTTTCACCTCTCCCACATCCCACTGAATGGTTACAAGCCCAGCTCCTCCCAGCTCTGCGGCACTGCCTCCTGCCCAGGAGAGAGGAGCATGCCCATTCATTGTCTTGGAAAGCAGACTTTCCTTTTGTGTCAGTGGTTTTGTTTCTAACTAGTTTCCTAGTATCAGCATTTACACAGCATTTCTTAGTTTTAAGCCTTCCAATTAATTGTCCAATTCTAGAAAACTATTGTATAAAAATCTTTTGGAGAGAAAGTGGCAGTATTTTAAAGATTATTTGTAAATACCTATTTTAATATTTAAAAATTTTAATTGGCTAATTTTGCCCCAAGAAAACCTATATTAAAAAACTGATGGGACAACGTAGAATGCTGTAAACTTGTAACCTACTTAGAGCTGAAGACAAGTTCCCATCTCTTCCCCTTGTTCCATTCATCTTGGCATTTGCCACCTTGGCACTCTGATATTTTTGTTCCTGTTTAAACAAAGAATTCTCAAAAGCAGAGCATAGTCTAGGGACTGAGAAGGAGTGCAGCTTCATTCTCCATCCCCCCCGTGCATGGGGTCATTCACATCACTGCACACCAGCCAGGTGGCTTAGTCGCATCTCCGAGGAGGGCCAGGAGGAAAGGTGGTAATGCCGCGGCAGCATAAAGCTTGGATACAGCACCTCTGCCTGTCGGCGGAGCCCTTCCAAGAGCCCCTTCTTTCTGCTGGAGTGCTGTGTGACTTTGCAGGGGAAGATGGAAGCCCTGGACACGAAACCGGAGCAGGTGTCTGCTTTCCCTTTGTTAGATATTAAGTGCCTGCTGCCTGCCTTTCCTGGTGGTGGGGCTGGGGTGGGATGGGAGATGATGCTAGAATGTACTTTTGGGCTTTCATTTGAGTTTTGTTTGTTGTGACTTTTAACATTTTTATTCTCCATTGTTTTAAAGTCTTAGATTACGAAACTCTGGGTGGTTTGCAGTGCTTGCTGATTGACACACTTATGTTTATTTGCCTTTCCCCCTGTGTGTGATTTAATTTCACAGAGAAGTACCTTGAGAGTAGAAGGGGATAATATTTATGTCAGACATAGCAATTTAATGTTGGAGGTTTGTATGATTTCAGAAACCTCTCCACTCTGTCCTCTGGCTGCCAGGCTGCTGTGGACGGGAGGTCACGCCCAGGCTGGCCGGCCATTCTCTTCAAGCACAGTGCATGCAGTGCATGGGGCTGTTGAACTTGGGAGTGCATGCTACCAGTCCAGCTTGGTTCTTAGGTGGCGTAGGTAGGAATGCATCTTCTGTAAGTTCTCAGAGTGACAGCTGGGGAGAAAAACTATTTAAATAAATAAAAATACTAAGTAAGCTTGTTTCCCTAATAGGTCACCTTTAAGCTATAGAATCTGAAGTAGCACCAGCCTGTGCTTAATATACATCCAACAGTAGGTAATTTTTATGTGATGTTGGCCCACTCACTTCACTCTTGAACTGTGGTTTCTCGCCCCTTGACCTCTCACTGCCATCCATGTGATGAGTGTGTCCACTCAAAGTGTTCTACCTGAGAACACGCTGGGTACTACAAAAGAAAAAAGCCGCGGGGGCTGAGGGGGGGCCAGGTGAAAGGGAGGGAGGAAGGGAAAGATACAGACAGGGAGAGGCACTGGGAGTTGCAGCGTGTGTTCCCCATGTCACCAGAGAACAGCTTTCCTTCTTTCTCCTGCTGAGGGCGGTGTGCAGCATTTCCAGTGGAGCCCGCAGCTCTGGGTAATTTCACTAACCTTTGGGTTGCTTCTGGCAGCTTCCATAGCTGTTACAATGTATCTTTGCTTAACTTACTAAAATGCTGTAAAGTATAATAAGTAACATTGCTGTGAACAAATGCAAGAAATGTGCCTGATCTCAAGCCGGTCTCCCCAGGCCATGCACACGTTTTCAGTGAGTTAGCAGATGGCTACAGCAGCTCCTGGTGAGCGACTATGCCTGTGCATGGCTGTGGATTAGCTGATTGGGTCAGATGCATGACCTACCTTTGGGAGTGGAACTGTATCCACAGGCAGCCTGCAAAAACCTGGGAAGCCTTTTGAAATGTAAGAAAACATTTAACTTTCTGTTAATTCAAATTCCTGAACAGTGATTACACTTGCACTACTTACCAGAGCCAGTTTCTGTTTGTTTGTTTTGTTTTGTTTTGTTGTTGTTTTCTCTTAAATCTGCTGAATAAACTATCCATAAGGCCAATGGAACTAGAAGTGATGGGAGCTTTTCATCTTTGTAAAGGGACCACAACCACATGTGACATGAGGTGGCTGGGTGTTACCTCTGTCTTTGGCATTACATGAGGCCAGTGTGTAGTCATTTAGAGTGAGAGCAAGCAGAAAGGCCTCTGGAAGTAGCTATCCTGTCCTTTAAGAATGAGAAGCCACCACTGGGGTTTCTGACAAGGCTCTCTCTGCTTTGTCGACTTTAGCTGATGGCCCTGGACGGCTTCCTCCCTTCAGGCCAAGTGTGCCCTTCTACGCCTACCCCTCCCTGTTTTGCTGTATTCACAGGCTACAATTTAATAAAACTTTATCACAAAGATCAATTGTGCAAACAAAGTCAAAGGCTGCTGTTTAAATCCAACTCTACACACACACACACACACACACACACACACACACAAATCTATATATCCATCTACACATACACACCTCTCTATACACACATACACACACTTCTCTACACACACATACACATATACACATCTAAATATCCATATATGCACACACATATACACACATATCTATATATTCCATCTACATACACATATATACACACACATCTATATAACCATCTACACATACATATACACACATACACACAAATCTATATATCCATCTACATACACACATGCATATATACATATACACACACACACGTATCTTTATATATGTATATAAAGGATTTTTAGCCATTATCGTCAGTTCCATGGCTCCCTTCTAATATGAATAATTTTAAAATCCTAAAGAGAGAAGAAATTAAAATTACTCAAATATGAGTAAAATAATTCAATGGCTTCATTTTCAAATTTTTATGAACTCGGGGCTATCCACAGGTGGTGGATACGGCTTTTGAGACTTGGCATTTTTCTTGATTTATTATGTCTTTGAATTGTAAGTTTACTTTATCTCATTTTTTCGGTTCTACTTTTGCCCTGCTGGGTTTTTCGTTTGGATTCCCCTTTGTCATGTTGCATGTTGCTAGGACCTGGATAAGGCCCAGGAGGACATACTGAGGCATCAGGCTAGCATTAGTGAGCTCAAGCGCAATTTTATGGAGTCCACACCTGAGCCGCGCCCCAATGAATGGGAAAAACGACGTCTCACACCTCTATCCCTGCAGACACAAGGGGTATGTCACTAGCTCTTGTTGGCTGTGTGTCTCACTGTAGTTGTTCATCTTGTTTGTTGATTCTCAGAAGTTAGAAAGTGTTCCCACATAAATTCTTCTGTATTGCTAACAATTTTTTAAAGTACTAAGTATTAACAATGTAATATTTGTTGGCCTAATTCTTAGGTAAATGTTATGAGTTTCAAAGTATTTTCAGGGTAATTTTATTGTTGTATTCAGGTAACTTAATGGTATTGACTTGTTACTTAGGACAATTGGGAACTAACCTAGTAGTTTGTCAAAGGACCTTCTCAGTTACTGACTTCGCAAACAAGGGCTCGTGTAGTTATTAGTAAAGGAATGTGGGCTATAGAGAGGGGTTTAAGGCCATCACCGTGAAGATACAGAATTCAAACTTACCTTTAAAGATTGATGGACTTTGTTGAAAAGTTTTTGAAATACTATTTTATGAAGCATTATATATCGATAGACTTAACGAAACTTCCAGGCAATAGTAAACAGTCCTGTTTGAAAACATTATAAACAGCAGTGAGCTCCAAGTTTATTCTTCCTTCTTTTCACAGGTGGTGAGGTTTGTTTCTTACCTTCACCGAATATTTCCATTAGAACACACTCTCAGAGTATTTCTGCATCCTTTCCATTCTTTTCTTCCATCCTTCCTTCCTTCCTTCCTTCCTTCCTTCCTTCCTTCCTTCCTTCCTTCCTCCCCTCCCCCCCTCTTTCTTTATGCTTCCAGATCTCTCCTGTGACTGAACAGGAAGTTCATGGGTGCATCCCTCTTGAAGAGACTGATACAATTCACTTTGCACCTGTGAAAGCTGTACAAAGATGTTGCGTTACAGTTCATTATGTCCCTTTCGGTTTGTGTTGGCTGTTGCCCGATAGCAGATGTTCAGTGTGGATACTCTGCTGTGGGTTTTTCTTCCTTCCACAGTGCAAAGCCCTTTAGGGGTAGTAAGTTTGTGCACTGCATGGAGAGCAGTGCCTTAGAAACCAGAGAGAAAAGCAGTTGCTGAGCTGAAAAATAAAGCCGTCAAATGGAAAAATGGAAACCCCACATGCTGGCTGTTGTGGAGGAGGGAGCCAGCAGTTACAATTGTCTGAAAACCAGTAGTTTCAGCAGCTCACTTTAGAATTTCCGAAGCGGTGGCCGCTGACCAAGGGAGGAATAGCTTTGCTGTGTGTATGACTCCGTCCGGTTCACTCCGCTGGCCCACACCGTCCTGTCCTGCTTGTGTTGCTGTAGGTGTAATACATGTGTCTTTGTGCTGATTATGTCATTGTTTAAAACAATAGAGAAAAGGCGAGCATCTTTTCAAGGATGTCCTATCCAAGAAGGAGAGGGACCCGAAGGCAGCAGTGCGGACATCTGCAGAGGAACCTCGGGCAGACAAGGTGTTTACCTTGCATCATTGGATCTGCTTTTGCTCCCGTCCCCCCTCCCCCCATGCATTGTGCTCACAGCCAGAGATACTTTTTTAAAATGTCAACCTGTTTTTGAAATAGTTTTTGAATGTGTAAAAAGTTAGGCTCCAAACAGCCAGGGTTACACAGAGAAATGCTGTCTGGAAAAAAAAATAATAAAGCAAGCAAACAAACAAACAAACAAAAAAATGCTTTAGCTGGGTGTGGTGGCGCACACCATTAATCCCAACACTCAGGAGGCAGAGGCAGGTGAATCTCTTAGTTCAAGACTAGCCTGCTCTCCAGAGTGAGTTCCAGGCCAGCCAGGACTACATAGAGAAACCCTGTCTGGAAAAAACCAAACCAAACCAAACAAAAGTCAGACTCCTCAGAGAGGCAGAGGCAGGCAGATTTCTGTGAGTTCGAGGACAGCCTGGTCTACAAAGTGAGTCTAGGACAGCCAAGGCTACACAGAGAAACCCTGTCTCCAAAAAACAAAACAAACAAACAAACAAACCCAAAAGCTAGGCTTCTGTTGTGTTAGGAGCCTGGGAACATTGGAGAGAAAGACCTTTCATCATTTTGGGACTATGGAAGTACAGGAAGTCAACCGTGTGTTGGGTGGTACATGATTGTCCATCATTTGATGTGTGCAGCTTGCGGTCTCGTGAAGATGCAATGCATGTCCCTTAGGCACGCAGTGTGCTGTTTAAGTGCATCACTTGCTTACTAAACACGCATGGGAAGCTTTTGGATTTTCATTTCTCACATTTTTAATGTAAAGAAAGGGATACTGACTACACAGCAGCTCCTTTCTCTTTGTGCCTCATTTGTGACAGTTTGTGTCAGCGTGAGGAAATGCGCTTTCTATTTCTTTCCACTCTACTCTCCTGCGTGGGTTGCTTCGGTGGCTTGTTAGCTGCTAGAGCTTAGACATGCTCATCTGTGGTTAGGGCCTGGCACACGGGAGGAGTGCTGAAAGGTGAAACTCAGTGTCATGTAGGATGGGAGAAGGGCCAAGAAGAGGGATCATTTCAAATGAGTGTTCCATGGTAAGAAAGTTAGGATGGAAGATGGTCCCATGTTCAAGGCAGGGCACATGCAGTTGCTGAGGTAGGAACTGGTGTATGGACCCGAAATGGCCAGCAGGGCTTAACGAGGGAATACCAGATGCACAGAGGCCAAGTCAGGCAGCGTCATTTGAGAAGGGCTTTCGGCAATATTAGCTAGAATTTTGGTGAGCATATTAAAATTAAAATTTTTCTGGATCTCATGTTTTAAGAATGTATAGTATCCCAGGGGTCCCGCTCAAACTATGGCACCAACCAAGGACAATACGTGCAGTAAACTTCGAACCCCTACCCAGATCTAGCCAATGGACAGGGCATTCTCCACAGTTGAGTGGAGAGTGGGGTCTGACTTTCACATGAACTCTGGTGCCCCATATTTGACCATGCCACCTGGATGGGGAAGCCTGGAGGCACTCAGCGGAAGGATAGCAGGCTACCAAGAAGAGACTTGATACCCTATGAGCATATACAAGGGGAGGAAGTCCCCCTCAGTCACAGTCATAGGGGAGGGGAGTAAGGGGGAAATGGGAGGATACAAGGGATGGGATAACCATTGAGATGTAATATGAATAAATTAATAACATATATTTAAAAAATAAGGAAAAAGAAACCTTAAAAAAAAAAAGAATGTATAGTATAAAATACTGTATAGATGTTAGAGGGAGGTTATATGACATTTCGTCAGGGAACACTCCTAGGGGGCTTCTGTGCATTCCAAGTGACTGCATTCTCCTTCATGTGTAGCAAATACTTTCTACATATGTCAGGCACTCTGGCTGCTGTTACCCACTGTTTTTTCACCCATGAGACACTTAATGGCCCCTCGTCTGTCTCTGTCTGCTTCTTGCAGTAACACACCAGGGTTGGAAGCATGAGCTCAGCCTGCTCAGGCTTGGACTTGAGCTTGTGGCGTTCCAGTTTCTCTTTATTATGTCTCCATTTCACTGCTGGTTTCCCAGGGTCCCTCATTTATCTTTGGATAATAGTCAGTATTGAAAAGTAGAAAACTCATGTTGCCTAAAATTTCCGAATTCCCATAATAAGGGTCTTAACAAAAAAATAAATTTAAAAGATTTGTTCGTTTTTACTTTATGTCTGAGTATTTGCCTACATATATGTGTATACCTCATGTCTGCTTGGTGCCCACAGAGGTCAGAAGAGGGCACCATATCCCCTGGACCCAGAGTTACATACCGGTGCTTGGGAATCACTGTGTGGGTGCTGGGAATTGAACCTGGGTCTTCTGCAAGAGCAAGTGCTCCTAACTGCTGAGCCAGCTCTCATCTCTAGTTTAAAAAAATTAATACATTGAATATTCAAAATGGCTGTGGTTTGACCTTAAGTAATTTTGCGGGTAGAACAGATATCGAAGGATTTTTAGTCTTTAATGGGTAAGTAATGATTTTGTATCCTTTCATGTATTATGAGACTTCGGACAACTTGTATGATCTGTGAATCTAGGAGAGATTACCTACACTGGTGAGTTAAGGTCCTTCCTGGCTGCAGTGATGAGGCCTGGGCCCGGGACGCTGAGGTCCACAAGTGGCATCCCCACTCATTCTGATACTTTTGAAAATGTGTGATTAGTTCAGTGCATAACACTTAAGTGTCACGATTTCTATTAATGAAGGTGAGCGACTTGAGAAGGTTTTCAGAACGCCCCCATCCTCCCACTCTCTCCTCCTTAGGGCATCATCTGAAGCACACTCTATCTGTGACGTGCATTTTATGTTTTTAAAAATCTCTGGAGAATGTGGTTTGCTAGGAATTCTCACAAAGTTCCACTTGGTGATGGGGGCAGGGTGGGGTGGAGTCATTTCCGGGTCATCCTTTGTGCTTTGCCAGTTTCTGAGGATTGTCACAGCGTGCCTGTTACCCTCTCAGGCAGGTAGGAGGTGTAGTTGAAGGGTTAGGAATGTGACAGTTAAGTGTGCCTTAATGGACTTTCACACCGACGAGCTCGCTGAACACTGAGTTTTCACTTCTGAGATCTTCTGAATACTTTTAAAACTGCGTGCCCCTCCCCCCCGCAAAAGAGAAGCCCCACCCCACACCCCAGCCAAGACAGTTTGCTGCATCTCTATACAATAGAGACAAAGTCATAGGAGTTAGAGTGGTTTTGCTTATTAAACAAGCAGTCAGGAATCAGAGCCCACAAGGAAGGGCACTGAGAGCAGGCTGCAGGGTACCCAGCATTTGCGGGCACAGGAAAGAGGCATTTCTGATGCAGGGGTTGCCAGAGAGACGGTTCTCTGTGGAAAGAGTCCAAGAAGCTACCTCAAAAGTTAGTGTTCGAGGATTTGGAGAGTGCCATTTGTTACATTTCAGCAGTGAATGCAGTTGTAGCTGGTGTCTATAGGTTACACTGACCAGAACTTCTCAGGCAGGGTGCAAAAGCTGGCTTTCAGGCAAAACTTTCGCATAAGCCTGCTCCCATCTCCAGAGTTCTCTCTTTCCTTTCATTGTATGCTGTTCTGTTTTTCTTTCTTGTATAACCTTTCATTCCTTTTAATAGGTCACTGCTCTCTGTCCCGATGTATTGCTAACTCTTTGCTCTTCCTTTTCTGACCTCTAGAGCCTAGAAGAGGAGATAACATCAATTTTGTTTAGTGGAAAGGGCTTTTCTCATAATGTGAAAGCCTCCTGCCCTTCAGCCAGCACTTGGACAGCAGAGGGCGCTGTTTTGAACGCTAATGCACCTAGGGAAAAGCTTTCTCCTGCGCCCTTCTCACACTTGCCTGAGGTGCATTTTACTTTGTTTCCCCTGCTACTAAAAGCTGCATAAGAGACAAAAAAAAGTTCAGTTTTTGAGTAGTTAGGTACCTTTCCCTTCACTGAAATCATTGGGAGAAACATTAAGAAACAATGAATTTCGTCATAAAGAAAGGCAGTATAGATAGGATAGTTTTTTGTTTTTTTAAAAAGTCTACATTTAAGGGAACTGTTTACAGTGCTGAGGCCCAGGGCTGTAGTTACCAAGCGGAAGCTTAGCTAAATGCTTTGCAGAGCTCAGGTTTTCAACCCCCAAATTTCAGGCATCTTCTGGTAGTTTATTATTTAAAAACAACAGTGGCACGCCTGACAGAGGTCCAGAGCTAATTGTGTTGGCACAATCCTCTGCAGTTCCCTGAACTTGGGCCAAACCTGTCGAGCCATTACGGCTAAGTAATAACAGCTATGTCGCTGGCCTGCTACCAGCCTGAAGCGCCTGCCTTAGAGATGCTGTGAACACTAGGTGTCTCCATCTCTGACGGGGTTGGTCGGCAGGGCCACTTGCTTATAAAGATAGACTTGAGGCTTTCAGTTTAATATCTGAAACTTCTGGGGTTTTGATAAAACTGAAAAGGTGATTTGTTCTGCTGATCACATGCTTACATGATATGAATTTTAAGCAACTCAAACATAACAATTACCATGCATTTCAAAGTAAGAGATTGCAGAGTGTGCAGCATACGTCATGGGAGCTGCAGACAGTTGTGTCACTTAGTTCTGGGACCCATGAAATACCTGATGTTTACTAGGAAAACCTCTGAGAACAGTTGGTGTCCAGCGGGGTCAGAGGGCCAGTGCTCTTTTGCATTCAGTGTGGGAGATAGCCTGAGTAACTAGTGCCGCTGCCTGCAACTGCCACGGGGATGTAAACTTGTTGCTCTGCTTTAGGTCCACAAGTGTAAGGTAGTGCGAAACCTTAAAAACTCCACTGAAAGAAGCCTGTGCCCTACCCTAGTGAATCCTGGGGTACAGTAGTTTATGCTACAGACAGGTGTTAGATGTAGCACTTAGCTTCTGTGTTATCAAATAAAACATCCTCAGGAGACTGGGATGGCTGTCCTCTGTAATAACCCTGACCTACTTCTGCTATCAGTGCTGATAGTGAACGAGCTAAATTCTAAGAGGAAACTCATGGGGCCAAATGTTGACATCCACCCAAATATCTATATTACAAATTGAGATGTTAATAACTTTCTGCAGTGAACATTTTAAACATGAATAGTGATTCGAAACCAACCATGATTTTGCCAATCCAAGCTGGTTTTAAAGGCACCATCTAAAAAGAAATCAATCAATCAATCCATCAATCCTTGATACTGCATTTATTTAGGACTTGGGATTCCAGCCAGTGTTCCAGATTCACTGGAACACTGCCCTAGTGTTTAAGGGGCAGATCTCTTAAGTTTTAGAATTTATCCTTTAAACTGATTAGTAAGGCTAGGTATTAGTACTTGTTTTTCTTTGATATTTTCAAGCCCATAAATAGGGCTTATACCTGTAATAATTCTTTATTTCTTTATGCGAATACTGGCTGTTTTGTTGTTGTTGTTTGTTTCTTTTTGTAAGTGTTGACAATGTCTAGTTGTCCTCTATGTGACCTTGAGCTCAGGTTTCAGTGGGGTTGGTTGGTTCTTGCTGGTCTGTGTCTACATTGTGACGTGTCTGTTTTGGTGGTGCTTGAGGTAAAACCGTATTGATTTTGTGTCCTCGGTTGCTTTTTGTTTCACAGACTCGCACTCCCACGTCGGAAGGGCCTTGCACTGGACCCAGGGACGCTGTTAAGGTTCTCCCTCCTCCATGTTAATGCCATTCCTAACCCTCTCATCCACCTCATGTTCCCCGGCTTCCTTTCAGTCAGCCATCACAGCCATCTCTGTTTTTCTTCATGACATGATCTGCCATCAGTTAATTCGGGTTTCCACTGTTTTTATTTATTCATATATTTTGTTTCCCCTCATCCATCTTTTTTTTTGTACAGAGTTTACATGAGACTCTAAATGTAGTGGAGGAGAAGCAGCGGGCAGAGGTTGGGAAAGACGAAAGAGTAATCACAGAAGAAATGAATGGTAAAGAGCTGTCACCTGGGAGTGGTCCTGGGGAGATCCGTAAGGTGGAGCCCGGGACACAAAAAGACTCCACCGCCCTGTCTTCTGAGAGCAGCAGCAGCAGTGAGAGTGAGGAGGAAGAAGTGGGAGAATACCAGCCCCACCACCGAGTGACTGAGGGCACCATAAGGGAAGAACAGGAGGAAAACGATGAAGAGATGGAGGAAGAACCCGGCCAAGGAGCCAAGGTAGTAGAGAGGGAGGCAGCAGTGCCCGAAGCCATCCCAGACAGACAAGCAGGGCCCAGTGCACTCACAGTAGAGACAGAGGCCCAGGAAAATGTAGGTGCCCAAAAGATCCCTGCAGAGAAGAGTGCACATGGAGGCACTGTTGAGCACGAGCCGAGAGAAGAAACAGAGGACGAGCAGCACACAGTTAACGGAGAGTTGCCCCATGCTGACATTGATGTTTTACCAGAAATTATTTGTTGTTCAGAGGTAAATGGGAGTCTCAAGCATGAGCCAAACTGTAGCGCTGTTTCTCGGCTGGAAACGCCTGCCATTCTTCATCTCTCCCCTAATTCTTCCTCAGCTTTGTCAGCAAGCATCTGGTTTTTCTGTCTCACGGGAAGCAGGGGACACACTGCTTTGTAGATGTGCAGCTCTCTCGGGGCACAGTTTCTAGCTTCTTTGCTGCAGCTGGATTCCCTGCAGGGCGACTCCCACCGCTGCACCTGGTCTGCTGCCCACTCATTGCCCATCTCTCTGCATGTGGTGGACGCCTTTGCCCTTCTTTGCACTACTCCTTCAATCACATGCCCTTTCTCCCCGGCTAATGTAGTGAAATGGGCGTGTCCTGTTGAAAGATGCTGGGCTGAAGTGTGTGTGCTCTTCGGTGTTGATTGGCTTTGACCTTTTTGGCTCATCTCACGTTTCCTTAGAGCTCACAGCAGATGCTGTGAAGGCGCATCCTATAGTGGGGAGAGTATTTACTTCTTGAGTACCTCGTGGCTTGTCTGTAGAGTCCAGGAGAATGGTCTGCTAGGAGTCTTTTCCTTCTTGGCATCCAGGGACTGCATGTTGGCCATAAGCACACTCTCCATGTTCTCCCCTCAGTGATGGGTTATTATCAGATTGATTGTTTTGTAGCCTGTCCCGTTAGTGATGCCTCTTCCCTTTACTTTCCAGAGAGAGAACTTGCATACTCTCAGTTCAGTCTCCCATGTGATAGTTTTGCTCGCACAGCTGCCTCCTGACTCCAGAATGCCCACTGTGTCAGCGTTCGTCAGCATTTGCTCTCTGATTGAGTGGATGCTCTTTACGTGGCTTTGTTTTGAAATAAGTAGGCTACTTTAAATTTTATATTTCACTTCAGAGAAGGCATCTCAAGAGTCTTTTGAACGCTTTGGACTGTCCTTTCCATTTAAGTAATTATACCTGATGGTAGCTTTCTCTGAGAGGAAGTATTAATAGTATTTGTTAGTGCTGTAGTCTTGTGTACTTACATTTGTGCTCAGCAGGGTTAAGGAACATTGAACCTCTGCATGCTGAAAATCAGAGCACTTAATGCAACACTGAGCTAATTTAGATATAACCTGTTATTGTGCTTCATGCAAAAGAAAGCAAACTTTCAGACGAGTGTAACTGAAAATGCTCACGCTTGAACATATCCTTCTTTCTGACGAAGATATCTTCTGCGGAGGAGAGTAAATCTTGGCCTACATAGCTTACAAGCCAATTAAAAATAATAAGCCTTCACAATGTGGTTCTTTAAGGTTCAGTAGAAATAACGATAGTTACCTTTATGTAGAGCATTTTGTTATCGTTACAGTTTTAACATTTTCCCCCCAAAGTAAAGTATACATGTGTCAGCGTAGTGGTTTAGGAACATCACAATTTGAAGAATAATATAATTTATTTTAGCTTATTTTTCATATATGTGTGTATATATGTATGTATGTACATATGGATAACATACATATACACATGTACACAAGATATACTTAAAGGAGATATGTCTTTTATATCTAAGGTTATTTGCTTTTACTCTTTTCATGCACGAGTGTGTGTGTGGATATTTTTTTTTCACCTTCATTTCTGAGGGTTCCTTTAAACACTTCCTACTTCATGACCACTAGAATTTATCTTTCCCTTCCTTTTCCACCTCAGCCACCAGTGGTAAAAACAGAGATGGTAACAATTTCTGATGCCTCACAAAGGACAGAAATCTCCACCAAGGAAGTCCCCATTGTTCAAACTGAGACCAAAACCATCACGTATGAGTCTCCACAGGTACAGAAGCTCGAGATTTGGGCTATTTGAATTTCCTTTTCTGTTTGCTTAGTATGCATCTTTCTATTTGCAGTGTCTTCCCTATCCCTGGAATTGACATATCTTTTCCCAACAGTGTAACCTGATTTAGACAGAGAGCTGCAGTCAAATGGGTGAATCCAAAGTACTGGAGGTTGAATATCCCCAGTAGTGTGCGGCTCTGAGTTCAACCCCTGGTACCCAGGGAAAGGCAGCCCTCGGTTAGAGAGGAGTGGGTAGACATTGGTGACCTCGTACACATGGAGGAGAGCAGTACGCATGATTAGTTTCGACAACAGCACAGTCCCATCCTGCTGCTGCAGGGCCTTTTCTTGTGCACATTCTTGGCAAGTAGGTGACCTTGCAAAGTCTACTAGATGTGATACCTTATGTAGGTAGGTAGTATTTAAGCCTCCCCCTGCTCCAACTTCATGACAGCAGATCGAGTAAACAGTCACTATTCCGACATTAGAGGCACCCACACACTTCCTCTTTTTTACACTGGGTTGTTTTCCTTTGACCCATGCGGTGATTGCCACATAACAGTGTCAAAGTGACGTACAGGAACTGCGCGTTCGGACTCAGCTCTGCAAAGCCTGGTTCTGCGGAGATGTTCACACAGGAAGGCTGGAGAGATTGCTTAGGTTTATGGTAAAGTGTTTGCCGCACAGGCATGAAGTCCCAAGTTTGGATCCTTTGTCAGAGCTGGGAGTGTGCATGCTGTGGTCCCAGTGCTGGGGAGGGAGACCAGTGCGCAGTGCAGCCAACCAGTGAGCCAGGCTTGAGCTGCTCCTCCTCAGGATTAGGGAGAGGTTCTGCCTGAAAAACAAGGTGGTGAGCAGTTGAGGAAGACACCTGACACTGCTCTGGGCTCCACAAACCTGTGCATATGCCCACAGATGTAAACAAATTTAATGTAGCAAAAGGGGTTCATCATTACAAAATGGACCTGTCTAAAATCGTCTGTGTGAGTAGTTTACCTTTCTCTGATAGGACTGCAGTGTGGGGAAGAATGTCAGTTCTCAAAGTATTTTAAGACTGAGCGTGTACGTGTGCAACGTTTCTTTCTCAAAAACAGTTTTGAGCACATTATCCATCTGTGTGCATAGATCCACATGAGTGCAAACAGGTTCCTTATCATTGTAAGCGTGTTACTCTTCTGTCCCCACTGTGGTAAGCTCCCACAGAATGACACTCAGACGCCAGAGGCAGGTTTGAGAGACACTTCATTGTCTTTGTGCCAGGAAATTGGCGGCTGTGTTTGCGATCCTAACGTAACTAAGCTATTAATTTGCTTTGTTATTTCTTTTGGCAACTTTAGAATCTTCTGCCTCTTCCAGTGTTAAAGCAAACAAATTAAAGTAGCTTCTTTTAAAATATATACAATGGCATGCGTGCACACATAAACACGACATACATGAATGTATCCACATATATAATATTAGTATATGCACATATGTTTGTGTATGTCGTTTGTATGTATGTATACACTCATGAGATATCAACCATTATAAGAATTATGTAAGTTTTACAGAGTATATTAGCATTAGCCAAATAACCAATAGTTCAAGTTCAGCTTGTCATCATCTGGTTCTGTTAGTAATCTGAGAAGATGTTTGCCTATTTTTACCCACCTGTGCTTAAACACAATACAAAGCCAGTACTTCTGGTCACTGTGGAAACTTCTTCACCTGACTCTCGGGTTTGTTTTTTCTTTTTTTCTAGCTTCTCCAAATGCTCTTTACTCTTGTCTGACTTAAGTCCCACCTTTCCTTCATTCTGCTTTCTGCCGCAGGGTTTGTTTCTGCACATTCACTGTTTTTCACAGCACTGTGTCAATGCCAGCCTCTGGATCCTGAACCTCGACTACACCATGCAAGGATAGGCAGATAGGCTCTCCTGCCCGCTGTGCAGCTCTTAGAGGAGACATACTCAGTGGGGGGTCTTGTCTGACATTATGGAACTTAAGCATTACTTTGTATTTTTCCTCCAACTGTCCAAAGATTGATGGCGGGGCTGGTGGTGATTCGGGCACGTTACTGACTGCACAAACCATCACATCTGAGTCCGCGTCAACAACGACAACCACACACATCACCAAGGTAAAGCTCTAGGGGAGCCCCAGGGAGAGGATGGTACACGGCAAACAGATCTCTTCTGTATCGTTTCTTTGTTTCTATACACACTTCTAAGACACAGTACCAGTGGACTAAAATGTCCTTCTTAAAGTATCCAAGAAATTAGGCTCCAGTGACAAATGTATTTTGAGCCAAATTGCAGTTTTGTAAAGTACAAGGGGGTAAAAATATGAGTAGGTATAGAAGACAGCTACATGGACATAAGAAGCACTTTAATAAAACTGTGAATCTTCTCTCATTTACTTAAAGTTCTGGTATATTGACTTGAGACCTTTACCCAGGGCCTTTTCTAACACTCAATACCATATCACCATGTAGTCCTTGGCTTGACAGCATCAGTTGCATCTGGGGCTTGCAAGTCTAAAAGTCATGACTCACTCCAGACCTATTAAAACCCTGGCGGGAGCTTCCAGCTGTCTCTGTTGCATGCCAGTATAATATAAGCTGATTTTCTGGTATTTTATTTTGTTTCTATTTTCACATCGGATAAGTGCTTAATTGTCTTTAATGTATCTGTCATACCCTTTCCACTCCATGTTTCTGGATGATAATTTTAAAAAGCAGAAATTTTGTCAATTAGAAGTGCAGGGTGCATTGGTGCTCATAGAAGCATATTCAGCTGATGATGCTAGTGATAGGCTTTATTTCTTAGTTAAGTGCTACTGCTGGTAACTCCATATGGACTGGTGAAGGTTGTGGAGGTCGCCTGTGTGCTGTCTCAGGACTCTGGTATTGGCTGTGTCTTTTTCAAGGGTCTCAGGATCTCCAGCATGCCCCAGGCACTCTGAGCCTGTACCTGAGCAGTGACTTTGTGAGGGAGTTGATGCACCTTAGTCTTTGCACAGCCAGTGCACATGTGTTCTGCATCCACGTGCACAACCACACATAGAAGCAATCATCAGCTTAACCTTTAACGAAAATATCATTTGCTTTCCTTATCTTAAAATAAATGCAAGATTTTTTGTTTGTTTTGGGGTTTTTTGGTTTTTGGTTTTTTGTTTTGTTTTGTTTTGTTTTTTGTTTGTTTCTTTGTGCCCTAAGTCAAATGAATGAACTCACTAAAAGAATTGTTTTATTTTTATTTTGGGGTATTTGAGTATTTTTTTGTTTTTGTTTTGTGACTTTGTGATTTTGGTTTTGGTTTTTCGATTTTTGGTTTCTCTGGATATCCTTGGCTGTCCTGGACTCACTTTGAAGGTCAGGCTGGCCTCAAACTCACAGAGATCCACCTGCTTCTGCCTCCCAGAGTACTGGGATTACAAGTGTGCACCACCACACTTTGCTCACTAAATGAATTTGTATGACTGGAATTAAGCATCAAAACTATAGTATCAAACAGTTTCCTAAGTTCTAAAATACTCCTAAAATGTTTTTAACTCTAAAAATACCAAATAGTTATTTCTTCTTTCTATTCTCCTTTTCAAAAAGGATCCCGTGGAGTCGCTTAGATTTATAAATGGCTTCCGCTCCATTTTAATCTCACCAGAGTCTTGGTATTTTAGGGGCTGCTTTCGATCAGAGCACATGTCTGACTGCTTTACCTTTTAGGACTCTGTTGAATTGAACAGTCCAGCAGGGAAAATGTCTAGAGCCTGCACCTTGCGCTGCTCTGTGTTCTGGAAGCTGGGGTTTGCTTGCTTTCTCTTCTTGCAAGCTCTAGTTACTGATTTCTCTTTATGACCTTAGACTGTAAAAGGTGGAATATCGGAAACAAGAATTGAGAAGCGCATTGTGATCACAGGGGACGCAGCTCTGGATCATGATCAGGTAAGGGCCTTTCCTGTCCTGTCTGTGTGTGTGCTCACGGCCTGGGACATGCCGGATGGAGGTCAGCTCCCTGGTTGTGGCGGGAAGGTGCTCAGAGCCCGGGGTAGCCCATCCTGTGAGCTGTCCTGAGCACCTTGGCACAAAACGTAGAGTATTGATTAGCTCCCACTGGGTTAACATTCAGGATAGTGGGGCCTTCTGGTGACCAGGAGGGATTCACATTGGCCTGGCTTAAAACAAATGGCAGGTAATGACAAGTCCCTGAAAAAAACAAAAAACAAAGAAAAGGCACCAAGGTTTCTTCTACTTAGTTGGTGGACATTTGTCAATGATTTTATAGCATAAGAAAAGTTGGGCTGTTGATTACTAAGGACTTTTCTCTATTATAATTTGGGGTAGTAGTGGGAAGAAAGTATTACTTAGTGTTTCTCTTGAAGTGAACATTTACACTGTTTCACCCTTTAACTGTTTGCCAGAGAACTCAGGTTTATGCAGCATTGCTTTAAGGCAGACATAAAGAACAGATAGGAAGCCGTGACCCGAAGATAACAATTCTGATTTAGAAGGATGACTGAGCTTCCTTCACTGTTCAAGTGAGGTCCGCTCTGCACACGTACTGCCAGTGGTGGGCCCTTCCTCCCTCACACCACACCAGGACCAGTGGAACTATGCAAAATTAGGTGAAGAAGCTGCTTCCATGCCAAAAACCCATACTGACAGCAGAGTGACCCTAATGCCATTCATATCTTCTCTGCCTCCTTCTTTATGTTCAAAGGAGTCTTAGTAATGGGCTATTCCTTTATTTGAGTGAGACGCAGAAAGAGACACCTCGAGTTGACATGCCTCAGAGGCACAGTTTCATAGAATCCACATCAGCAGCTCCTCATCCTGCACTGGTCATGATTTGTTGCTCCATCACAGGAATGAATGAGCTATAGTTACTCTTCTGACAATACTGTTTTCTAGTAAAATCATTCTCAGCCTGGCATGGCGGTGCTCGCCTGTTGTCCTGGCTCAGCTCTCCAGAGACTCCAAATAGAAGGGTCCCAGAACTTCAAAACTAACTCCACCCTACCGAGACCCGGTTCACATTTTCCCCTCTCAGTTTGACAGTGACATTGTCTCATGGTCTTCATTGTTGCCGTATTAATACCTCATTAGCTTGTTCTTGCATTTAGTTTTTTAAGCTGATGTAGGATGAAAGGATTACAAACATAATTTAAGATCCAGGCTGGAGAGGTGGCTCAGTGGTTAGGAGACGCTGGCTTTTCTTCCAGAGCACCTGGGCTTGCTTTTCAGCACCCACGTGGTGCAGCACAGCCACCTCTACCTTTGGTTCTGTGTGATCATACATTCTCCTCTGACCTCAGTGGACACCAGCATGCATGTGGTACATGGGCATACATACAGGCAAAATACCCATACACATAACATTTAAAAACTAAGATGTATCAGGCGTTGATGATGCCGCTTCCTCTTCCCCTTACTTTGTAGCTTTATGTATGTTTAGTGGTGTGTTCCGTGACCTCCAGCAGAGAGAAGCGGTAATGTGGTCCAGGAATGCCTTTATCCCCACACAGGCACTACAGCACAAGGAGCTTTTATATTTATATTTATCCTAAATATTTAGCTCCCTGCATCTCAGAGGAACCCATTGTTTCTTGTGGGATGCTTTCCTTCTGTGGTTTTTGTTTTCTTTGTTTTTCCTCCAGAACTTCTTTACAAATAAGATTGGCAGTAATTAGGAGAGAGCTGTTTGTCCTAAAGATAGGCTGTTTCCGTGTCGCACAGTTTCCTTCCACTACCTTGTCCATGGAAGAGTCCCTGAAGCAGCACAGTTGACACTCTGGGTCCTCTTCCTGGCTGCTTGGGCTTGAGAAAGAGCGGTTAGCCTTTGGAGCTGCAGCTGCACAGAGGGGCCCGCAGGAGTCCGGCCAGCCACCTGTGCTTTCTCTAGATGATTGTTTTTATTGCTATTGCTACTTTTTATTTTTGTCCTCTGTAGGTTTATGGGTATTTTTCTTAGTAATGTTTTACTGTAATGTGTTTACATTGAGACAATTGCTGAGAGTTTTAAATGGCAAAGATTAGGAGGCCTAGTCCACTCTTGGAGCCCAGCTCTGTGTGGTGGCTGCACAGGGTGCGTACAGCAGGCACTGGACTTTCAGTTGACGCCATTTCCTGCATTCAACAGCAAACATCAAATGATCTTCATTGCCCTTGCATTAGTCTGAGCTCCCAGCTAAGAACTTACGAGGCTCAGTTCTGCTTATAGCACAGTGAGTATAAGCCTGGGCTGAAGCTCATGTTTTTCTCCCATATGATCACTGCTTGGAGGTGCACAGGAAGGACAGCAAGTGGAGAAAAGAGCAAGCGTTCTCAGAAATGGGCGATGAGCCCGATTCCAATGTTCCTGTCACTGTAAATTAAGACACAAAGCAGTGTGCTGGGGCTTGGGTCTGGCCGATGAGGGTACATGTGCTCGGCCGCTCACTAGCATCTGTTCTTCTGACCCTGGTAGGCGCTGGCTCAGGCCATTAGGGAAGCCAGAGAGCAGCACCCGGATATGTCCGTCACGAGGGTGGTAGTGCACAAGGAGACAGAGCTGCCAGAAGAAGGAGAGGAGTAAGGTAAGCGAGCCTGGCTACCCAAGCCTCTCCTGCGACTACTCTGGGCCCGTGCTGCGCTGTTTATGTCAGGGTCGTTGCTTTTGGTAGTCTGAATAGTTTTCTCCAGTTTGTTGTTATCTCACGTGTCTGACCCGCACCTCTGTGGTGTACTGTCTGTCTAGTGCTAATGACTGCGTTATACAGACACTGTGGTGTAATAACAGCAAGACACAATAGCATGGATGTGGTTCATAGAACTGCCTGCCTGTGATGGCTAAAGAGTTCCTGATGAAATGCATAAATGTCATATTAAGAAACCTTCACTATGGCATCCCAGCTCACATGTGGGAGGTGTGTTTCTGGCTGTCAGTTTTCACTGGTCTGTGTGCCTTTGTGCCTCAGTGCAGAGTCTTAATCATGAATCTTTGTACTAGGCCTTGATGGCTGTAGGATGTGTGCCCCCACTTTGGCTCTCTCTTTCTTTATCCTTGATTCTTTATTGTCATATAGATTACTAAAGCAGCTTGCTAATTCAGTTTTGTGTGTTGAGGTGTTTTTTTTTTTTTTTCTTTCCCCTTTTCCTTTACATTTTCAATGTTGGAGAACAAACTAGGGCCTTGCAGATTCTCAGCCAGTGAGGTTGTCCTCACCAACCTGTGGGGTTGTGATTGGATTTAGGCCTACTGTACCTGGGTCCATATGGGGAGGGTGGCAGCTTTGTGATACTGTCTTTATGATCATGAGATGTCTTTCAGTAAAATTACATAATATCTAACCAGTTATGGTCTTATATATCTTACGTAGATACAGTTGACCTTTCTATATTGATCTTGTATCTAACAACTTAATATCTTAGATGCTCTTTTCAATGCAGGGTGTATAAATGCATTATTTAAATTTTTAGAAAAAAACCTTAACATCCAGTTGCTTAAATTAATAAACTGTGTTCTATGTGATACTGGTCTATTTTTGAGATTTTTTTTTTTTTGTTGCTAATTTTATATATGGAAGACTAAGAACACTCATGCCTTGAACTCCAAACACTACTAGGTTTTAATATTGCTAGATAAAAGACTGGATGGTGTTGGGCAGTCAGTCAATAGGTAGTACAATCTGTCTTTTTTAATTCATAAGATTATCTTAAGCATACAGTAAGATGCCAGAGGAAAATTATATATAAAGGTGTCTTAGTGTTTCTATTGCTGAGATGAAACATCATGACCAAAAAGCAAGTTGCGGCGGTAGGGGAGAGTTTATGCAGCTTATGCTTCAACAACACTTTTCATCATCAGAGGAAGTCAGGACAGGAGCTCAAGAAGGGTTGTGACCTGGAGGCAGGAGCTGATGCAGAGGCCATGGAGGGTGCTGCTTACTGGCTTGCTCCCCATGGCTTGCTCAGCCTCCTTTCTTATAGAACCCAGCACTACTAGCATAGGGATGGCCCCGCCCACAGTGGGCTGGGCCCTCCCCCATTATGAAAATGCCTTATGGCTGGGTCTTACAGAAGCATTTTCTCAATTGAGGCTCCTTCTGATGACTGTAGCTCCTGTCAAGTTGATATTAAACCAGCCAGCACAAAGAGTAAGGTGGGAAAACTGTTAGTGTTCCAAATATTACCCACCAATTTACTTACATATAAGAAAAATGGAGCTGGAGACGTGGGTCATTGGCGCTATACTTCCAAAGGAACTGCATGTGGTTCCCTGGACCCACACTGGGTTGCTGCCTGTCTCTAGCACCAGGGAATCCAATAGAACTTGATCTTCTTGCCTTAGTGAGTACCCGGAGGTATGTCTTTTTTATTTTTTTAATTGAAAATAGATTTTTTTTCCATATAATATATTCTGGTTATAGTTTCTCCTCCCCCAGCTTCTCCCAGATCTTCTCCACCTACCCACCCATGCAAATCTGTACCCTTTCTTTTTCCTTACAGATTTTTCCACTATGAGTAGTTGTCAGTTGTAGAGAACTTCTGGCTTAGGGATGGGGCTTGTGTCTACTTCCTCTCTCAGCACAGGGACCCCCATCCAGCTTAGACCTGGGCAGACCCTGTGTGAGCTGCCACACTCTCTGTGAGTTCATAGATGCATCAGTCCTGTTGTCTGGGAGGCTTGTTTCTTTGGAATCTTACATACTGGCTCTTAAATCTTTCATCCCATCTCTGCAGAGTTCACTGAGCCCTGTGGGGAGGGGTCTGGTGGAGATGCTCTCTTTAGGACTGGATATTCCAGGGTCTCTCACTCTCTGCATACTGTCCAGTTGTGGGACTGTGTTAGTTGCCATCTGCTTTAGGAGGAACTGCTTGGGTGACGGCTGAGCAAAGCACTGATCTATGAGTATAGCAGAATGTTGTTGGAAGTCATTTTACTGCTTTATTCCTTTAGCAGCAAAGCAGTATTAGGTTTTCTCCTAGGTCCATGGCCTATCTAGTATTAGGTTTTCTCCTAGGTCCATGGCCTATATAGTATTAGGTTCTTTGCTACATGAGCAGGGTTGAGCTTGGATTCATTTCATAGAACAGGCCTTAAAACCAATCAGATAGTGGTTGTTCACTGCTACAATTTCTGTGCCACCATTGCCGCAGTGTATTTTGCAGGCAGGTCACCATTGTAAATCAGGTTTGTAGTTGGGTTGATGTTTAGCCTTCTCCTCTGGCAGTGTGTAGAGTGCCTTCCTGTGATTAACAGTAGTCCATTAGGAGTGAAGGCTGTAGTTAGGCACCAGCTCAACTTCTCCATATTCAGTGAGTTATATACATGTTGTCCTCAGCACTGGGGCTTTCCCATCAGTTTGTGGAGAGCAACCAGTACCTTAACAGTAAGCTGGGGTACTCAGGGGTCCCCTTGAGCCAAGAACTCAGTTAGATGTAACCCATTTCCAGTATCATCTAGTGGCTAGAGATGTCTAGTTGGGCCTTTGTTTCCCCTGATTATTTGGTGGTTCCATTTATATTTTTCTCATCTATGTATATATTTTAAGATACTTGTACTGTGTTAGGTTTCTATAGGTTTTCATTTCCCTCAAATGACCTTTAGTTTTAGACGTCCCTCCTTGTATTTCCTTACTTACACCCCCTCTTTCTTACCCCTCCCCATTTGATCGCCCATTCTAGTCATCCCCCCATTCCATCCGTAACTGCTCTAGTTCCTTCTCTCCCCTACCCTTGTCCCTGACTCTGTACTTACCTTACATGAATTCTGTCCTGCTTATCAAGACTTAACAGTTAACATCCACATGGAAGCACACATAGGTGCCATATTGCCTCATTCAGGTTGACTTTTATTTTCTAGCTGTATCCATTTACCTGCATAATTTATGATCTCCCTCCCTTCCTCACCCTCCCTCCCTCCCTCCCTTCCTTCTATATCCATTCATCTGTTGGTTGACATCTAGTACGTGTAGAGCACTGGGTAGTCAGAGATGGGAAGAAGGGAAAGTGTGCACAGACCCAGTGGCAGGGCTCATCCAGGTTCCAGAGGAGCCAGACGGATTTGCAAGGATGTGTTCCCTTCCCTGTCGGCACCTGAGTTTCCTGTTATCCAGAAGGCCTCTGCATTGGGTGTTCGAGTACAGAAGTAGCATTTTCTACTGTCTGTAGTATTTATCAGTCACATGCATGATTGCATGATTGCATGATTGCCTGATTGAGAGCTCTGGGTTAAATGACGTGACCTGTAACAGGGAAACAGTGTGCTGCAGGCATTGCTTCATATGGAAAATGTACTGAACATCTCTGTGTTTGAGTGTAGGATTCAATCCCGTATGGAAGCAAAATAAGATGTAAAATAACACACACACACACACACACACACACACACACACACACACACACCCCTGTAAAAGTATGACATTATTAGCTAATGCTTGGTAGGAACTTAGTCCTATGTGTGGCTTTGTACTGAGACCCTTATTGGTGGTTCCTAGAGTGAGCTGTGACGAGGACACTGAGGCCCAGGTCGGTGGGTCTGTAAGTGGCTGAGCTAGAAGGACCATGTCCAATTAGATGCAACACCCCAAGGCCTTTGCTGAAGGATCCAGGGTAGGAATCTTTCAGATAACTTCCACCTGATATACATGGATCCATTCTAGAAAAATTCATTTTGGACAAAAGTTTCTTGGGTTTTAGCTTTGTTATAAAGCAAGTGAATACTCAAAATCAATGCTTCATATAAAAAAAAAATCACATTTAAATAATCTAGTTTGTAAGGTAAAGGGAAGTACTGTATCTGCTTTTTTTGCTTTTGGGAAACATATAGGTGGAAAAAGAAAAATTGTGAATTTAAATGTGAGTGAAAGGTAGAATTATCTTCAAATTTTACTTATTCCTTAGCTGATATCTTGTGTGTTTGCAAGTGGCTCCAACTCTTTTGTGTGACAGGTTGTCAACAAATTGCTACATGGTAGTAACTCTTTAAGTGGAATGGCTTGGGTGTGCTGGGCATAAAGATCTAAATTTAAAAATGTCTGTTAGCCTTAAAGAACCAAGCAGTAGAGCTGGTGAGATCACAGGCAGCTCACTCTTCTCTCAAAGGCATGGCTAGCAAAACGAAGCTGTACCAGAAAGGGTCATGGGGATGCAGACAAGAAACCTGGGAGCAGCATCTTGAGCGGACCATCCACAAGCACAAGTTGAAATGGCTTAGGAGTCTAGCAGACTTAGAACTGAATTCCTAACTTTGGGATGAGGGTACTGGTGTGCCTCCCCTGGATGAAGTACTGTAAAGTCTCACAAGGGCCACCCAGGTGCCTAAAGAACTAACATGGATGCTCTTGGTGCGCTCCAAGAGCACTCGCTCCTCTGCGTTGGCAGGCTCTAGCAAACCAGGAGAAGCAAGAGCACTTTGCTGCATCACACCTTGGTGTGATAGCCCCTCCCCTCCCCATTCAGGAAATGGCAGTAGCTCAGGGAGAGCACAGTTTTCCAGCTTATCCAAAGTGATCACTGTGTCCGCAGTTCTGCCCTTCAACTCTCAGCTCAAGCATATGTCCATGGTATCATGGTGACGAGCAAAGTGAGTTTGCTAAATGTATTGGTTTACAACTGTAACCTCATCACTGGTGAGGCCGAGGCTCGAGGACTGTGAATTCAGAGCCAGCCCTGACCTGTGGGGTGGGAGTGGGGACTGTATGAGAATGAGTGTCCCAGGACTCCTGAGGACAGTCTGCTGGTGCGGCGTTACTGAAATGACACCAGGCTATTCCATTGGTGCTCTACAAGGGGCACATCAGTCTTAGCGTGACCCATTCCTGTGAAAGCAGTTGGGAGTATGTGGCTTTCAGAAGAGTCTTGGCAGCCTTGGGTCTGTAGACCACATTTTGTCTACATTCTCTTATAAACACTTCAACAGTTGACCATTTCCTGAGCTAGCCTAATGGAAATTCAGTATATTTGCAATTGGAGGTCAAAGATTCCAATAATGTAAACAATAGAAAGTACTTGAAATTTAAAATTAAACATACAGGTTAAAAAGAAAGAATAAACGGTTTACCTTTAGCAATGACTATCATGCCCGACTACAGAGCTTATAATTTCAAAAATAGTTGTATTGTGTCTTGCATAAATATTTTGTTTTCTAGATCTCTGATTCTATTACATAAAATACAGTCCATAAACTTGATAGCATTGAGCTTGTAGCAAGCTCTATGATGTTCTGAGATTGTCTGTTGGTTTGTATTGACACTGTTAAGAATGTGTCCAGACTTCTAAAAGTATGACATAGAATCCTGTCCCAAGGAAAAAACGGCTAGGTGCTGTGGTGCACGCATCTAATCGCAGCACTTGGGAGGCAGAGGCAGGGAAGACTGCTGTACGTTTGAGCCTAGCCTGGTCTATAGTAAGTTCCAGGCCAGCCAAGGATGCACAGTGAGACCCTGTCTCAAAAGAAGAAAAAAGAAAGAGGGCTGCACACTGGAGAGTAGATCAGTGGCAGGATGCTTACCCTACTGGCCTGTCCTTGTCCACTCAGCACATACAGGGAAAGGCTCTCGAAGTGCATTGGCTCTTCCCTAAAGATGCAGCACATCATTTGTAGGAGGCATGCCAACCACTTAGACCCAGCAAACACTTAAGGTGTGTCTGCCACTGATGTTAGTGTGCCCATCGTTGACCTTGTCCTCCTTAGTTCAGAAACTAAATGCTTAGTCCCTAGGAGTTCATGCTGTGTTTAAATGCAGGAAGAGCCGAGATAGGAGGATGTGTAAATACAGACCTGCACGTGCCAGTCACTGCTTATCTGTCTAAACCACTAGGGAGTCTAGGGTTCTGACTCTCTCAGGCATCTCATTAACTAATCGTTAACTTACTGAAAGCTAAAAGTAATTAGCGCATTTGACACCAAAATGCAAGTTTCTTAGATTCTAAAAGTTGCTTGGAATTTTAGAAGCATGTCATGATTGCCATTTGTGATTTTATCAGAAAGTTAGCCTATTATACCTGTTTTGTGATTTTATTATGACTAAATGAGAATTAAAGATGTTTGTTTGTTTGTTTGTTTGTTTGTTTGTTTGTTTGAGACAGGGTTTCTCTGTGTAGCCTTGGCTGTCCTGGACTTGCTTTGTAGACCAGGCTGGCCTCGAACTCACAGAGATCCACCTGCCTCTGCCTCCGTGAGTACTGGGATTACTGGTATGCCTGGCTGAGTAAAGAACTTTTTAATGCATGTTTTTTTCTTTTGATAAGTTCAATAGGTCTTGAAGATTTTTCTTTACTATGTATTCTCTTCAGTTTCCTACATATTCCTAGTTTTCCTATAATACTGAAACAAATAATTTCATTTTTGTTTCTAACTTTATGACATTTTATATTAAAACAAATTTAAAGAAATAAAAGTGACACCAAGCCTAGAGAAAAATTCATAAAGAACCCTAAATGTCATTCTTGCTGTAGATTTTCAGAGAGAGCTAACATTGACCTTGTTTCTTCTTTCCAATCTTAATGATGTATCTAACCCATTGTACCTACAGCAGCATTACTTCAGTGGAGGAAGGGGATTGCTTTCTATGTAACTAGATAGGTGGGGCACCGTGTTCAAGAAGCGATACATATTCACCAGGCAGAACAGAGGCAGTAGGTGCAAGAATGGGCAGTGTGGCCAAAGGTCACAGGTAACCCTCCAGAGCCGCCTCTGTTTTCACTCACCATCCCCCACATTTCTCTTTGGAATTGCTGCCTAGAAGATTTTGCTTCCATTTGTTTTCCTGTCTTTGACTATAGCAGAAGTGCTAATGAGTAACGATTAGCCGAAAGAAGGCAGTAGGGTAGGAAACAATGGATTGATTAGTCATCCTGCCCAGAATAATCAAAGTTTTTATATTATCTGTGCTGCTCCTAAATAACAAGTATTTCCCCTATCAAAATAGGGATTTCATCTGACCAATACCATGTACATTCTCAGTTCATTTTGGGACCGATTATTCTTCTGTAAAGAACATTAATGGTCACCACCCTCTATAATTAATACATTTGCCAGGATTTTTGCCAAGGTGAAATAGAAAATGAGACGGTTGCATCTGAACACCTCTTGCTGGCTCAGGGATAGTGAGTCACTTTAGTTCTCTGCTGCGTCTTTGGCTGCGGGCTCTGAGCTCCTCCAAGGCTGTGCATTTCCTTTTCCCCTGATGTTTACATCCCGTTCCCGTGTGCCTGTTGGTCTTTTCCGGATCCCTCTGTGCTGACTCACAGACCCGTGTCTGTAGTCGCAGCAGCTCCCTCCTCGTTTTAGGTTCCAGACTTTGTACTATTATATGACCGCTTTTTCTCTTCAGTTGTTTTTCAGTTTCTGTTTTGTTCTGTGACGAGATAGCACTACTGTAGCCTTGGCTGGCCTGGAACTCCCTGTGTAGACCAGGCAGGCTCCACTTGCCTCTACCTCCTGGGTGCTGGGATTAAAGGCGTGCACAGTCGCTGGTCCTATTCTGTGGTGACGCCTCAAGTCTGAGTCCTGCCCTGTAATGGTAAAAGCTGGTTTTTGCCGTGTTCTTCGCCCAGCCCCCATCTGTGGGTCCTGACCAGAGTCCTAGCCTCTGCTGCCCTCACCTTCACCATGCTCACCGCGCTGAACCGCAGCAATGCTTTCTTTCAAATCATGAATTCAGCTATGCCAGCCTTCCCCAGCACCAAAGGAGAAACACATCCGTCTTCCCTGGGTTATGTCCTACACAGATGACTGCCCAACTCTCTCCATTCACCTTTTCCTTGCTCTGCGCTCTCCTCTGGATCAGTACAGTTGATCTTTTTACACCCCCTCCCCGTGTGTCCCCCATCTTTATTGGCTCCATTTCAGAACATAGCTGACATATCTTACCCTCATTACCTACATACCCAGCTTCAGCAGTCCAGCTCCCTCCTCTCCTCTCAGTCCCACCCTTATGTTCCCTCCTTCCTCCCCCCTTCTCAGAGAAGGGGAGGGCCCCTCCATGGGTACCAACTCACCCTAGCACCTCAAGTTCCAGCAGGACTAAAAGCATCCTTTCCAGCTGAGGCCAGACAAGGCAGCCCAGCTAGGGAAAAGAGATCCAGAGGCAGGCGCAGAGTCAGAGACAGCCCCCACTCTTGTGGTTAGCGGACCCACATGTTGACCAATCTGCACATCTACTACCTATGTGGCAGGGGGTCCAGGTTCAGACCATGCTGCTCTTTGGTTGGTGGTTCAGTCTCTGTGAGCTCCCATGGGCCCAGGTTAGTTGACTCTGTAGGTCTTCTTGTGGTGTCCTTGACCTCTCTGGCTCCCTCAATCCTTCCTCCCATTTTCCCATGAAACTGCCAGAGCTTGGCCTATTGTTTGGCTGTGAGTCTCTGCATCTGTTTCTATCAGCTGCTGAATGAAGCCTCTCAGAAAATGGCTTCTGTCTGCAAGCAAAGCCAGAGGATCAATAATAGTGGTAGAGGTTGGGGTTGGCTTTCTCCCATGGAGTGGGTCTCAAGTTCGGCCAGTCATTGGTTGGCTATTCCCTCAATCTCTGCTCCATCTTTACCCCTACACTAATTGGAGACAGGACAACTTTAGAGTTGACGATTTTATGGGTGGGTTGATTTCCCCCTCCCTCTACTGGAAGTCTCACCTGGCTACAGGAGGTGGCAACTTCAGGTCCCTTAAACCCTGCTTCTAGGGGTCTCAGCTAGGGCCACCCCCATAGACTCCAGGGAGCCTCCCCTGTCCAAGAGATGCCCCATTCTCTCTCCCAGCTTCCTGCGCGCGCGCGCGCATACACACACACACACACACACACACACACACACACACACACACACACACACACACACACACACACACACACACACACACACACACACGCACCCTCACTTGGGATGGTATTTTCTACTTCCATCCATCCCGTTCTCCACTCACTTCTGTCTTCTATCCTACATACATTTTTAAGTCCACCTTAGTGCCATAATACTGTATGCCTTCTGTGCCTCTTCACTTGTTCGCAGCACCTAAAGTCACCTTCCTGTTCATCTTAGTGAAATAAAAATGGACTGACTTTCCCTGTGTAGCTTTAAACCTGCATCAGTTAACTGTCAGTTTTACAGCAGTCCCCTTACCTGAAAAGGGGCTCTATGCTTTACTACTCCCATTAGAGGCTTACAACCAAACAGTAGTGAGCCCTCTGTACACTGTCTCCCTTTACCTCTTGAGTTAAGGGAAGTGCTTTTTTACTTCGTTTTAGCAAATCTGAATTGTCAACATCTCCGCTCAGGCACTTTGGAACCATTAATAAGGAAATTAGGGGTTACTTGAAGGCAGCCACCATGAGTGATATTGTGACGTTTGCCCTAATAACCAAAACAGCTGCTAAGAGTTGAATGGGCAAGTGGCATATCCAGTGTGAGTGTGCTCACAGAGGGGTCTTGACTCAGAAACTGGGTGGGGCTGGGTGAGAGCTCATCACGCTACTTGGAAGGTCCTCCTTGTGAAACTTTATCTTTGAATTTCCCATGTGATGTCCTTGCACCACATTTGGCTCTAGGTACCTGCAACTAAAGAAGGAAAAACTAGATAACAGACACTGAGGGCATCGCACTGTGAGTGCTGTCTTGTTTGTGTTAATTAAACCTTGTAATGTGGTCTTTCTTGCCAGCTCTTCTGAACTTGCCAATTTCCCAGGAATTCTAAGGCGTCTAGGTTTCTTTGGTTACTTATGCTTGTTTTTAATGAACATGCTATTTCCAGTTAACATATATGTGCAGGTAACTATTGATTGCTTGATTGAAAACGTTTGATTACTTAACTTTCTGTTTTTGCAATACTTAAGATTTACGTCTTTTTTTCTTTCTTTCCTAGAGAGTCTTTTTAAAACAACATTCAGCTTCATGACTCTGAAGAACTTTGACGATTCCAAGTCTTAATGCCACACCACTACTCCAGCAAATTTGTGCTACAACTGGTAACCCTGACCAGAAGCCTGAAGAATTAAAATGCCAACGGCAAACCTTACCTTAACAGCTCTGGTCTATACTGTTCTCATACATTTCTAATACATCATTTGTTTTATAACCACTTCTAAATACTCTCACTTCCCCTTTGCTTTCTTTACTTCCTTTTTTATTTCTTTCTTTTTTTTTTTTAATTCCCTGTTTTTTGTTAAGGGTTTTGTATTTGTTTCCTTTCCCTACCTGCTTTTTTATGACTCATTTGCTCAAATGACAGTGAACAAAGCCAGCCCCGGCTGGAAGGTGCTGTTCACTTGAACAGGTGCTGTTGTGTGGAAAGGAAACTGTGACTAACTTAGGTAGCGCCTTCGCTCGCTCTTGCAAATCCGTCTTCCCTTGGCTTCTTACAATCAGTATTTACAGTCCTCAGTCTGCAGTCAGCGCGCTGCACGAGGACATATTAATACCAACTCAGAGCACTTCTTATATCGCAGAAGTTTTCTAACGTTTGGCAGTTTCACTACAGACAATTTTATATTGACCCTTTGACTTTCCAGTCCTATGACTTTGTACTTAGTGGAGTCAGGGACTCTCCGGACTGGAGAATTACAGAGCTCACTGACCAAGCACTGTGCTCAGAGACCGACGTCCCACAGTGCAGTACTTCTCAGACGTATGCTTTGCCACAGATTTCCAGAACAGGAGGAGCAGCGCGGGTGTGCACTCCCCTTTTACTACTAAAAGGAAAACCAGGCAGCTTCAAGCCTTAGTGCTTTCTTTCTTAACATTCCTAGGTTCAACACTCCTCGTTATCTGAACACTTGAGTAGAGCACTCGCTTTGTAGGAAACTTCCCTGTCTCCATGTCAAACTGACCTTTGCTACAGAGCAGGCATAGCACTAAGATAGTTGACGACTCGCAGGTGCTGGGGAGAAGAGAGTGGAGCCGGTGTTGGGGTGGTGTTGGCTGTAAGAAGGCGATACCGTGTAAAGCTGACACCAGAGACCTGATAGGGGCTTATTAACTGTATTGAACATTTTTCTCATTTGCTTTTGACTATGTATAGTTGATATGCCAGATTAGATTTACAGCAGCTTCAAGTTGTATTAAATGATATTTTGCTTTATGTAATACTGTTATAAAATAAAAGTTTGTTTATTCTAGAAATGTGTCACTTCTTTTTTCATAAAGAAGTAAACTGGAGTGCTATTTTTCCATCAGAAAATCTAGTGTTTTGTAAAAACACTTAAATAGCATTTTAAGAACACTTAAGTTCTGTCCTGTCTTTTCAATTGTTGCTTCTGCTGGCATCTGTGATCTGACGTGGTAGAAATCGCAGCATGTTTGCCGACTCAGTGTTCAGCGTGCCACATCCCTTGCACTAGGGAAACAGTGTTCCTGGTTTGTTTAAATCCTGCAAAGGATTTCTGTCTAACTTTTCTTCATGTGCTTTCAGGAGATACTTCAGCTGCCTCTGTGTGCCTTGCTGCTGTGCTTCGTGTCCTACTTTTGTCTGCTGTGTGTTCATGTAGCGGGCGGCACACGCTGCTGAGGGAATGCGTCTAAGTGTGATTGAAATGGCTTCCTAGAAGCTTTCGCCGTGGCATACCACATTACGGGCTTAGTCTTTTAAACATGATACAGAAAAATGGTCAACAGAGTGCAATCTTTTTGCAGTGTGATACAGAATTTCTTTATGTAGTCATTTAAAATGAGCACAGGAAATATGATTTGCAAAGCTGTCTTTGAGATCTGTTCCCACAAAATTATCTCCCAACTTGTGAAAGGCTCTTCTCAAGTTCTCTATAATTGTTACAGAAATGACTGTCTGAGAATCCTGTCTCAGCTAGCCAAGCCTTGGGATTGTTATGAGACCAAATGTGCTTCTGTAAAAACACTTCCCATGACACCGTTCGTGTATATAGAGTCCATATTTAAAACTCATGGCTGGATCTTCCAGTGACGGTGCATGAGAACTGTTCTTGATAACAGCAGTGACGGATAGCGCCTTTATAGTGCCATTGGCGAGGCAGTACCATTGGTGGATGGGCCTTGTTTTATCTGCTGAGGCAGTGCGAACAGGGATCTTGGAGCAATCAAGAGCATTTTAGAGACACGGTGCCCAAAGAGCCACTTGGAACAATACTGATAATTATCCCTGTGGGAGCATCACTAAAGGCTATCTCCTTAAGAACTTCCTGTGTCTCATGAAAAAGGGATTTCCAGAATGTCTTTGTTTCATCACTGGGCCAAGTGGCAGAATAAGTAGGAAAGTGGGCCAGAGAGTTTTAAGATACAGATTTGAGCTGGAGAGTACCCATCCCCGCCACTGCCGCTCTCCCCTAGGCAACCCCCACACACCCAGCGTCTGAAGATGCTGAGATCAATGTGGAATTTTCTAAAGCGTCACAAAAATAAATTCATCTTCCTGGGCACAGTCCTTGGAGGAGATTATATTCTGGGGAAATATGTACAGAAAAAAGTTAAGAGAAACAGAAGAAAGAGAAGCCACAGAACACATTGCCCAAGCTCAGAGACAGTACCATTTTGAAAGTAACCAGAGAACTTGCAATATGACAGCGCTGTCCGTTCTGCCAACACTGAGAGAAGCCTTAACACAGCCACTCAACTCGGAGAGTCTAACAGCATTGTTGAAAAACAAGCCTTCAGACAAGCTGAAAATATTATCTAAAGATTATAAGTTTCACAAGAAGTATTGTAGCTGTATACAGCAAGTGTATGCTGGTGCCTCTTTTGTGAGTCCACTTAGAACATAATTGGCAGATATATTTACCTGGATAATGAAATCCATCAGTTGGCAAAAATGGCATTACTGTTCTTGCTCCCCCAGCTGTGTAGCTGAAGTATTTATCAAGTACTCAACACCGTGGAGATGGCCTGACAGAATCGGTCACGGTCATTAAACAGGCTGTACACAGAGGATTTTAGGAAGTATTTCCCTTAAACATTCTTTGTCCCTTCTGGACTTGGAACAAAAACTAAAAGAAATCAGAATTCTTTTTGAGCAGCATAGGTCTTCTTAGATTGATAAAGATGCCTCTAAGTCTTCACTGTGCCGGTGTATGATGCCAGATGAGGAAGCGCCATTAGTAGCTGAGGCCTATGGTCTTACTCCCAGAGATTTTACCACTACTAATCTCAATGAGACAAGGGGCATGCTGGGAAGTACAGCTTTTAAATACCCGTTGTCGGCTTCTAGACAACATGGCAGAATTCTTTCAGCCCACTGAACAGAACCTATACCATGGAAACCCCATAAACAGTCTGTCCAGTGTCAGCCTGCCTTTTACTAAGATAATGCCCATAGTAAATGGACAGACCCATTCAGTTTGCAGGGAAACACCCAGTCATTTTGTGCAGAATCTGTCGTTGATAGAGCAGGTAAGCTTTGCTGCTAAGGTATATGAAGCAGAAGTTATCTTTTTTTCCTTTTAAGAAAAACCACAGTGGGATTCATCTATATTAAAAAGTACTCTAAATAAATCATCTATACCTAGAGTGACAGCTTGCATCCACAGTGCCTAATAAAATCTGTTCTGGAGCAAAGTCATTTCATAATGAAGTAGATCCCTTTGGCACCTCATCAGCATCCACTCCAGCAGGTGTATCTCGCTGGTGCAGATCACATCAACATCGCTCATGATCTGTTGCAGCCTGGATGGCTGATCCAAACAAGCAGGTAATTATGTGTGTACACATGATGGGATGCACTGTCCACTCACACAGACAAAAGGGAAAATCCAGCTTGAGAGGTAGGTCTAGGATTTATGAACTCTGAAGTTTCCTGGACCTTGATGTGAGCAAGAGCAAGCCGGATTCTCTCCAGTCACCCTTTGAAGGAGGAGCACATGATTTGTCTCACACAAACCTAGATAGGGGGTGTATCTTCTAGAAATCACTGGGTTTTAATACCTGTGATCTTTATTTTTCTTTGCTATTTTTTTTCAATATTATTTATACTGTTTTCTAAAGCTTTGCTAGCAACCCTCAGGAAGTTGCATGTAGATTTACAGGCTGATCTTATGTTGATACTGTTTCCTCACAATTATTAATTACAGTTTTATTCCTTTGTGCATAAATAATTTAATAACTTTGTACTGATTTTGAGTATAATAACTTGCAATAAACTTTCAATACAATGTTTAGTTTAAAAAAAAAAACAAGATACAGATTTGAGAAAGACTTAAAAGCCTTGATCTTAGTAATTGTGAATAAAAATCTTAGCATGTGTGTGCTTCCTTCTCTGTCATGCCTTCTAGGATCTGCACTGTAACCTGACTTGTAACTGGGAATCTAAAGCAGGAAAGTCAATTTTTCTTACTGGTTCAGGGGTTACTACGGCCCATGTAGTGTGGGAGGCATGGGGGAGCGGGTAGCAAGCAGTAGTCTGTGATAGAGTCATGTCCTGATGCACAGCATGTAGGGCAGGGGCGGGGCTGTGGATGGGTATAACTTACAAGGCCCCGCCCATAATGTTCCACTTCTGTCCGCCAGGGCCCACCTCCTAAAGAAAGGGTCTGCACACAGCCTCAAAATAAAATGGGGGGTGGGGTCGGGGGGGAAACAAGTGTTCAACACACAAACCTGTGTTGGGTGTTGCAAATTCAATCATTACCTTTAGAGCATGCTTTGAAGTTTTAAAATCTGAAGTGTGTTTAGCATTTCCAAGTTCTGATAGTTATAAGCTATGGATTTTTATTTCTAAAAGTTTTGCCAGAGGACTTGAGATATCAAGAATAATCATCTTCACTGTTGCTACAAGAAAGCACTGAAATCCCTGGAAAGATTAGTTGCCACCTTATGGTAAAAGATGGCAAATGTTGCCTCAGAGGACATGGATCGTATGCCTCTGTGCCTAGTTCTCTGTCTTACCAACTGGGTTCAGGATGTGGAGTGGCCACCTCAGGAAGTCTCTGAAGGACCGTCTTGGGCAACACCAAACTACCAAGTTACTAATTCAGGAAGGAAGCAATAACAACCACACTTAGAAAACTTACAGCCATAAAGCTAGGTGTAGTGATGTTTACCTGGTGTTTATCCTGGTGTTGCACGGGTCTGAGGCAGAAAGAGTGTGAGTTCAGAGCCGTGCTGTGTGAGTTCCAGACCACATAGGAGACCTTGTCCCCCATCCACCCCAGGAAAAGCTTCCGTAGCTCTAGAACAATTTGTAGTTCCTGTCGTTGGCTAATTAAAGAGCCACGTGAGGGTGCTTGAAGTACCCACTGAAGTTTTTATTGAGTGGAATTGGAGAAATGTTATCCCTGCTGGATACTTTCAGAGAGTAGAAAACCGTATTAGCAGTGAGGTTGGGGCAGGGCGCAAAAGAGATTAGGAGCTGCTGGGATGGGTTTGTGGGAATAGTTGTGGCTCCCTGGGGAAGGATTCAGAGCATAGGTTGGACTTGACCGCAGACTGATGGAAGGAAACTACGGCCTGGGCTAGAAGCTGGAGAGGCAATGAGGATGAAAGGAGATCTAACCGGACATTTGGGCATGCCAAAAGCAAAGGTGTGACCCTGCTGTTGGCTGTCCTCAGCAGGACGCTTGGCGAAGTTGTCAGTGAGGTCTTCACTGAGTCAGTAAGGGAACCCTTGGGGCTTTTCTTGACAGCTCATGCTGATGTTCTTATAAACACATGTATCTGTTTTTGTCAGTTCTTTGCTCATGCTCAGCAACACAAAGCCATCCCATTTAACAACGTGATTAACACAAACCGCATTGTATGCTTACTGTTCCCAGTTCATGTGGTACCGTAGTAGTCGAGCTAGTGGTCAGGCATCCACCAAAGCCCAAGCTCGGACTTCTGAGTTCCTGTTTCTCAGGGGAAGAGAGAGCTAACTGATCACAGATCTGGCTGGCAGCTGCCTGGCATGGGACTGCCGTGTCCTTTCAAACCGCCTGTTAAAGCATTTTTACACAAACTGCTTCCACCAGGGGCTAAAAGATTCGGGAGAATAGTGTTACTTCGTCCATATGGCATGAACATTTAGAAATTACGCAACTCTGAGAGACCCAGCAGACATTCTCCAGATGACTGAGTGCTATTAAAATGGAGAAACGAAGGACTTCAGTTCGACTGAGCTTGGTTGCAAGTGCCGACAGAAAGCTCCCCGGAAGACTGAAGAATTCCAGGGTGGGGCTGAAAGGAGAAAGCAGGAAATACCAGGCCACAGTGAGACACTCTGGCTTTTGACTGACTGTTAGAGTTCTGGATGATTCACTACCAATATTGGTGCCTTAAAAACAACAACAACAACAAAAACCAGGTGACCATCCTGGCTGTTTCATGTGCAAATGCTGGGGTTTAGTCAGAGTTGGGGAGTGCTCAACATTTTGTGGCTATTAACTAGAAAAATAGAGACAGCACAGTAGTGAGTGCAATCTTATCTAATTCACCTTGAATTAAATTACTTCAGTTTCTGTGTTCTTTGGTGCCCACGGAGTAGTGTGAGTTCTGCTAGTGAAATGCTAACTTTGTGTTTACAAATAGCTCCCTGGTGTTCCGGCTTTAGTAAAAGGCTTGCATTCCTCGGTCTCGTTGGGTGAACATTTGGCTTCTCCTTCCCTAGGCATCACCTCAGCTGTGTCTCCACCATGTGGAAAGCTGTGTCAGTGAGCGACCAGTACCTAATACTGAGTTACCACTTGTTTGGCGCAGCCTGCCACAGAGATGACTTAAGAAAGCAGTTGGGAAAAGGAGAGACACAAAGTCCGGTCTTGAATGCTGTCTGAAGTGACCATGTTTCAGACTGCCTAGAGGGACAAATGGAGGGACACGGCTCCCTCAAGGCACCCACCATCTTTAGCTATTTATTTGTGTCATTTCTCTCAGGGTTTCCTGACCCTTCAAGGGAAAAATTTGTATGCTCTTTCATAAAAAGAGAAGATGAGATCTAGGAATTTTATTTTAAAAATATTCCCTCCACAGTAAATAAACATAGTCACAATAAAAGAAACTCAATGGCGTGCTGAAGCATTGAGCATATTAAAGAAAGTAAGTTCTTGCTACTTTCTGACGAACTGCAGTTAACTCTGGATCATACGGAAGTCCTCTGACAGTGGTCGGTGAATTCGCTGTGCTTTCTTCTTTCCCTGTGTCTTCGTTGACCCCTGCTCTGTGACCTTTAGAAATTAAATGGTGCTGTGTCCACTGAGTGGTCCCCATGGTCACCTTCGTCTCATTTGGCTATAGCGGGAAGAACTATACTTGTTTTGGCGATCAGAAGTCTGGGTTAATTCTTCATCAACTGAAAGGAAAAATATTGGTTAATTTGGAGATAACTGAGTGCCTTGGACCTCTTATAGCCCATTAGAAGATACTGGCCAGCCTGCCACAGAGGCGACTTAAGAAAGCAGTTGGGAAAATGAGAGATGCAAAGTCCGGTCTTGAAGCGACCATGTTTTTCAGACTGGCTAGAGGGCCAAATGGAGGGATGCAGGGCTCCCTCAAGACACCCACCATCTTTAGCTACTTATTTGTGTCATTTCTCTCAGAAGATACCCTGCTAATAACAGAAGACCAGGTCTCTATTACAGGATCTTACCTCTTCTGCTTCCTTTTAAAAATCACATTAATATTTCCTCTGTGAGTACATGTGTGTACAGCCATGACCATTTGATGAGATCAGAAGACAGCTTGGATTAACGTTTTCCCACTTTCCACCATTTGGGCCCCAGGGATCAATCTCAGGCCGTCAGGCTTGGTGGCAAGCATGCACCTTTCACTTTGTGGTCACTTCTAAAACATGTCCCTGGTTAGACTGGCAGGCCACTGTATTAAAGATCATAAACATGCAAGCATCTTACTTAGCACATGTTTAGATTTTCATATTCAGTAAGCCTTCATTAAGCATGGGAGTTGAGGATACAGGAATTAGGAAAACAAGGCTTCTGTCCTTTCTCCTCTCCCAAAATACACTTGGAAATATGTCATCCTTCGACAAGTCTTTTACCTTTAAACATTAGGCTTTTAGGGTCTTTTACGGACAATTCTTTCAACTTTTCAGAGCCTATGAATTCTTTAATCTTTTAACTAAAACAGCTCTGCTAAAACACTAAAAGATATAAGTGGCACCCTACTTTGATTTACTAAACCTAGTGGCATTTCCTTTCTCTGTAGCACCCACACAGCCCCTTACCCACCCACCCCCATCACTGGCTTGCTCCCATCTGCTTGCCTTGCATACAGCCTTCTCACTGCTAATATGTCTTCAACTAGTATGTCTTGTCAGTAACCAACTTTGGTTTTAACTCTGAGGTCTATTAAGGTCTAAATGTACTTTCTGGAGATGCTCCTGGTACACCACCACCACCACCAGCATCACCACTACCACCAACAACAACAATAACAACAACAAAACCACTTTTGTTCCCGGCAGCCACCAACATCAGTTACTAATGGCATGCTTATGGACTTGACCTTGACAATATTCTTGGTATCCACATCATACACCTGATCATACATCCTTATCATACACCTGGGAAACATTTCCTAACCGGCCTGGATCCAGGATTCCCCCATTATCATAATTAGAGAATGCTCTATATCCTTAGACGTGCCTAGGCTATGTGAGCCACAATATTTAATAGTCAGTAGTTGTCCAGCAGTTATGTGCCAGATAAAGTATGCTGAGTTTGCATGTGTTAACTTGTCTGATTCTTGCAGTGACATAAATTGGTCATTTCTTAATGTATGGGTGAACAGCCTGGGGCAGAAAGAGAGAGAGAGAGAGAGAGAGAGAAAGAGAGAAAGAGAGAGAGAGAGAGAGAGAGAGAGAGAGAGAGAGAGAGAGAGAGA
>OU015750.1:80019346-80033958 GCA_907169655.1 Acomys percivali
CAACCGGGGAAGGTGAGTGTGGGGCTTTCCTGGCACCCTGAGGAGATGACAAAGTCAGGAGGAATACCAGTATTGAGCCTGCATTCATCAAACTTGTTTCCTTCTCTCATCCCACTCCACAGAGGGATGTTGCTGCTATGATTCTTGCATGCTTTCTGTTGAGATGGCTCTTTGGTGCTCTGTCAGCTGGGCCAAGGATGCCTATTTGTAAAGTGTCACTCTTCAAAGAACCCGCATGAGCTGGAGACAAGCAGGTTTGGTGTTAGGCAGCAAGCTACCAGGACGACTGTTCTGGTTCATTCCATTCAGCAAGGCTTACCTGAAAGCCTAGATTTAGCTGAGCGCTGAGAAGAGGCAAACGTGAGTGTCAACACCGTTATCCCCACATCCACATAGAAGCAAAACTCTGGGTGGCACTGGCCAATGAGGGGACCGGACTGAGTTCCTGAAAAAGCTGAAGCAGTCAAGCCAGAAGCCTGGCAGGTTTGTGGAGGAAGGGAAAGAACTGATGGTGGCAGAAAGAGAGAGAGAGAGAGAGAGCGTGTTAGGAGTTGAAGCTGGGGAAAACAAGTCTCAAAACTTACAGACGCTTGAGAGCCATGCTCAGGACAGTGCTATTAGGATGAGGGAGATCCACTGAAGGTCTTTGATCATAGGCTTGCATGGACTTAGGAAGTATTTGGCAACCCTTTAAAGAATCGATGGAGAGCTGCCAATAGGTTAGTATGTTACAGCATGGAAAATCAGAATGCAATGGGTCTGAGCTTGAAGACAGCAGAGGGGAGGGGGGCGGGGATGGAGAGATAAGGACAGTCTTCAGTGAAAAACTGGGTAGAGGTAGATTGCAGCACCTCTAACAATCATAGTACCTACTCTATGTCTGGCTGGACACAAACAGTTGGTGTTTATGACCTTTTAATTTTCATGGCGAGCAGATAAAGAAGAACTTCACTGTACAGATGAAGAAATGAAGGCACAAGCCTTGCCTAAGACACATCTCTGATAAATGCCAAAGCTGGGCTTTCCAGCCATAGAACTTGTTCTCATCCATAAGGTCATGTCTGCCTCACAGGATGGTGGTGCCCAGGAGATGGTAGTGCTATAAACTTAGTCCTGGCTCAAGGTCCAGTGGCAGGTTTGGGTGGGGAAGCTACTCAGAGTTGTGTGGGTGCTATATTCTCAGTGGTCAAGAGTGGGGCCAGTGGGGACCAGGTATAATAAATATGAGGTTCAAGTCAGAGGACAAGACTCAAAATTTGCCATTGTGAGAGCAACACATTCTTCGCCAGGCTTCTTGCCATTAAGGAAAAGCTATTATTCTAACTAGAAAAATGCACATTGGTATAGATAGAAAAGAGTATCTCATGGTGGTTAAACTGTCTTTTGGTTCTCGTGAAGGCTCTCTCTGTCGACTTATATGATAAAAGGCACAGTTTACAGAAGCTGATATTCAGGATAAAATCCCTGACCACTATCATACTGTCTCCTATGGTGGACTCTTAGGGACAGCTGGCCAAGATGCTGCACAGCCAACTCTGGCCTATGGAAGCAAGTGCCAAAGCCACCAGTCTCCTGATTGGGACTCCTGAGTTTGAGCCATGAAGAGTGACTCACAGCAATGACATGCTGGGGACATGCAAGGGGAGTTCTCAAGTTCGTCAGCAGAAGGTGCCAGAGCGCCATGGACTGTTTTCTAGAACATCAGATGTGTAAGTCCACATAGCCAGTTCAAACAGCAGGAGCAGCGACGCTAGCAAACATCTGGTGAAGAGGCTCAGTCTCATTATGTGGGTGATAGTTTGTTGAAGTGGACATTCTCTCACAGTGTCAGTGCTAAGTCTGCTTGTCCAAGTAGGAGAGCCTGTATTTCTTTCCTTTGCTCTTGTTAACTGGCCCTCTGAACTTTGCTTATTAGCCCATGCCAATTAAAGTCATGTCTCTCGATGGCACTCCCACATCATCTACAAAATTAAGGACTCAAGTAAGGAGCTTGTTAGGTTACAGGTGATAGAATGATTGCTGCCTTTTGGACTTGGACAAAAGTCCCACAGCCCTTTGTCATTCACAAATAATTACCCTGGGTTCGGCATGTGCTTCAGAAGCGCTAGTTTGGCCACTGGGAACATTTAAGGATAAGACAAAGTCCCCGTCCATGCTGTACGTTGCAGCAGACTAACAGGCAGCAAACAGCAGAAGATAGCTCAATAGCCACTTGGCTCTCAAATACTAATCTAGGCCCTGCATGGACAGAGTAACTTGTTTCATTCGTATTACAGTGCTTTTGAAGGAGAATGTGTGTATGTGTACACCGAGTGTGTGTGTGGGGGGGTGGATACCTATGTACCCATGCCTGACCATGTGTATCGATGTGTGTGGAGGCCAGAGATCAACCATGGGTGGTGTTCCCAATGAACCGTTCACCTCAGTTTATCTATTATCTATCTATCTATCCACTTATATATCTATTATCTATATAAGTCTATGTATATATCATCTATACATCTATCTATCTATATCTATCTATCTATCTATCTATCTATCTATCTATCTATCTATCTCCCACTGTCCTGCAATGCACTAATTAAGATAGGCTGGCTGGCCATCAAATCCCAGAAATCCACTCTGCCTTCCTAGCTCTGGGATTATAAGCAAATACTACCACATCTAGATTTTTAAAAATGGGTTCAAGTGATTGAACTCAGGTTTTGACGCTTACACAGCAAGTGCCTTTTCAACCAAGCCACCCCCAACCCCCAGTCCCTGAATAACTATACATTTCTATCACTGCCATTTTAGAGATGGAGAAACGCATTGAGTTTTCATAATGAGGATTGCATCGTGGGGAAGAAGCAGAATCTGGATTTGAGCCCATAACCCAAATAGTAACCCTGCATAGTCTGCTGCCTCTTAACCTCCTGGAGAAATACATGTACAACGTTGAATAGTATATTTTCCTGCACTAGGAGATGAAAGAAAAATGGTGAGTGCTGTATTTGGATAGAGAAGGTGTAATAACATGGACCATTTTCAGTGTAGGGTGTGCCTAGAACTCATCCAAGAGTCACACATAAGCAGGAGCTCCTAGGCTCCCCTCCTCCCTAGCTGGTACCTGCTTGTCTCAGCACTCTCAGAGTTGAAATGTTGCATGACTGATCCTACAACCAGAAAGAAGACAGTGCCACAGCCCTGGGATATTCATCAGATGCAGATCTCTGCTCTGAACCATTAGGGTGGGAACCTTGGTGGCTTAATTAGGGTTTTATTGCTGTGAAGAGACACCATGACCAAAGCAACTCTTCTAAAGGAAAACATTTAACTGGGGCTGGCTTACAGTTTCAGAGGTTTAGTCCATTATCATCATGGTGGGAAGCATGGCAGCATGCAGGCGGACTTGGTGCAGGCGGAGCTGAGAGTTCCACATCTTCATCTGCAGGTAGCAGAAGGGGACTGTGTCCAATACCGGATGGAGATTGAGCATATATATGACTTCAAAGCCTGCTTCCAGTGACAGGCTTCCTAGAACAAGTCACACCCACTTCAAAAAAGCCACACATACTCCAACAAGACAACACCCACTCCAAGGCCCCGCCCACTCCAAGGCCACACCCACTCCAAGGCCACACCTCCTAAAGTGTCACTCCCTGTGGCCATGCATTCTAACTCCTGAGTCTATGGGGGCCACTCGTCTTCAAACCATCACACTTGCGGTGGTGGCTATGCAAGTCAAGTGTGAAGATTGTGGCAGTTCTCATACTACAACAGTGAGTGAATCTTTGTATGATGCTTTATAGATCCCAAACTACTGGATCACACGTATACACACGAACATACACAATGAACAGGATGGTCCTGGACAAATAGCACAAAGAATCTTCACTGGATAGGATGTGAGCCTGAGAAAATAAGCATTCTGATATGCAAAGCCATCATAAGGTCTTAGTAGGAAAATGCTTTACACGTCTTGTCTTTTTTAAAGGAAAACAAACCAGCTGAGAGAGATAGTTTAAGCTAAAGTTTATTTAGCAATGCAGTGTACAGCATAGTGAGTTCTGGGTTTTCGTTTGTTTGTTTTGTTTTGTTTTATCATAAAGATAAGAGCTCACTGTGTAGCACTGTCTGGCTTGGAACTTGCTAAGTACCCTTGGCCGGCCTTGAACCCACTCTATAGACTACACTGGCCTCAAACCCACAAAAATCTGCCTGCCTCTGCCTCCTGGGTGCTGGGATTAGAGGCCTGGACCACTGTGCTGACTAACATCTATTTTAATGTTTAATGATGTGTGTGTCCATGTGTGTCTTCATGGGGATACATGTACATGCATGCAAGTACCCACAGAGGCTAGAAGGGGGCATTGAGTCTGCTGGAGCTTCCCTGGGGACTGACCTCAGAGCTTCGGAAGAGTAGTGTGTCCTCTTCACCACTGAACCATCTCTTCACCCCCGTGTTGTGGATTTTAAGGAATTTTTAAATGAATTTTTATAAGCTGGGTGTCATATCTATTAGATTAATGTGACCCTGTTTTTTTTTTTTTTAATCTCAAATCATGGTGGAATGGTGGGGGTAGAAATATGGGATTTCCAATAAACTTTATTTTATACATAGTTGATAATGGCTTATATAAGGGAGAATGTTCAGTCTGAATAGCAGTAAGAGTCCAAGAATCTGCTTGATTTTCTTTACACATACAACCTTCCTCTTAGGGTATTTCTTTCGAAGATCCTCTTGAAAAAGCCATGGAGGGCAGGGCACACATCATAGCACAAGTGCAAATGATTGCAAAGGAGCCAAGCCTTCGGGGGATGCAATTAGCTTCTGCTGTATGGGCAAGAATCTAAGTACAGCTTCCAGGGTGTTTAACTATACAGGGTCAGGAGACACAGGCACCAAGATAGAGCTGCAGGTGCCCTGGGTCCCTCATGTTCACTTCCTTGCCAACTCAGTAATAAAAGTTCAGTGGAGTGCTATAGAGTCAAAGAAAACAGCTAGAGAGCGCAATGCAATACACGGCAATTTAAAAATAAACTTAATTCCTTTCTTAGATTAATTCTGTACGGTTTTCAAGATTCTTGATTCTATAAAACTTTAAATGGAATGAAAAGGAAATTCCCTAGTGAAAGCTGGAAAAATGCTGAAAGACTGGCAGAGGCCCTCAGGACATTAAAAGAATTACTGGCTTGTTGCATTTTTTTTTTTTTTTAAACATTGTAATTTGGGGACTTAGAAAGATGGCCCAGTGGTTAAGAGCCCTTGGGTTTGATTTACTGCCCCCACACTGAGGTGCAAAACCATCTATTAAGTCCAGTTCTAGGGCATTCAGTGCCCTCCCTGGCTTCTGGAGGCATCACACATGCCAATAGTATATAGACATGCATTCCAGCAAAACACCCATGTACACAGAGCAAAATAAAAAATAATAAAAATATGTAATTTGAAGTTAGATATACTAACACATACCACCGTAAATCTCTAGGAGCTGAAGCAAGAAGATCAGGAGTTTAGGCTCAGCCTGAACTGCATGCTGAATCCCCATCTCAAGAAGACCGAACCTAAGGAAATAAAATAATAATTTGTTGTTTCCTGGTCTAGGCAAATATTCACTTTTGCTTCTGCAATTTTGTTTTATAATCCTGTTTCCTCTTTAAAAAACAAACAAACAAACAAAAACTCTACCCTCAAATGTATATACACTTCAAAATATCCACAAGCTGGGTCTGTTACAGTTAAAACAATATTGCTTGAGGAGTAAATCCTAGCAGAAATACCCAAGGACCTTGCAGCTCATTTTGTGAGCTCCAAATTTGCTAATTTTGCTTCCTTTTCATTTTGACTCTGGGAGGAGGCTGACCTCCTCTAATTGGTCTCTCTGGCTTCTCAGAGCTTCTAGGACTCATTTTAATATAGTACACCCCATCAGGGGCTCCCCAGCATGTTAAAGGGGAGGGGCGACCACATGCCAGAGCCCCCATGGCATGTGTCAGAGAGAAGCTTTGCCAGAGAGAGAATTAAATCTAATTCAGGTACCATCAACTATTTGGCATCTTAGTTTTTAGCTCAGAGATATGATGATTAATTTTCATTGTTACCTGGATTTAGAATCACTTAGGGAACCGCCAAGGCCTGCGCGGCATGGTTGTGTCTGTGGGGACATTTCTGGAGGGCATTAACCAAGGGGAGAAAATCCACTCTGCAGGTGGCTGCACCTTCCCATGGGGTGGGAGCTTTGATGTAACAAACTAGCGGAGGACAAGGCTGGCAGAGCCTGACAGGGTCCACCCTGCTCTCTGACCTGCCGGAAGTGGTCTGTTGGCTTCTCTACTCTCCTGGCTGTGGAGGACTGACATCTCCCAGGCTGTGAGCCAAGAGCACTCATTCCTCACCTGAAGCTGTCCCCTGTCGGGCGTTCTATCACAGCAACAAGAAAGGTAAATGATACAAGGGCCAGCCTTTTCTTCAATAGTGTGTTATTCCTAAATACACACCACAGGTTAATTCAACGTGATGCCCTTGTGTATATCAGAAACATAAATCAAAATGTGTCTTTGCACAGACAGAATCTTATTTCACGTTGCTCTGAGATAAAAAAATTCTTGGTGCATTTGTAATGCTCCCCCAGTGTTCCCACGGAGCTCAGTTAGGTCCAAATGCTTGTGAATGACGCACATCTGACTACCGACTTTCTTGACCAGCGCGCTGTCCCACCGCTGCAGTTTAGGGGTTCCTAGCCACAATGTAGGCTTCCTCTCTCATTAGCGGCGGAAGTATAATGCGAAACTTTGTATCAATCCCAGGGGTAACCTACCAGGCCATCTCCAGAAGTTTGCCAAAGCAGTAACAGAAAAATAACAGCTGTTTGTCTAAAGAAAGTAGGAGCCCATTTGTAATTGCTCCTGGAGGCAACAGGGAGATGAACGCGTGCTGTCAGTTGTTCAGGTTTAATTTGACTTATGCTAAAATAGCATCACTATACACCTCCTCTCGCCTTCCATTCCCCTTGAATGCTGATTAATTTACTCTCATTTCACCCTGAATGCTGCCAGGCAGTAATGAGTTGTAGCCATCTGGAAGTCCTATTTTATCTTCCCCAGTCGCCTAAAAAGCTGCAGAAACACAGACACTCTTTTCACCAGCATCAATCCGGCTTCTCAGAGTTCCTGGTCCTCCTCTCCGGCGGGGAATGGCCGGCAGATGTCTGTCCAGACCCTGGATTCCTGAGCCAGCTCCCAGGTTTGTGTGCTGTATCTAAGGAGCAAAAGGCTCTTCTGTCTCAGAATTGGAAGTGATGACTAAGAGACTCTGGGTGTCAGGTTTAACAGTTTGACTGTAGAGAAAGAGTTTTGCAAAGTACGGCCACTTCTATAAAGTGGTATTTATAGATGTACATTAACAGAAAGCACACAGTGACAAAAGCTCTTAAAGGCACATAAAACAACATTGCTAATATTGCATTAACCCTTAAGCCATGAAACCATCTAGTAATTGCAGTATTTTCCCTTCATAATACTCTCAGAACACTTAAATGTATTACCCCATATATAATCATCATCATCATTATCCTGATAAAGTCAACTTTATTGAGATATAGTTTCTGTACAGTAAAACACACACATTTGTTTGTCTCCTTTTGAGCCTCGGCACATTTATATACTCATAAAATCACCGCCCAAATGAAGGTAGCATGCGTTTATCATGCCCCTCAAATTGTTCCTGTGTCTTCACCACCACCATCAAGATAATGACAATATCCCATCAACAAATCTGTCCATTGTACAATGGCCTGTGGAGGTGCTGTATCTGCTCACACCCCTGGATGGTCTTTGATTTCCTGCTACCCTAAGCACTGTGGATAGATATTTGTGTGGTCATGTGTTCTAATTTTTCCTGAGCAAATACCTAGTAGTGGAACTGTTAACCTTATGAGAAATGGCCAAATGGCTTTCCAAAATGACTCTTCAATTAACAGTCTCACCAGCAATGCGTGATGCTTTCCACTTTCTCTCTGACCTGGTATTTGATATCCTCATCTTTTAAAGATTATATCTGTGCTGAAATGTGTAATGGCTTGTCACCCTGTGTCTAGCTTGAATGTCCCATCATTTAACAATAGTTTTTATTAGCTTTTAGGCACATTGCAAGGTCAATAGATCTAATGGATGCTACTAAAAAGGTAGTCTGTTATACTCATTGTTCATTGTACGTTAGACTCTGGATCCCAACCACCTCCTGTACATGCTCTGGATTACTCATTTGCTATAATCTTAGGTACTTAACTAGCCTGAAGGACTAGTCCTTCTCAAGTCAGCAAGGACCCAACTTGTCAAACCATCAGCCAGATGGAACACTCAATGAGTAGTAGCCATCTGTTATGTGTGGTCTGGTCATTTGTAGAATTCCTCTTGTAAAATATTCAAATGTTTTGTCCATTTTTTTCCCCTGTGTTTTCTTCTTGAGTTTGGGCAATTAATATCTTATTTATTCTGGATACAAATTTCTTGTCAGATATTTGCTTTGTACATAATCTCTACTATTCATTAGTGTGTTTTTCATTTTATTAATAATGTGTTTCAAACAGGTTTTAAATTTTGATGAAGTAACATTTATCAGCTTTCTTTTATAGGCAATGTTTTGTATATTTTAAATAGGAAACATTTGTCTAACCATTTATCATACAGATCTTTTATTTGTTAGATGTATAATAGTATTAAACATTAAAATAAACTTTGTGATCCTTTTTATGTTAGAATTTTGCATTGCCCGAGTCAAGGCCCAATTCCCCACCCTACACAGTAACATTAGTTGAAAAGAAAAGGCTCCTTTTCCACACTGAATCAAATTAGAGTTTTCATGTCACTGGAAACCAGTTCATTTATATGTGGATTGATTTCTGAATTTTGTATGCTAGTCTACAATGCCACATTCTCTTTATTTCTGTAGCTTAAGAGCAAGCCTTGAAACCAAGAATGTAAGTCACACGACTTTGAATTCTTTGAGTACTTAGATTCTTATTCCCTTTAAATTGGTTTTACAGTGAGATTTCCAAAACAAAAATGGTGATTGGGGTTTTGGTTGGGTTCGTGTTAAATCCACAGGTCACTTTGGAGAGAGTGGAACTCTTACTTCTGTCAAGTGTCTCATCCATGTAGTTTGTGTTTCTGTATTATTAGACTTTTAAATTTTCTGTAGGTTTTTGTAGCTTTTAGATTACATATATTTTATTTATTGTTGTTTTATGCTGTTAAAATTGAATTTAAAAAATTTTGGGCTGGAGAGATGGCTCAGAGGTTAAGAGCACTGGTTGTTCTTCCAAAGGTCTTCGGTTCAATTCCCAGCAACCACATGGTGGCTCACAACCATCTACAATGAGATCTGTTGTCCTCTTCTGGCCTGCTGGCACACATACAGGCAGAGCACTGTATAAATAATAAATAAATAAATCTTTTAAAAAATGTTTCAATTTTCAGTTATCTACTGCTAATATATAGATAAACAATAAATTTTATTTCCTTTATATTTGAGATTATAATATGATTATATTATTTCCCCCTTCTCTTTCTCCCTCTAAAACCTCTCATATATCCCTCATCACTCTCTTTCAAATTCACGGCCTCTCTTTTCATTAATTGTTGCTGCATGCATATATGTATATGTGTGTATGTATATACATATATATTCCTAAATATAACCTGATCAGACTGTATAATGTTACTCATGTGTATATTTTCAGAGCTGACCATTTGGTATTGGATAACCAATTAGTGTGGTCTTCCCCAGAGAAGACTATTTCTTCCACTCTCAGCACTCCCTAGCTGCTGTAACGTTTTGTGTAGGTTGAGGCTTTGCCCTGTCTGATCTGGCATGTCTGCTGGTGTCATTCTTGTTCAGCTCATGTATAGGCAGACTTGTTGGTGACTGTATGTGGGTAGCTCCTGACATTATTTGGAGACACAGTCTGGCAGCACACTCCCTGATCCTCTGGCAAAATGGTTTTGTGGGTGAGTGTGAATGAGCACGTCCCAAGGCACACTTGTGGAGGTGAGAGGACAATTCTGGGGGGCTCAGTTCTCTTGTTGTACCTTGTTTAGTAGGCAGGGTCTCTCTTGTTATTTCTGCCACCATGCTGCATTGAGTCTGAGCTTCCTGCCAGTTCTCCTGCGCCTATAGCCTGTCTTGTGGTATAAGAGCTGGGGTGACAGGGGTGAGCTGTGATGGTGTGAGAGCTGGGACGACAGGGGTGTATGCCAGCCGGGACGACAGAGGTGAGCTGCTGGTGGTATGCCAGCCGGGACAGCAGGGGTGAGCTGTGGTGATATGAGAGCCGAGAAGACAGGGGTGAGCTGTGGTGGTATGAGAGCTGGGACTACAGGGGTGAGCTGTGGCATTTTGCTGTTTTATAAAGGTTCTGGGGACTAAACTCTGGTTGCCAAGGTTGTGCAGCAAACACTTTTCCTATTGAGTCATCTTGCTGGTCCATAATTTTTTTTAAAAAATGGTAGTTTTGTATCTTGAGACCTTTATAAACATGCATGTTGGTTTTTTTTTTTAAGTTAATGTTTTGGTTAGCATAGAGGTAAATGTGTTTGTGATAATCTCATACACACACATATATACATACATGCACATACATATATACATATATACATATATGTATGCATACACACACACATACTTTGTTCTCATTCAACACTCCTCTCACTGCGCTATCTCATGCTCCCTCTCCTCCATGCTCATCACTTTACTTCCCACAAATAGTGCTTGCTTCTGGTATGTATTGTCTGTGTATCTTTAAAAAAAAAAAGATTTATTTATTCATTATTTATGCAGTGCTCTGCCTGCATGTACACCTACATATCAAAAGAGGGCAGCAGATCTCATTATAGATGGTTATGAGCTACCATGTGGTTGCTGGGAATTGAACTCAGGACCTTTGGAAGAGCAGCTAGTGCTCTTAACCTCTGAGCCATCTCTCCAGCCCCTATGTATTTATTTTCTATGTATGTGTGTCTATTATCTATCTATCTATTATCTGTCTATCTTTCTGTCTATCATCTACCTATCATCTGTCTGTCATCTATCACCTACCTGTCTATTTATCTATCTTGTCTGACTGTCTATCTACCTGTCATTTGTTTATCTTTCATTACCTTCTCTTGTTACTACCTCCCTTTTTACATATCTTCCATCCTTTCTCATAATTTTTATACTTTCATGTTTATGTGTGTACTTAAATCTACATTCCATAAATAAGAAAAACATACGACATTTGCCTCTGAGTCTTGCTTAGTTTATTTAACAATAATCTTCAGTTCTGTTCATGTTCCTGAAAAGGTCATGGTTTCACTTTTACTTATAGCTGAATAAAATCTATTGTGTATATACATTGCGCTGTCTTCGTCCACTTCTCTGTTGTAGACATCTAGGTTGGTTCCTTATCTTGGCTATTTGATGTGTACAACGACAATAATGGATGTACACGTATCCTTGCTGTTTGTTTGTTTTTTGGTTTTTCAAGACAGGGTTTGTCTGTATAGCCTTGGCTGTCCTGGACTCGCTTTGTAGACCAGGCTGGCCTCGAACTCACAGTAATCTACCTGCCTCTGCCTCCCAAGTGCTGGGATTAAAGGCATGTGCCACCACTGCCCGGCAAGTATCCCTGTTGTACATTGACTTTGAATCCCTTGGGTCCATACTCAGGAGTGGTGTATCTAGACCACATGGTAGTCTTTTAATTTCTTGGGGGAGTCCTCATATTGTTTTCCACCATAACTGTTATCTTCCTACCACCACTGTGTAGGAGTTTTTCTTCCTCCACATCCTTGCTAACATTTGTTGTTGTAAGTTTTCTTACCACTAGGCAGAATCAGTTAGCCTTGTCAGTTTACCATGTGTGCCACACAGATTCCATTTGCTGGATGTGCTGTGGTGGAAAAGCACTGAGATTTGAGGTTTCTGTCATTTCTCTAACTTATGTTTCTAGCTCAAATGTCTCCAAACCTTTCTCTGACAACTTGGGGACTTCCTCCCCCTACCCCGCCCTGAACTATTTTGTTTCATGGTACATGCACTTCTATGACAGAAATATTAAAGTTTTTAAACAAGTTTCTACCCAAGCTTTTCATCCTTTAAGGCAGCAGTTGGTTTGTTTAATTCCCCTTTGTTTTCTTTATTACCAAATTGAGTACTTCTAATTATCAATATCTGTATAGATACATAATACACTTTTACAGGCTGTTTTTTTAAGGCAGCTTTGCTCAGTGCTGTACTACTAATGCTGGGAAGGCCATTTTAGAACTTAATATTTAAATTGAGAGCTGTCAAGTTATAGCACAGACTGCCTTTTAACTTTGTGTCCCAGACAATACCACAGAATTTAATATTTAAAAGTGATCTGTAGGCAAAAGTATTTTCTATCATATGGAAAATATATTCTGTTAAAGAATGTTTTCAGATTTTTCTGTAAGTCAGTTGGATGGAGGAGATAATACAGACTCTATATTTTGCATTTAATTATTTATGGTAGTACTTGAAAGCATTTCATGTTCCTAATCATTTTCACACTTGATTTTACTCTTTAGAGAAAAGAATTTGATTTTTTCTTTTTTACCTTTAGACATGTACATTTTAGAAATAGAATGCCTTGTTTGTGATGGTTTTACTGGTTATATTATTTTAGCTTTGGAACCCAGAGATCTTATTAGGTTTATATTATTTTCCCACAGAAATAAATAAACAGATTGGATGGAAAAATGAATTATGAGAGGGGCAGCATGAAACAGAATTTTAAATGATAATTGCTATTATTGTCTGCTTAAGAAATTCTGCCACATAATGCATAGTTTCATAAATTTTTTATTGTTTTAATATTAGCATGGCTAGATTTGAATGGATCTAATATATACACACACAGAGGACACTTTGTTAACATCAGCAGCATTCAAATTCTTCCCAAGTAAAAGGGTAACATTTTTCTAGGCTGGGCTTTATAAGACTATGGCCCCTAACCTTACTGGGTAAAGCGAAAGCAGTAGTAGAAGTAAAACCAAAACAGTCACAATGTTGTAGATATTAATAGCACATTTACAAATGCACAATGCACCAAAAAAAAAAAAAAAAGCCCACAAGAAAAATTAGAAAACACCAAGAGATAAGAAAAAAACGAAAATAGTATATACCAAAACTTATGGGCTTAGGGGATTTGTAGCTGTAAACACACTAAAGACCAGGAAATAGCCCAAGACAATGTCCTAATAATAACATAGAAGAGGAATCAGGCAAACTCAACATGAACAAGAGGAAGAAAACAATAAAGAGTAAAACAGTGGTCAGCAAACAGAGTAGAGAAAGGGTTGAGAAATCAATAAAATGGCAACTTGATTATTTAGAAAACAAAAATATTGATAAAATTATTGCTGGATGGGCTTTAAAAATAGAAAGTCTTGAGTTATTAAAATAAAGGATGAGCTGGGAGGGTGGCGGTGGTACACTTTACTTAGATTATGTGAGATATTCATATGCCATTGTCCACAGTGCTTTCTTACAGCTTTTTGTTGTTGTTGTTTCTATAGAAAAGGCAGTGAAATCCCACTGTTCTCTTTATTTCTAGTCAGTGTAGTGTTGGAGGTAGTAGATAGAGCAAGTACGGCTGAAAAAGAAACAAAATGCATCTCAATTTGAGAAGAAGAATCAAAGTAACCTCAGTTCACAGACACTGTGACAAGATGCGGAGAAAAGCCTGGCCATGTCACAAACAGCCCCCCAGGCTACTACATGAATTCACTCAAGTCACAGGCTGCAAGGCCAATGCACGAAAATCTGTTTGGTTTTGTATATTGTTCTTGACCTAAAAAAAAAAAAAAAAAGGAATTATGAGAACAACCCCATTTATTTCCATTGAAGAAAAATAAATTATCTAAAAATGAATCTAACCAAGGAGATGAAATTTTTACACATTAAAAGCTGCAAGCCAATGAAGGATGAAATTAAGACACAAATAAGCAGAAAGGGATGTGATGTCAAGACTGGAAGAGTTTGTACTGTCATAGTGGCCACATCATCTAAAGTCATCAGTAAACTTAAAATAATTACTGGGAAAAATCTAAAGGCATGTTTGTTATAGAAATAGTTAAAAATAATACTAGCATTTGGATGAAAAAAAAAAAAAAAAAAAGATCCCAAATAGCTAAAGCAATCTTGAAAAAAAGCAAACTGAACGTACAAATTTCCAAATTTCAAATTATAAAATGATGACTATCAAAACAATGTATTACTGATGTAAGAACACACAGAAAACTGAATAGAAGAGAGACCCTGGAAGACACACACACACACACACACACACACACACACACACACACACACACACAAAATTCGGTGAGCTAATTTTATCACAGCACTAAGGCTTTATGGTATAAAGTATTTCAGAGGCTTCATTTCCGAGATACATAAAGAACTCCCTGAATAGAAGAGAAAAATAAAAATATTTCAAAATGTAAGAAAGACTTCAGCAGAATTTTTTCCAAAGAAAATATATGGGTTAACAAGTATATGAAGAACTCTAATCCACAACAGTAGCTTAGAACTCTAATCCACAACAGTAGCTTAGAACTCTAATCCACAA
>OU015750.1:80043276-80055419 GCA_907169655.1 Acomys percivali
ACACACACACACACACACACACACACACACACACACACTCCTCTTTGCTTAGAAGAGTGTAGATCTGTTGTTTGATAACAACATAGCAATGTTCAATTTTACCAATAAAGACTCAGGAGCCAGATGCTGAGGTGAAAACCTGCTAGCTCAGAGAGACAGAGAAAGCACCCAGCTGACTTCCCTCCTCAGCTGACATCTCAGAAGGAAAAAGCCTCTTCTTCTCCATACTGTCTTAAATACTCTTCAACTTAATGTCCCTTCTTCCTGTGTTTCCTTATGTCAACTGGTTGCCTGCTCCACCTCTTGACCCATGCTTGGCTTTATTTAGCTCTTGTTTACAGAAAACTCTTGGGTTAAAGGCATGTGCTAGGGCGGAGCCACACACCCCAACATGAAACAGGCTTTCCCAGGGCACAATCTTAGGGTTCATGATGGGATCAAATATCCTGTAACATAGATGAATGATTCTCAATCCTCCTAATGCTGCACTTCAGAACTGTAATTTTGCTGATGTTGTGAATCTGTGTTATCTAATGGTCTCACATGACTCCTGTGAAAGGATCATTTAAACCCCAAAGGGTCATGACCTACAGGTTGAGACCCATTGATCTAGATAATGGGCATGGATGTGATATTTATTGTTCCTAATTATAAGACCACGGCTGGCATGGTGCTTGGTGAGATGGCTCAGACAGTAGACGTGTTTGCTGTGCAAACCCAGTGTGTTGAGTTTGATCCCTGGAACCCAGGATGGAAGAGAGAGCTGACCCCTGAAGTTTATCCTCCATAAGCTAGTGTGGTGTGTGCCTCCCACTCCCTGGCCCAATAATAGCTGTTAGAAGCACATGTTCCCCTTCTCCTCATCACCCCACAAACATCTGTAAGGTGAGACAGAAAGGGTGTGGATTTGGTGGGAGGGAATGTTGAGAGGATCTCAGAGGCGCCGGGGAGGGGAAACGGTAATCAGGATATATTGTATGAAAAAAAATCTATTTTCAATAGAGGAAAAAGAGCTCTTCAAGTCTCCTTTGAACATTTTGCTACATTTCAAATGAGATGTTCAAATGAAAATGTTACAGAAAAGACGCTCACGTCTACATGTTCACTGTCCAGTCTCCTAGGGCTGAAGACTGTGGGCTGTGTTCTGGGTTTTATGGCTTGCAATTATCTCACTGTATAGACTACAGACTGCATTTTTATGAAGAAGGAAATTACCTTAAACATTTCTGGTCCCAGACAGGTACTTTATATAAAAGTAGAAGTTGTAGAAAGATTTCTTTTTCTATTGTCCCAACTACAGTCCTCTGGGTAAGCAGGGCAGAACGATCTCTCAGCACTGTCACACACACACATACACACACACACACAATGTACAGGCACACACACACACACACACACAATGTACAGGCACACACACACACACACACACACACACACACGCATGTACGTACATGCACACACACACACACACACTGCTGGCTGTCTCTAGGTCCCTCAGTCTCTTCGACAGGTCTTGTTGTGCAAGGCGTTTTCAAAGCAAGGAGTCATTTTTTCCTCTTCATGATTCAGTTTCCTTTTTCTCATTGTCTTGTTCAAAGTGAAAAATGGTCTCTCTGCCTAGGTTTTCCCTTGTACGGCTGGCAGGACAAGAAACTCAATGGCGTTTGGCTTTGTGCTCAGACATGTGTGTCAAGTGATACACCATTCGTCTTCATGCTAACCTCTTTCTAGAGTCATGGTGGGACAGGCAACAGTTTTAAATGAGATTGTTCTCATTCATGAATGGGCTTTATTTATTTTTCACTTGCAACGAATGCATTATTGGCATTTGTTTTTAACCTGTCAGAGTTCTGGTAAACCCTTTTGTTCTTCGATACACAGTTTTCCTAGAGTTTGATGGCTGTATGTGGTTTTATGTAGGAATAATGATACACTTCCTGCAGCCAACAGCCAACAAGCTTGGATTCACAGGGCCAAGCCATGAAGTAACTGAGACTCTGTGTGAAGGACTCTCACTTCAGCTTTGGCTCCCTGTTTATGAGAAACAGATGGTTTCACAGTAGCCTGTGAAGACTCATAGACCCTTCTCTCTCCATGTGTGCAACACTGGCCTTGTTATTCCATGGACAGACCCCCCTACACTGTATTAGAGGGCTTCCTCCTATTGCCAGAGCTCTCTTTGCCCACTTAGCTACCATCAACATCACCTTCAAGTCTATGTGTAGCAGTTACCTTCTTAATGACATCATCCCTGAATTTTTTTCCCATTTATTTTCTATTTTTTCATCCCTGAATTCTTTCCTTTTCGTTTTTTATTTTTCTCTTAGACATCAACTAGTATAACACAGTTAAATAGTGAGGCTTAAATAATTTACTTATTGGGTTAATTATTGCCCCCATTCCTTGACAAATATGAACTTACATATCTCAGTGTGTGAATATAGTGGCCCATCCGTAGATGTCTGTTAAAGGAGAGACAGGAAGTATGGAAGTCTTTCCTGCCAGCAGTACTTGTGTGACAGTGGTCACCCCTATCATTACCCCCTGTCCTTTTATAAAGCACTCCTTCCCACTTGAAATAACTTCTCCCATCTGAGTAGTTCTCCCAGAGAAGTACTCTTCCAAGACCACATGTATTTGTTTTTATACCCATCATTTGCATTGCGTTATGAAAGCAGTTGATACTCACGTGTTATGTAAAGAAACACAGTGTTGGCCACAATGGATACAGTGGAATTTATTACCAGCTTTCTGAGTGTGAATTTCACCCTGATTTTTGCCACTAATAATATAATACCACAGCCTAGGCGACCTATAAAGTAAAAAGGTTTGTTTGGGCTTTGGGGTCAAAAGGGCCAAGCCTAAAAGGCTTTTGCTGGGGTGGCCTTCTTGCTTTCAGAATATGAAACTAATATGGGGCAGGCGACAGACAGGGTGACTGTGTGACTCATATGTGTGTGTTCTGGCCTTTCTCCCTTTTCTAGTAAACCTAGAAGAGGTGTCTGTCGATGTTCAGTCAGGGGTGTCTCTTCCTGTTGACTTTATGTAATTTAAAGCATCTCTGAATGCCTCAGCTACATTAGACTTCTGCCTTCTTAATACTTAAAGGTGGGGACCTTAGCTCAACATGAGTTTTGGAGGAGCCAAATAATGCTTAAATAATAGCAATAAATTACTTATTTCCCATGTCTAGTTTTAATTTTAGTGTCCTTCCAGGTCATGGGCATGTGTCAATAATGCCTGGATAGATAAATGGAAATACTAACACTTCACTTTTATCTTAATAATCTGAATAAAAGTATCTTTAATGGAAAACTGCTTATTGAACAGTATAAGTTTACCCCACCCACCCACCCACCCATGCCAGGAAACCTTGGAGGAGCTTAAATGTAGCCTTATTTTCTCATCATCACTCTCAAAGTGGTTCAAGATGATACTCTTTTACACTGGGCTGTTTCGTTTTCCTATTTTATTTCCCACCATAGCACACTTGCGATTTGTCTTTACTATAGTGTTAAATTCCACGAAGGGCTAAATTACTTCCCTGTGGATACCATAACAAATGGCCACACACTTAGTTATAGAAAATGACAGAGATCTACTCTCTCACAGTACTGGGGGGCTCGAGTTTTTAGTTCAGTGTCCTCCCAGAGGCCCATGGAGGGGCTTCCTCACTTCCTGGCTTGTAGACTTACCCTTCCATCACTGTCTTGATTTTCATATGACTTTTTTCCCCCTGTGTCTACATTCCTGCTGCTTCTTCTCTTATAAAGAGCTGCCATCTGAGTGCGTTGCTTTAGACCTAAAAGGGTGAAGGAGGAGGATTTCTGTGAACCGGAAACCAGCCTAGGTAAGAGTGTGAAACTGTCTCACAAAACAAAACACAAAACTTGCATTGAATTTATGGTCCATGCAAATCCAGGAAGCACCTGTGTCAAGCTACTTTGCTGGGTTATTTCTGTAGAAACCTTGTTGTTCAAACAAGGTCATGCTTATAGGTTCACGTAGCTGTTAGAAGGCTAGGAACCCACCCCACTGCAGGCTTTAACTGCAAATCAAAGTATTCCCAGTAGATAGAGGTTCCTAGGAGATAGGGAAGTGTTCAATAAAGAAGGCGAAAGAAGGCAACTTCCTGGCAAACAGTAGATAACATGACACTGTGCCTGTGACAACCCTTGTGGATGAGGAAGAACACAATTTTCAAGGTACCAAAGGGCAAATGGCTTTTTTTTTTTTTTTAAGTTGTCATTCTTTGAAGCTTGAAATCCCCAGCTTCTCTCTTTCCTTCTTCCTATAGTTTTGGTTCTGAAAGAAGAGACCCATCAAGAATGGCAAATGATGATCAGGTGTCAAGAAAGACTGTTAGGAGGGGAGCCCATAATTGCATAAAGTCAGTAGCATAGAAAAATGAAAACAGGAAGGGTTACTGGGGCTGCCCCCCCCCCCCTTGCTGCAAATCTGCGCATGGCTTGTAGTAGGCATGCAAAGTCATCAAAGATGAAGAAGGTTGTTTCTGCCACGGGTGCCATCCTAGCTGTAAGACCAATGTGGATAAAAGTGACTTTGAATGTTCCTGCTCTGTACACAACAAGTGCTTGTGTTGTACGATAGAAGCTAAGCTCCAAATTCAAGCTCCAGTTTTCAAAGGAAAATATTCTAGTGGTGCATGAGATGAGAACAGAGGCTCAAGATGGCCCTGCAGGGATCATTAAGATAGAGCCTTATGAAGCCTTTCTTTAAGAGGGAGGTTGATGAAGAAAGACCCATTCCACTGGTACCCCAGGGCACAGGTCAATCTGGTGGTCAGGAGAGTAAAAGCATGTGATGGAAGGGAAAGAGAAGGTTGCTGGGTGCATTTCCCAAACTCAGCTTTATTTTTAGCTAAAGATGGCCAGAATTATTATTATTATTCTTCTTCTTCTTCTTCTTCTTCTTCTTCTTCTTCTTCTTCTTCTTCTTCTTCTTCTTTTTTTTTTTTTTTTTTTTTTTTTTGCCTCAACTCAATCCCTCACCTCTTAATAAGCTCTGGCTGACAGCGAGACAAGAACTGTCTGTGCCTGGTCTAAGCAGAGGCCTTTATTAAGGCCTGGTCTACTGAGTCTGCATCAGCTGTTCATTTGCCACCATTTTCTCTGTAAATGACAACACAGACCACATCTTAATTTTTATTCTGAGTTTTCTACTTCTCTCAAGATGGTTTTCCTTCTCTCAAGCGTCTGTTTTATTAAATGCCTTTGTGTAGCCAATCCTATTCCTTGTCACATTAGGTTTTGCTTCTTAAAAGTATCTGGCCTCGCTTCAAGTCTAATTCTGGAAATTTCCATAAAGCGTTAATGCTCTTAAAGATGGAATTACCATCGTTTGTGGCTGACTCTACAGCATCATATTTCAAATGAGTAAAATTGTATTGTTTTCCCCGCTCTGAAGCATGGCTGGAGTTAGTTCAATGACAGCTCTTTACAAGGCCTCAGAGGCTCTTGATCAATTCTGGATTAATTATTTGAGCAGCAGAGTAGAGAACAACTCAAAAGAATGTCCCGAGCAAGTGGCGCATCTTTGGATTTATTTGTTATTCCAAATGTCCTTGAAACTTCAAAAGACCCTGAAGTGGGTATGTGGGGAGGGTGCTTAAGCCAAGTGTGAAATATAAGCGCTAATTAGGAAGATGGCTGGGGACTGTATCTGGGATTTATACTTAGGATTTTAAGTGTAGTCCAAGTGGCAAACCCAAACAAAACATGATACTATAAAAATATGTATCTGAAGTGAAAGGAGGGAACTTAAGTGGAACCTTTTACTTGGAGAAACAGATTTCCAGTCTGGTGCTAATTTGCTGTCTAATTTGAGGAGTGCCGAATGGCGCAGGAGCACTTTTACAAAGAAGCAGAAACATTCATTCAGTTATTTAGCATATCACTGATATGTAAACACCAAGGATGTGGCCTTAAATCCCATGTTGTATATTTGCATATTGAAAGAGGAGAATACCATTCAATAAAAGTTATAGTAGAGCATTAACTACTAATCAGATATTAGTTTTTCAATTAAGAAAACAAAAATTCACAGGACAGTGCACCAGATCAAGAGCAGAAGCCTTTTCAGTGGGTGTGTATATCTTACAGTTAGGTATGATAGTCACCTTGATCAGTAAGCCATCCTTCCGTGGCAGGTTCCAAGAAAGAGGACCGAGGATGATAAGAATAATGAGGACAGGAAAGTTGGGGTCAGGAGGTCTTCATGAGCTGATGGCTCATGCCAGCTGGTTTATTAAGAAGCACAAACATCTTATTTATTGTGTGCAGGAGAAAAATGGGACAAAGTCAGGGGAAAGATATCACAAATGGGACAGAGTTAGCTGGAAACTAATCCAGTAATGTTGCACAAAGGGAGTCCATGATGTCTCAACTGTGTCACAGACCAAGCACACAGTGGCCTTGGGTCTAATAACAACAGCCCTTTGTGGGTGGGGAGAATCAGGATCCTAGGATTGGAAACATTTGTGTGGGAAAGATTAAGCTTTGTCACAGGTGGAAGCAGTCTTGGCGGGCTTTACCCTTGGGGCACCCCATGAATACCTTGTGATAGACTGAGTGGAGCCATCCTGGGCCTGGAATTCAGGAAGCAGACCTGGGAACCCCACCTGGGCTATTGTTTTCCTAATGGACCCTCAACGGGAGAAGGAGACCGCCTTTCCCATGTGACTCAGGCAGGTGGGGAAGAGAAAAACAAGAGATTCAGCCGGGTTTTGGGAGAGCATGTGGAGAAAGCGAACAGGCTGGACTATCACGCGGGCCAGAGAGACACCTAAGGACTCATCCCGTGGAACGGATACCGGAAGGTTCACTCTTTTGTCCCTTTAACCTTTTTTCCTTCTTGTGTAAGCTAGTTGGGTTGTATAATAAAGTTTAATTGTTAAGAAACAGAGCCAACAAACATTAGCTCTCCCAAGGCCCTGGACTCAAGCCTTCCCTGGCCTCTTTAGGTATGGTCCTGGTTTTAGACAAGGAGCTAAGTTCTTTATGCATACATCAGGGCCCTCAGGGACAGCCCCAGACTAGCCTGGCCCCAACAAATGAGTTCAGGTTCATGACTTATTAAGTCAGAGTTACTTCCAGGAAGGCTCCCTAAAAGAGGGCCAGATTCTTCCTCCATTTTGATCAGTAGCTATTCTAGACACAAGGTCACTCCGAGGTCTGAAGACAAGAGTCCTGTGGGTCATAAAAGGCTTCCAGGGTTGTTGTAGTATGATTCTACAAATGTAAGACTTTTAAAGAAGACCTACATCTGACTTCATTCTTAAAGGAGAAATGAAGTTGTATTTATACGAGTTAGGTCTTTTTTGTTAGTAGCCAAATTATATTACTAACTCATACACATACTTAAGTAATTCCAATAGCATTTTAGAGATTATTTCTGAGTTATCTCAACTCCACTTTGAGTCACATATTGCAGATTTGGACTATTTAAGGGGATTGCAAAGGCCATGAGAATATCTAAGTGCCTTAAAATTTAAACCCAAGTCATGTCAGTAAGAGCTCAAACTTTCAAGTCCTTTATTGTACTTGTGAGCCTGGATTTAAGGTCTTGAGTGTTTTCATTTTGAATCTCAGTTGTCAAAATGTTTCTTGGCAGAGCCAGGAGGAAATTGGGAAAGAGCATTACTGGCTATAATCAGAGCGACAAGAGGATAACACATGTTCTGGACCATTTGTTTGGGGTGTGATAATCAAAAGAGAAGTTTTCAAAAGGAAGATGCTGAAGGCGACACTGGGAGATATGCCTTGTCTCCATTAAGTGCTACAGCAAACCATTGTAATAAGTCCCCAGACCTTAATTAGCACATCTGATGCCATGATGGAAATACTGCTCAGACCTTGGAACCCAGCACACAGGGAGCACCGCCCGACTAAATGAGAACAAAGACCTAGTTCATCAAAGTCTAGAGTTCCATGAAATCCCTTAATGTACTTACCTTGCTTTTGTGGCTTCTGTAGTTCCACTTCTAGCAAACTGTTCTTGATGACTGAGATGTGTCAACCCAGGATGTATGTGTGTGTGTGTGTGTGTGTGTGTGTGTGTGTGTGTGTGTGTGTGTGTGTGTGTGTGCGCGCGCGCTTAAAGTCCCACCCCAAGAAAGACTCAGAACTGGACTCAGGTCCAGAACACCCAGTGCAGTTGCAGGCTGGCTAATCAGGACTTCATTGACTTGAACCTACTCCAAGTAGTCTTCTCTGATGAGCAACTCACAACTCTGTGCAACATCTGTGTTCAGATTTTCTGAATGAGGTGCTCCTGTCTCCACAACCCCTCCTCCCACCAAGTCCCTATCTCACTTTCACATCTTTTTATTTGTTTTTGTCTTTGTGACTCACTGGGTTTAATGGGTATGGAGCAATCACTAGCATAAGGGTAACTCAACAGTGCCCAAGTCACTGAAGACAATGACTTCCTCTTTGCCATCAGCCCTGGGCTGCCAGTAGCTCCCCTGGGCAAGGCAGGGCCCTGTGTGTCCCTCCTCCATTCATTTTTTTTTAATAGATTCAGTCTTATGTAGACTCTAGTTAGGCAAGCACAGCTGCAGTGAGTCCATGAGTGCCAGGATCATGCACCTTGTTTTGAATTTAACCTGCATTGTTCATTTCTAATGCCTGTGCCCATATTCCGGGGCCTTTAGCCCTCCTATAAAGGTGAGAGCGTCGCCTCTGTTTTCTCTTTTTCTCTCATCATTTCTGGGAAGTTTAACAGAGAACTGTGGCTTCTGTTGACTCTGGACAATATTCATAATATAAGGATGTCACTCAACAACCTTGGGGCCCTGCCTCATATTTATTTTTCACCGTCTGAGCTGGCAGAATTACTCTTTCTTTGGTCTCTAATGGATTTGTTTACAGATAACACATATTGTCATCTTTTGTCCAGCTTACAACACCATTGTTAGTTACCTCCATGCTACAGAAAAGAGCAAAAGAACTCATTAATTCTCTAATCCTTGTAATAAAAGAACCAAGAGACACTGTAACTTTCCTCTGTGTGGTGCTGAGAAAAGGCATCAGTTTTGAGGAAGTTCAAGTATCCAGATACTTCTCCCCCAAATCCTTTAATATATAAAGCCTTAATCTCTTCCTGGATGCCACAGCTTGGTGGGCTTGTTCTAGGTGTAAAATGAAACAGATTCACAGAGCTCATATCCTCTCACAGATTTTGCTGCTCCCTTCTGTGGGGATAATTTCCAGATCTGTCTCTCTGACTTGCACATCAAACTCTTCACTCTCACCACATTGTCTGCCCAACACTTTCACTAACACACCCTGCTGGATTATACCATTTAATGTCAAATATCAAGCTCTCAGCAACCACATAACAAATGGGCTGACTTTGAGAGCAACTCTGACCTGCTGCTGATGCCGCCATGGTCATGATTATCCAGGCAACTTTAGGGACCTCCTTACTCTCAGGTTAGGGAGTGAAGATTTAATTGGTGAGCCCTCTACAAATTAGTCTGAGTGCCTTTTCAGTGTAGTGCTTCATTATTTGCTCCCAGCCCACTCTGCAGCTGGATTCCTCACTGTGCTTAGGCATGTAGCGATGTCTACAGAGATGGTATCTTCATCAATCTCTTGTAAGCAATACACCACCGGGAATGGCTTTTTCTCTTTCTTCCTCTAGGGCCCCTCCAACCTAACAGACTGTCCTGAGCCTCTAGACCACTGTGTTACACGTGGAGTGTGGACTACTCCTTTTGGTGTATATTTTATGCATTGCAGCTTTGGCCTCTATGAACATTTAATGTGATCTGTCAAAGCTGACACGCTGTAAAATTAATGATTAAAAAAAAAAACTTTGTAAAGAGTAGGAAGACATGCCAACACAAAGTCTGAAGTGAATTTTCTATAACCTGTCACAGTGAGACTCTCTTTTGAGGCTGCTGAGCTAGATGACAAGGCGCATTGGCTTTTTTTTAAACATAATCGCCATTTTGTGCTTTAATTATTAGAAATTGGAGAGAGAGAAAAAAAAAAAAACCTCTGCAGAGGCTAATATTTTTCTGAGGCAAATCATTATAGTAAGTTCATAATATGAGTCATGTTTTCTATAGGCAAATCTAACTTCTACAGAAAAAGTGACTGGAGCATGAAAGCACTCAATATCAAGTCTCCATATAGAAAGTATCATGTGGGCTGAAGGTATCATAGCTTACTGGTAATATAGTTTATTAATTGAGTATGGTATAAGGCTTGCCTAGGATACATGAGATCTTTTATTTACTGTTTTTATAATTTTATTTATTTATGTATATAAGTGCTCTATCTGCATGCATGTACAACTACATGTCCGAAAAGGGCACCAGATCTAGCCTGGCTAATCTCTTTCTTCTTTTGCGTTCTCAGAGAGGCTCCTGTTTCTTTGTTTCTGTTCCCTGTCTGGACCTTTTTACCCCATGGTACTCGAGTACCGAGCTTTCTCACACCTTCTGCATTTTAGCCACATCATCTCAGTGACACTTTCTGAAGATGCCTTGTACAAAATAACCTTTGCTTTTGAATTTCCTGTTCAAACATCTAATTGTATTTAGTCTTATCTAAGGGCAAACATTCGCTGCACCCTTTCTGGTTTTGTGTTTCTAATCTCCTTAGTAAAATGGGCTACTTTCCAGTTTATTCACCTATGTTCCAGCTCTTTACAATAGCTTATTTCAGCCAAGAGGTATTTTTTAATAACTTCTGTTGAATGCAAATAATAGCATGGGAGATGCTCTTCAGTTCACTCAGATAAGGGGAGTGTTGAGCTGGATGGATGATGTAAGAGTTGCCCTTTTCAATCTTACTGGAAAAGGTCATAAATATCATAACTCTCATTGTACCAGAAGAGATGAGGACTGAAGATGCAATGGAAGCAGATTTTGGCTTGAGACCCTGGGAAGTTCATAGGCAAAGGAGGAGTGAGAGAAAGACTACTTTTTAAGAATATGAACTTATTGGGCAAAAGCTGGCCTGCCAAGCAACCTCACCCTGGAGAGAAAGGTCTTTTGAAATGTTCTCTCTTTAGTCTTGCCCTAGTTGCTTTCGGAAATATTAAATGAGCAATGAGCAAAGAAAAAGTGAGAGGTGTGAGGCGTAGACTTTGGTTCTTTCCTCAAAGGGGGTTTCCTCAGACTCAGCTCCGCATTTCTGCACATTATTTGGATGTATTAAGGACTTGCTCGTCAGAGCCAGCTTAGGCCACCCTTGGCCAAACATCCTAGACCCCTTCTCAGTTACTTTTCGATTTTATAACCTTAAACTGTTTTCAATCGTTTTCTCTTTTCAATTGCTTTTCTTTTTATCTGCTTTTGAACCAAAGCAGGGTCTAGAATCACCATGGAAACAAGTCCCAGGCACTCCTGTGAGCAACTTCCTGGATTAGTTAACTGAGATGGGAAGACCTTTCTTAAATGTGTTGTTAACACTCCCTCAGCTGGGGTTCTAGGCTGAATAAAGAGGAGAAAGAGGTCTGAGCACCATCTTTCCTGGCTGCCTGCTTCCTGGCTGTGGATGCCGTGTGACCAGTATGACTTTCCCGGCATGGTGGACTGTGCCCTCAAACTGTAAGCCACAATAAATCCCCCTTCCTTAAGTTTCTCTTGCCATGAATTTGTTGTAGAAATGAGAAAAGTACCTAATACAGGAAAAAAAACTGTACTAAACTTGAATTACTAGAGAGAATCAATTCTTAGAAGTTGTCCTGTGATTTCTACTCATTTGCTATGATATGTGTATGCTCATATCACATGCATGCATGCGCGTGCGCACACATACACATACACACTTGTACTATAAATGTAAAAGAAAAAAAGCAGTGGCTAGACCTTCCTGCCTGCTAGTGGCATATGGGGGTGAGTACTAGTCAGGGTTCTCTGGAGGAACAGAGAACTGATAGAATGGATATATACCTCTAAAGGGGGCTGTCAGGTTGGCTTACACAATATATACGATCCGTGTCATCAAATGATGGTCGTTTTCACATTGGAGAGGATGAAAATACGTAAGAACTCAATCCATGAGGCTGCACTCCTTTGAAGGTTCAGTCAGGTACAGAATGTCTGCAGGGTCCAAGGAGAGGCACTGATCTACCATGTTGGGAGGCTAAAGAAGCTGAGTTCTGCC
>OU015750.1:80055429-80085278 GCA_907169655.1 Acomys percivali
CTGGGTTAGAGAGTGATCCCAGGACTGGAGAATGGCAGCTTTCAGAGCAAGTGAAAATAAGTCTGCCCTTGGTTCTCGGGGTAGTGGCTCCTTTGTTTGCCAAGGTTGCAGAACCAGCCCTGGGAAATGATATGACAGAGAGTGGTCAGGGTCTTCTGCTCTGGATATTCTCTGTAAGAAAATGCAGCGTCGTGGTTACGGTGAGGCATGTTCCCTGAGGCACAACACATGGGGTGTGAAGATAGCTGAGTTCCGGTGGATACACATGGCAAAGCTAAGGTGCAATGAAGGACTGGGTAAATGACACAGCAAAGGCTGACAAATGTCTAAAAGTCACTTTTTAACACTGAGTAGAAAGATACTTGAGCATTTGGAAACTTGTTATTCTAAATGGTATTTCCCACATTCGGCTCCACAGTGAGAAAGATTCTATAGCAGAATTTAGAAATATGTCATCCCTGAATACCAAACATTCAGATGGTGATGGCCTCTTCTTTGCCTTATGTCTTCTTCTGTGTTCTTTCTTGCAGACCTACTAAAGAACAAAGTAAATCAGGCTCTTAGCATCATAATCTCAAAGGTACCCCACTCACAGTAGAAGTATTTACCAAATATGTTTGTCCTGAGAAAATAGTTTCTTCCTCTAACCTTTCACACAGTCTCATCGTGTCCATCCTAAAGAGGTGCACTTTGTAGTTCCAGTTGACTTCAGAAGAGAAATTCTTTTAGGCTCTCCTTTCATTTTTAATTACATGTCCTTGTGTGTGAGCACGCACACATGTGTTAGGGCATCAGAGTCCTCGGAGTAGAGATGTGGAAGGTTGAGAGCTGCCCAGTGTGTGTCCCAGCAACTGAACTCCGGTCTTCTGGGAGAATGGGGAGCACACAAATCAAGCCATCGTTCTGGCTCCAGGAGAGAAGTTCTAATGACAACATCTTGTCATTTTAGATGATGGACTTACAGGCTCTGAGAACTGGGGACAACGCAAAAGTCATGTGTCTTCCATCCTGGTTTCGCTTGGGCATCAGACTTTTTTTTTTTTCCTTTATGTGAAAAAAATGACTTCGTTTATGGATTGCTTGTTTCTTCATATTTTTTGAGACCGGGTCTTCCCACAGAGACTAGAAAGTCTTTGAGCTTGGGTCTTCCTGCCTCAGACTCTTGTGCACTGGAATTACAGGTCTGTGCCATCCTACCTGTCAGGACAATGTGCTCACTGAGTCATGTATGCAAATAATTTGTGAGGCTGCAGTATCTTCTCTAATGCTTCTTATCCTCCTGGGAGTTGGTGGAGAAGGAAGGGAAGGCTGAGGCAGAGACATTGAGTGTGGTGCATGGTAGGCATGGAAGGTTCCCCTAAGCCCCACACAGCTTTGGAACACTCATGACACCCAGCAGAGTTAGAGGACAATGGCACTTTCATCATCAAGTCTTAAGCCAATGTAATAGTGGAAGCACCAGGTGGACTTGCCTTTTGTTTCTAGTCCATTCGAGGGAGAAGGATGTCAGTTCCCTTTCCGCTGTCTGTAGTTTTGAGTCTTGCTGAGCAAACATCCAGGGCCAGGTTCATACTAGAGACCTACATTGTCTTTGAATGTCTACATCAACATCAACCAACCATTCACACTTCAGGCCTAGGATTGGCCACAGACCTAGGCTGATTGTACACACGAGTGTCCTGACTGAAGGCTGTGGGTCAGTTAATGTTAGTACATGGGGCGAATCCTATGGCGTGGATCAGGCCATGATTCCATGCCACATGCCTCCCTGGGACAGGGGTTTATGAAGCGGCATGTAGGACTGGAAATGTGTGCTGCTCTTGCAGAGGACCCAAGTTCAATTCCCAGAACCGACACTGGGCGATTTACAGTCAGTCACCTGTAACCTCAGCATCCATCCTACGCTGCTGGCCTCTGAGGTCACTAGCACTTGTGTACACAAATACACACGCATACACAGAGCTTAAAATAAAGGAGTAGGAAGAGGGAGAGGAGGAGGAGGAAGAGGAAGAGAAGGTGGGGAAAGGAACAGCAGCAGCCTCTGCTGTGATAACTCACAATGTACATACAGTGTCTGGCTGGTCACTCTCCCTGTTGCTATGCTGAATTAAATCCCATGATGTGACACCTCTGACCACCCCAGAAAAGGTTAGAAAAGTCACACTTTTCCTTCATTCTGGGAATTGGTCTGAGACTCCTCGGGGGAGATTGCTTGGTGACTGCCCTGGGGATGAAGGTTGCTCCCTAAAGAGGCTCCTCTGCACCCCTCGTAGTGGGGAGTAGTGTCCCCCCTTCTTCCACCCCCATTTCCATTCTCACTTTTTAAAAACTAAAAGTAGACTTTTCTTTCCTAAAGTACATTCTGAGTACAGTTTCCCTTCCCCCAACTCCTCCCAGCCCCTCCCCGCCTCTCCATCCACCCAAATCCACACCCTTTCTTTCTCCCTCTCTTTCTAAAGCAAACAGGTATCACTGTGCCTCCTCACCAGGTTTTCCAAGAAGCCTCTCTTCCCTTTAGGGCCCAGTGGGTGTTGAGATAACTCCATATAGTGTGTTCTGCCTAATGCCCTGCATCCACCTTAAGGCCCATCATGGCCTCGAGGCTTTTTCATTATAATCACCCTCAATCCTGAAGGGAACATACATGTCAGCTTTCTCTTTGAGACTGACCACTGTTACTGTGGCCTTTCTGTCATTTTCTTTCTAACACTCTCTCATTGTCAAGTAAGCTTCTTGGGCTCTAACGTCTGGTTTGGGTGATAAATCAAATGGTCATTTTTTCCCCCCAAGGAAACTCCCACTCTGCACAAATAGCTTTACTTCTAAATTCCAGAGATTTCTTGAAAGGGTATTGTGGTGTAAAGGAAAACATGTGACAAAGCTGGGTTTTCATCAAGACTCCAAAGACTGTGATTCCCTGGGGGAAAGGTGTTTGAAATCTGAGGGCACCACGGAGCCAATCATGGACATTCCAGTTTCTATAATCACATGAGCCGGTTCCTGCAGACAAACCTTGTCTCTGAGTTTACTCATCTGTGTATGTGAGGTGAATTTATTACGAACAAGAGAGAAAACTCTGACCACTGGAGGAGGAGCAGGGACTATGCCAGATGTGGTATAGAAAGTCCTGAAGGAACTCCGCACTCTCTACCCTGAGAAAGCATCCTCCATGCCTATGCTGAAATGTTTGCACTAAGATACACACAGATGTTGGTGATAGACATTCTGCATTGTGGACAATATGCTGCTGTGTTTGCGGTGGTGGTGGTACCTGGGCTTGCCTCACTGGGGCTCAAACCATATAAAGACGACGGAGTCTTGATTGGTTGTGTTCAGTATGGAGGCTGCAGACCCTGATTCACTGAGAGAGGATAATAGACGTGGAAAGCAAGTCATTTCAAGGCAGAGCCCATAGCAGCAGGGTGGTGTGCATAGAACAGAAGAAGTTTCCCTCTTCCCCTGCCCCAAATCAAGCCTTTTTGGGGTGACTCAGAGATAGAGCTGGGGTACTGTTGAGTCTGTGTAGCTCCCTGTTCATATAGAGGGCTCTGAGCATCATTTTGGAGGTATAGGTTGATAAAATTGGGCCAGCCAGAGTGCTGACCTGTGAGATAACATTGTAGATCCACTTACGTTATGCTTGAAAAGGTGCTTGGTGGGCGGGCATGACCCGCTTCAGAAGGACAGGCTCTGTCCCAGACTGCTCCAAGCTACAGTCTGAGCCTTGGATATCTGCCAAGTTGGGCGTCTCCTCGGGCAGAATAGGAATCTCAGCAGTCAGAAACCTTTTCCAATGTTCCCCTTCCTGCTGAGCAGCTGGTGGAAGGAGGATTGGCTGTCTAAAGACTTAGGAGACATCTATGGACCCAAGCTGGGTTTTCTCTGCTGCAGGTGGCTGCTCTTGAGGGAGGAGAATAGAGTAAGACCTGGTGCTTTGAAAGGGCTGGGTGTGAACTGGGAGATCATTTGGACCCTTCCGAACACACCGCATCCATGATGGGAGGGTGTGGTCCAGCCCACATCCCAGAAGGAGGAGGTGCTTCCAGGTCACGAATCCTCGTCTGTCCACTGAGACTGGCCTGAACTGCTCTAGCACCTGTGGTACCCACCATTAGCTTCGCTGATGTCACCAAATCCTTTTTCAGACACCTAGCTCCAAGAAAGCACATTCTTGGAAGCAGGCTGGGACATGGTGCTCTGCCGGGAGTTACTGAACACCAGAGGCTTGCTTGTCAGAGCAGACAACCAGAGATCCAGACAAGACGAATAGCTCTCCATGGAAGGTCTGGTCTTCTCTGACAGCAAGACCAATACTGGCTGCCACATCCTCACAGGCAGACACTGCACACATTCTAGAGGCAGTGAAGGTTTTGTCACAGGAGTTGTCAGCTCCCTACTTGCCTTAGTCAAGTGTTCCATTGCTGTGATGAGATGCCATGGCCAAAAAGTAAGGCAAACTTGCTTAGGGAGGACACTTATTTGGCTTTTTTTCCCCATACCTTAGTTCATCATCAAAGGAAGTCAGGACAGGAACTCAAACAGGGCAGGAACCTGGATGCAAGAGCTGATACAGAGGCCACGGAGGGTGCTGCTTACTGGTTTACTTCACATGGCTTGCTCAGCCTGGTTTCTTACAGAACCCAGGACCACCAGCCCAGGGATGGCCCCGCCCACCATGGGCTGGCCCCTCCCCCACTGATCACTAATTAAGAACACACCCAACATGCTTGCCTGATGGAGGCATTTTCTCAACTGGGATTCCCTCCTCTCAGATGACTTTAGCTTGTGTCAAGTGGACATAAAAGTAGCCAGCACACACCACTTCTCTCTGGAAGTCCTATATGAGCCTTCAACTGGTTCTGAGGGGGTCACTGTTGCCCATGTACTGCTGTTGCTGTTGCCCTAGGTATGGCCAGTGCTGTCTGGCCCAGCACAGATGGAGTGAAAGGCTCCCATTCTCCCAGCACTAACTCTTTCCAAGCCTCATCAGAAGTAGCTTTGCTTCTACCATGGCCTCTTGTGCCCCCCTCTGTGCCTCTTCCAAAAGGATGGGCTTCCACTCTTAGTGCCATGTAATCTACTTTCTGACTCTAAAATGTTTATCAAAGGCTGGCACATCCACCCATCTTGGTTTCTCTGTATATCACTGAATATAGTCTCTGTCTCACTCTAAAGCTAATAAGCTTTCTCCAGTAGGTTCCATCTGCCCCCACCCCTGTGCCGCCCGTTTTCTTGATTATTTCCCAGGCAAACATGCCTTGTCCTCCGCCTGTGGGATACTGATGGCTGTTCTCATGAGTGCCAATCACACGCTCATCCTGGTTTGTGTTTGGGATGTTGATGATTTTACCTTCTCCTAAAATTCAGAAGCTCCATAATCTGAAATCATCTGTTGTTGCTGACTCTGTTCTTCTGTGGCCTAGGGACCTACTCAGGCTGGGTCTGGCTTTGTTTTGAGGTGTCCTTGGTTCCCCAGACTCGGATAGTACTCATTGATCATGAATTAGCATATGCAAATAGCATATTTACACAGTAGGACATGCAGCCTTCTCTACACTCTGGCTAGCTCAATCTTTTCAGCACAGAATAATCTTCCTTTGTCTGGGTATATATTTATTCATTTGCTAACTGAAGATAACCTGGTAACTTACAGGTTTTGGTAATCGTGAGTAGAGCTGCTGCCAACATTCGCACATACTTTCTTGTGTAGACCAGTTTCCGGTTTGTTTAGGGGGACTGCTAAGAAGTGGAATTGATGAGTTTAATGGCTACAATGTTTCATCTGAGAGCTAAATGGGAACACCCTTCCAAACTGGCTGTACCATCTGCACCTCCTCCAGAAAAGAATGAGACCTCTTTGTGGTCCACATCGCCATCATTATTTGATGGTGTTGATCAAGGTTTTGGCCCTTCTGGGAGGTGGGCATGTGGCTATAGATCATTGGTGCTTCTGTTGCAGTCCCATGAGGGGACCACGTGATGCAGAACATCTTCTGTGTTCACTTGCCATCTTTCCCTTCTCAGGTGAGGTGTCTGTTAAGGCTATTTTATTTTTATTGCTATGCTTTAGTCATCGTTTGTGTTTCTCACAGCCATCTCTTTTATAATGTTACTTGCTATATTATTAGTCTTGTCTTCTGGGTTGTAGCTCATGTCCATTGATTAGGATTGAGTCATCATAACTTGTCTGCCATTCTGTAAAGGGGGAAGGCAAAGCAGAGATGGCTAAATATGAACATGTTTTGCAGAATAGAGTATGGATGTAGAAAATGGAAAATGAGACAAGTTAGCCCTTTAAAAATGTTAAATGTGTTCAAATCAGATCACCACGCTAATGAAGCAAATCACAGGGCCTTTTCTGTAACTCAGAAATCCAATTTTCTGTCCTGATTTAGATTGAGGCTGCTTCAGGTTCTAACTATTGTAGTCTCAAGACACTTTAACAAGGAGGTTTCTTTTTTTGTTTTTTTGTTTTTTGTTTGTTATTGTTGCTTTTGTTTGCTTTGGTTTTTTTGCCAGATGTTTTTTGATCAATTTGCAAGAGTGGTTGGCCTGAATGGTGGCCAAGCCTTCTCACCTCAACAAAAACATGCTTTATTAAAAGCTGAGACAAACAAAATGGGGAATATGATTTGAAAAAAAAGGGAGTCTAGGATGTTAATCACGTTAGTTAATAATTCTATTTTAAAAAATATGTTTTTATGTATTTTATATATATGAGCACTCTATTTCACAAATGCCTGCATGACAGAAGAGGCATCAGATCCCATTATAGACGGTTGTGAGCCACCATGTAGTTACTGGGAATTGAACTCAGGATCTCAGAAAGAACAGCCAGTGCTCTTAACCACTGAGCTATCTCTCCAGTCCCTAGTTGTACAATTCTTAAAAGTTTCAAATTCAAATGGTAAAAAGCCTCCCTCCCATGCATGGCCTGTCACTCTGCTTCCATGGTGACCCCTCTTTTTTCTGAACATGTGGCTGTATTACTGTCTGGTAACTACTGCTTCGTGGTTTATTTTGGAAGCATTCTGTTGCCTTACACTGTTATTTAACTTTCCTCTTTCATTTCCACAGTTGGGAAACTTCTATATCCGGCTGTGCAGATGCAGAACTGATAGGATGTGATATGTAGATGGAGGTTTGTTTTAAGGATTTGGCTCATGAGCTTCTGGGCCTGGCAAGCCCCAAATCTGTAAGACAGGCTGTGGGGCTGGCAATTCAGCTGATGCAGCTGGCTTGAGATGGAGTCTGCAGTGAAAACCAGGGGACTGGAGACTCAGGCGAGATCCTTGTGCTGCAGACTGGAGGCAGAGTTTCTTCTTGTTCAAATTTGTCTTTCTTCTGACACCCTTCAGGCAACTGCAGGGGGCTCACCCACATTAAAGTCACCTGTGTTACATACATGAAGCCAGATGGCTGTGCTAGCGATGTCCAATAATAAGCCTTCCATAATAGCCAGTGTGTGACCAAACAGCTTCAACAATAGTGAGCCACACCAACATGTAAAATTAGCCACCAGCATTGAAAAGCTGAAATAAAAATATCCATTTTTTTTGTAGTCTTGATAGTGTTTATTATCAATGGAGTAAGCATACACCTGCTCTTAGATGAATAACACTCGAGGGTAAATAGTACTCTTTTTTATGTTGTGAAATTGTATCTATTGTCTGTCTGCCTGTCTATCTGCCTGCCTGCCTGTCTGTCTGTCTCTGTCTCTGACTCTCTAAATTTGTTTATTTTTATTTGTGTGTGTGTGTGTGTGTGTGTGTGTGTGTGTGTGTGTGATATGTAAACCATGGTAGGTAGAGGTCAGAAAATAACTTGAGGAATTGGTTTTTTACTTTACTGTATGGGCCCCAGGGATCAAACGCAGGTAGTAAGGCTTGGCAGGAGGTGTCCTTACCTACTAGCCACCTACTTCTTCCAGATTTTAACTTTAAGATATTCAGTGTACAGACCAAGAACACTAGTAACAATTACATAAAAGTTAGCCATACATGGTAATGGAAAGAAATATCACTTAAGGAGACATAAGCAATGGAGATCACTGTTGAGTGGACTTGGTCTGGTTTAAGGATGGGGAGAAAACAGACTTGCTGCAGATGAGTTGCGGTGGGTTGGAATGCCATTGTCCTTGTTCCTTGACCTCAAGAAAGTCCTTGTTCAATTATCGAGAGTGCGTCTTTCCAAACTTTAAATTGTTCCCCAAGATTTTCTAAGTCAAAACCACTAGCAAGAACATCGTAACCTAACTTTACTAACAATCTATATCTCTAAGTTCTTTCCAAGGGTGGTGATTGAGTCATTAATCTGCTCTGTCAGCAATGCTTGAAGAAGATCCGTCACTATATGTTGTAAGTGCTGATGATAATGTCCACTGACGGGCTGGAACCCCCGCCCCCTTATGAGTTATCATACAACCCATAGATTGGGAGGGATATGATGACCACAGGGCAGCAAGCAGAGTGAAACTCCTCAACAGCATGAAGTCCTCCGGACACATAGTCATTAGGGTTCTGCCTCTCTGAGGCACGCCCATCATGGTTGTGCTAACTGGTGGGCCACATTCCAGGTGTTCTAGAGCTGTTTTGCTGTTCCTCTTGCAGGACCCCCCAACATCAAGTCAAGAACTCAAGGCAGGAATCTGAAGCAAAACTATAGAGGAATACTTTTGGCTCGCTCACTCACTCACTCACTCACTCACTCACTCACTCACTCACTCACTCTCACTCTCACTCTCACTCATGCTTACCTAGCTTTCCTGTTGAGCCCAGGACCACCTGCCTAGAAATGGTACTGCCAACAGTGGGGTGGACTCTCTACATCAATGAGCAATGTACCCAACATGCCCACAGATCAATATGATCTAGGCAGTTCGTCAGTTAGGGTTTCTCCCTTCAGATGACTCTAGCCTGTATCAAGTCAACAATTAAGACAAAACTAGCACCCTTCCTGACAACTTTCCATTTCCTAATGTCAAGGATATGAATAATGTGCATAGGGGAATGGAGAAAGGCCATCTCACAGCTAGAAACAAAAAGGTTATTCTTCAACAGGCTGATGTGATATGTGGGCTTCTCAAATCTCTCCACTGCTGCTATTATCCAAACTAGCTTCACCCAGGTATTTTAATGTGGCTTGTTTCCAAACCCAACCCAATAGATTCTGCTGGGTTTCACAGATCTTAGATTCTGTAATAAAAACCTTCGTTTTATTGGCTGCGTATAACCCTTATCTTCTAAAGTGACTTCCCATAAAAACAGAAGGGGATGGACCACCCTAGTCACAGAGCTGATAAACCCCAGATCTAGTGTTTGCAGCTGCATGGACTCTTATCTGTATTATCCCCAGAATTCTATAAGGAAGTAAGGTTTTAGGTAACATTTCAAGGATACCCGAGGACTTGGAGACTTGTTTTCAATTTGAGGCAAAATAGATAGAAATGAGTGTCTTGTTATTTTTTTCCTAGGGTAGAAATGGAGTTGCATAGAGTGATAAAATATCAAATTAAATGCTACAGACATCTGTAATCAAAAGTCCACTGAGGAGAAGGTGGCACTGCTTGATGATGCTGTCAGCACCCTAGAAACAATATGAACGACACAGGGAACTGATAGCTGTGTACGTCTGATAACACTGAGTGGCTTCCAGGGAGACCGATAAGCTCCAAATCTCTAACTTCTCAGTTGAAGCCATGGACTAAAATGTGGGGGATGTTCTGTAACCTTGATGAAAACTAAAACTCAAGTTAAGTTTGTACCAAAGTACAACTGCATACAACTGTCACTACCTCTACCCGCTGCAGGGGAATGCAGGCATTGATCAAAGGAGAGCAGGCTGCAGGATTGCCAGGTAGAGCTCCTGGGAAGACTCAGGCATCTGACCAACTCCAAAGGTCCATCTGAAGTCTCGGTTTCCCAAAGGCAGCACCGGTTGGATGAGATAGTTCTTTTCTTTCTTGGAGACTCTTGATACTTCATCTTAAAAGAAGAAATTTGCTGTCTACCTGCTTTCTGCTTCCTTTGCTTAGGGGACTAGCTAGAGTTAAATCCCAATCTGGCCTGGGGGGTAAACCATGAGATCACAGCATAAGCTGAGAGAGTTTACAATGGAAGAACGGCCAGACTTTGCTGAGCACAGTGTTGGCATACGACTGGGCATGGTTTTGTACTTTACCAGTAGGGAGAAACAGAACCGTGCAGCTGGCTGATTTTTAAAATGTGTTCCTTTACCAGATATCTTACATTCTGAGCAATCCTTAGCAGCTGCAAGGTCCCAAAAATCGGTTTGGCTGGTTGACCAAATCCGGTGTTAACCCTGGTTCGCACAATTGAGCCGGATGAAAACATCTTTTAACACTAGACTAAAGGAGTGTGTTTAAACTTCAAGCAATGGGGACTAGAAAGCCATGTCTTCTGTAATTATATTCCAAGTTCAAGCCCAAAGTGGTCTCAAAAAAACACTGTTCACTGAGATCTTCAGATGTGCTGGCAGGGGGAGGGACCATCTCCAGAAAGAGCTACTTTCGGCTGAATGGTGACCAGACAATTGGAATGCGTGGCCTGATTTCAATGCTGATGGGAACATCAAAGACAGACAGAGGCTGGATTTTCAACCCAATTATCCAAAAACTAGGCATTCTCCCCACAATTTTCAGCATAATGATATAAGTGGTTTGACCCAAAGAGATCTTTTTTTTTTTTTTTCAATAGAGATGATTGTTGTTATCCTCAGGAACCAAAATGCCCAAATTACACAGCTGTAGCAACTAAAGGAAATTATTCCTGATAATATGTATGATTATTATTTTTTTTCTGGCTTGTGTTCTTTAGCTCTAAGATAGGAACCCTGTCTGGGTTGGATATAGAAATCAGTGTAGCATATTGGGTGCTGCAGTCCCATGAGGTCATTTCTAGTTCCCCATGCTCCAGAGACAGCATGGCAAAGAGCAATGGTGTGCTGTAGAATTGAGAAACAGCCTTTGGCTTCGGCCAGGGCAACAGGATCTCAGCCCCTTCAGTTAACTAGTTTTGGACAACCCCACAAAGCTCGTGCAGAATGCACAAAAGGAACCATTGAATGCAAAAAAGGAAAGGAAAGAAAGAAAAAAACAGCAATGGCTTTACACTTAACTTACAAAAATGGAGACTACGGCGCTTGTCTCGTAATTGTCACTTTTAAAGACACAGAACTATTAAATGATTTTTTTTCTGTCTCCCTCATATTTTCAGGGATCTATTATTTGTGGTTATAGTTATAGTTAGGCCAGATATGGAGAAAAGTGTCCAACACTTAGAGGGATGACATCACTACATAATCATTTCTTTTTTGAGGAGTGAGAGGTTCTCAGATAGGAATAGCTAGTTACTGTTAGAAAAAATAATCCTGGAGTAGAAGGATGGACTGTAATGCATGCCCAACTCTTTCTACTGTTGAGCAGCTAATGTTTTTCCAGTTCACACGTCATACTACAGTTTGGATCTTAAATATCCCCCAAAGTCCTGTGTGTTAAAGGCTTGGTCTCATCCTCTGGTTTTCTCTGGGAGCTGGATTCTTTTGTTTTGTTTTGGTTTTTGGTTTTTAGAGATAGGGATTCTCTGTCTAGCCCTGGCTGTCGTGGACTCACTTTGTAGGCCAAGATGGCCTTAAACTCACAGAGATCCGCCTGCCTCTGCCTCCCCAGTGCTGGGATTAAAGGCATCTGTACGTCTTTTCCTGTTGTGATGATAAAAATAGTCTTGACAAATGTGCTTACCTGAGGGGCGAGTATAAAGGGGTGGGGGTGGGGATAAGGGGGAGAGTTTATTTAGGTCATAGTTCAAGGTTCATGCTAGGGAAGTCAAGGCACCAGGAGTCAAAGCAGCAAGGAAGGAAGGAAGGGGACAAAAGCGTTTGCTTCTTAGCGCTCAGTCTATGTTCTCTGTTCTTCAATGTCCAGGATCCCCTGTTCAGGGAACGGGTCTACACACAATTCAAATGGGTCTTCTCCCATCGGTTAACACAGGGCACTCCCTCACAGACATGTTTAGAAGCCCATTTCTCAAGAGAATCTAGATTTAGCCCAGTTGACAGTCAGTCTTATGCACCCCTAGTGAAAGGGTCCTAGGTTACTGAGGTGTCACCTTGAAGGGGACACCAGAACCCTCTCTTCATTTTTCCCCGTTCTCCACAAAGTAAACAACCGTTTTCATCATACATTCTTGTGTAGGCCAAATGACCACTGACAGAAGCCTCTAAAACTATGAACACAATAGAAGGTTTCTTCTTTTAGGTACATTTTCCTCAGGTGTCACGTCATAATGTCGGAGCATTCGCGAAGCCCCCCAGCTTCCATGGTTGAAGCTGCTCAACACCTTCTGCTTTGGAAGAAAGAGAAGGCATATTGGTTCTGACCCTGTGTTTCAGAGCAAAAAAACTATGTGTGACTTAGTCTCAGACTTAGACTTTCTCTGCGACATCCCACCTTACACGATGAGGTAAGAACTTGTAAATGGGATCAGCTTTGTCACCTCAGTGTGATTATATTGGTGGCTTGTGCCAGAGGCCAACAATGCTCCGTGACTTAAAATGAAATTCCTGCATCCTAATGAAAACCATTGTTCACTTCTTGGTTTCCAAATCACGTTCCCCAAGCCTGCTTTTATTCTACAAACCCCAGATTTTCCCATTAACTTATTTCCAGCTTATAATAGCCTCATCTGGCGATCTACTTCTTCAACTAAAACTGCTATTTAAATTTTGAAAAAAGTAATTTCGGTTCTTAAGCTTAAATAAAGTCAGTTGAAGGTAGCTGCCTGCCAAAGCTGACATTTTTATTTTCTAAGAGGCTTTTCAGTACTGTGGAGAACAGAGCTATCCGAGGCCAGTTAGACACTAATTTGTATTCCTGGGTTCAAGTTTCCAAATTTCACATTTTCTTCCTCATACCGTGTCTCACTCATCACAGGATCCTATGTGTAGAACCTCACATTTCTACACTCTCATACCAGTGAGGAAAGTTTTCACGGGAGTACTCAAAAAAAGGAAGCCAAGCACCCCGTCCTGTTCTGGAACCAGAGGATATGGCCAGATGGATCTTGTGCTTTGCAGCTTCAAGTCTAATGCTCATTACTTCGTCAGCCCAGACTGCTCGGACTGATGGGGTAGGAGTTTCACATCCCAAACACATCCTGCAAAGAGCCCAGAGCTACGCTAGGACTCTGTAAATACTTTCATACTCACACGCATTGTACTAACGTGACCCAAAACATTGTGCTTTAATTTTATTTCCGTCATTCAAGTATCTCTTACTTTTTAAATTTGCTCTATGTCTCCTTTCTTTCTTCTTTGTTTTAGCAATTGTGCTGGCTAGTTTTATGTCAACGTGATAGAAGCTAGAGTCATCAGAGAAGGAGGAGTCTCAACTGAGAATGCGCCTCCCTAAGGCTGGGCTCTTGGCGAGCCTGTAGGGCATTTTCTCAAGTAGTTATTTTTGGAGGAGGGCCCAGCCCACTGTGGGTGGCGCCATCCCTGTGCTGGTGGTCCTGGGTTCTATAAGAAAGCAGGCTGAGCAAGCCATGGGGAGCAAGCCAGTAAGCCACTCCCTTCATATGGCCTTTGTCTGCATCAGCTCCTGCCTCAAGGTCCCTGTCCTGTTTGAGTCCCTGCCTTGGCTCCCCTCAATGGACTGTGACAGGACAAATAAGCCGCACAAACCCTAACTCTCCTCAAATTTCCTTGGGTCATGGTGTTTCATCACAGCAATAGTAGCCCTAATTTAGACAGGGATGAGTGAAAGTCTGTTTTTCCTTAGTATTATACCAGGACATCCCTGAGAATAATACAATAGTGCCATGCACTGTTCCGAAGATAACGGCTCTCCGTTGACTGGCTTGCTGTCTGAACAGCTCACTGAAAAGCCTATGAGCAAATAGTGCTGACTGGCTTGCTATTTTCTTCTTTTTGTCCTGTCTTTTCTTGACCTTTTAAAAGCTTAAGCCCTCTTTCTGTATTTACCAACCTCAGCTAGAGTATGGTAGTGCGCTTCCTTTTGTACAGTACAATAAGATCTGTTGAGAATTAAGCAGCATGACATTTTCATTGGTCAGAGCATCAAGGAAAAGTCAAATCTGGAGGAGATTATCAGGCATCCACCGGTGGAACCTTCTTACCATGGCCTCTTTGTGTGACAGCCACTGCCAAGCTTTTCCTTAGCGGGGAGCCCTCTATAGGTAAGTGGGTAAGGCTGACATAGGGCTTATGAACACTAAATAGACACGTGTGACCAGGACCAGAGTTCAGATCTAGAGACAAGAGAGAACAGCACAAAGGTACTGGGGAGGATGAGAAGAAATGATGAGAAATAATGCAGGGACTTCTCAGAATCAGCCAGCCGGGAGACTAAGCCTGGATCATGCTAGGCCTTCCTGGGGTCACAGTGGCTCCAATATTTGATTAGCAGGGTCAATGTCAAGATACCTGTGGCTTAAAGTGTTGAACTTAGAGATTGGACCTAGCGATCAGGTTTGCTGCTGAACAGGACACCTTGTCAGTTCCTGAAAATCCTTACTGTCTATATGAAGTCAGTTGCTGAGGTTGGATTTGAGGTCCTAGTTGCCCTGGTTCTCCTGACAACATCCCCCTCCCTTTCTTCCTTCTGCATCATGGGTACTTCAGCCATTCCTGAGGACCAGACAATGTGATAACATCATTTCTCCACTCCTGCCCTGTCCACAGCATGGCAAACCTTTCCTTTCCACCACCGAATATCTTGTGTGTTCCCACACTGACTGTTCAGTGTGGCTTCTCTGCATCTCAGGTCAGTGTGGTGGCTTCTTCCCTGGGTCACTGCAAGGGCTTTTTCTTCCAGGCAACCGCTTTCCTCCCTGTGTTGATCTGACCTATGCCTCCTCAGCCTCATCTTTGTCTTATACATTAGGAAGTTCCTGACCAAAGTTGATTGTTGGGGTGTGTGTGTGTGTGTGTGTGTGTGTGTGTATGTGTTTGTATGTATGTGTGTTTGTGTGTCTCTCTGTGTGTATGCATGTATGTATATGTGTGTCTATACATGTGTAGTATGTATATATATGTATATGTATGTATTTAAATAATTTTTTCCTACCTCAGCTTGTACACCTATGGTGGCATGATTTGAGGTTGTAATATTGTTCAGCCTTACAGCTAGTTCTCAAAATATATTTTTGAGTTTGTAGCTTAAGTCTTAAATGGCTATCTTATAACTTCTTGTTGCCCTGGCTAATTTTGTAGCTTCATTTGAGAAGAGATTCATATTCAAAGTATATTGAATCCAAAATTCAAAAGAACTCAATGCCTGAAAAAGAATATTTCAACTAATAAATGGACAAGCAAACCAAACTATATTTCAAAAGATAAAGTACTGTGTCCCATAAGTGCATGAAAAAAATGTTCAACATTTTAACCATCAAAGAAATGTAAGTCAGTCAGAATTGCCATTATCAAGAAAGAAAATATGCTGGCAAGGACACAGGTGGTAAGGTTGGAGTGGTAGGAAGAAACTGTTCATGCACCGACACTGAGATTATAAGTTAGCCACCACGAAAGTCAGAGGGAAGGCCCCTTAAAGAAAACTAAAAACAGAATTGCATATAATGTCCCACATTCAGCTGTTCTGGGCAAACCCCAAGGACTGTAAGTCAGCACAGCACAGAGATGTTTGCACATTTGTGCCTATTGTAGCATTCCTCATGGTACTCAACGTGTGGAACCAGCCTTGATATACATCAGCAGATGAGTGAACGAAGAAAGTATGGTGTATATACACCACTCAGTTTGGCTCAACAGTAAAGACAAATAAAATGGTATCATTTACAAGAAATGGACGGACCTGGAGCCCATTGTATTGGGTGAAGTGAGCCAGACATAGACATGGGAACATCACAGCCCCACATTCTGGGTTAAGAAAAAACACAGCAGTAGAAGCGAGAGTCACTGGGAAGAGAAAGGGGACATGTGTGAGGGGAGAGGTGATGAGTAAGTGATGGGGTGGGAGTTGAGTATTATCAAAGTATGTACATGTATGAGAGCAAGTGTCTTAATGGAACCAACATTTTTATACTAATATATACTAAGTATGTTCTACTAATATATACGGAAACAAACAAGTTGAGCAGACTGTGTTGTATATTTTATACTTTTTCACAGGTGATTCAGGTTTTGTTTCTTTTAAAAACCTCTTCTTTTCTCTTTCAGTTTCTATGAGTTCTATTCAGTTGTTTTCAAAATTCTTAATTCTGTTTTTAAAAATTATTTTAATTAATTATTTTCTGTCATTTTACTCAGAAAAGCATCAAACAGAAAGGGTGCAATGGATATTTTAGTGTCCACTCCTCATTTCATGGACAAATTTTTCAATAGCTTATTACTGAATATTATGTATTCATATAGGATGTGCATTTGTGTGTGTGTGTGTGTGTGTGTGTGTGTGTGTGCACCTGCACATGTGTGTTAAGAAAAGCCTTCTTTTAGGATGACAGAATGTTTTCTTAATCATGGAAACACCACACGCTATTGAGTATTGTGTACATTCTTTGGAATGCAGGATGGCATGTTCTTATTCTTTTTCTGACGTGTTGGATAACAGTGGTTTATTTTCACATAACTGATGAAGCTGGTGCACATTTCTTGGTTACTTTGCCAGTATTGTCTATTTTGCATATATGCTCCTGTTTTGGTAAGACTTGGATCATAATTAAGTTGTTCTCATAAACTGAATTCACCAGGAATTTCTTCTTTCTACTCTCTGGAATAGTTTTCAAACTGCTGATGTTACGTCTTAAATATTTGGAAGGATTAATTATGAAGTCTTAATCCTGAGTTGTCTCTGAAGATTTTCATGAATATCAATTAAAATCTTATTTATTCATTGATTGGCTGCGTTTCTGAGATACAGCCTCATGTCTGGCTGGCTTGAACTAACTATGTAGCTGAAGATGACCACACACTTCTGATCCTTCCTTCTGCCCCCAAGTGCTGGGATCCTTTGCCACATCTGGCTCCTCATTAGCATTTTTTAACAGCAATGGTAATATTCCATATTACTTATTCTATTTTGTGTTGGCTTAGTAAGTTATGCTTTATTATCCATCTTCAATTTGTCTAAACTTTCATATTTATTTGTATGAAGTTACTCAGTTATTTTAAATAAAACTTTATTTTTATTTTTATTTATTTATTTATTTATTTATTTTAAATAAAACTTTTTTCTGATTGACAATCTTCTTTTAATGCAAAGCAGTCAATTTATTTTAATTTTCTATTTTAGTTCTAGTATTTCTATTTTTTTCTGATCCCTTTTCTCTTAACTTCTTAGATACATTTTCTGTGTGTGTGTGTGTGTGTGTGTGTGTGTGTGTGTGTCTGTGTATTTCCTAACATCCCTCATCTGCTTCTCTATTCCATTAACCCTTTTCTGTGAGTTCTTTAAGGGACTACTTCATTTAATTGTTAGTTGTTTCCAAGTCTCTTTCTATTAATCTCAACAGGTGTGCCATCTGCTGGCCTGATTCTATTGACTGGCTATTTCTTTTTTTTTTTTTTTTTTGGACTGGCTATTTTTATTTAAAAAAAAAAAAACCATATCATTATCACATGTGCATGATATATGTGAGGGAGCGCATGTGTCATAGCCCATGTGTGGAGGTCAGAGGACAACTTCAAGGAGCTGGTCCTCACCTTCCATATTTTTTATTTGTTCATTTGTTTGTTTTGGTTTTTGAGACAGGGTTTCTCTGTGTAGCTTTGGCTGACCAGGCTGGCCTCGAACTCACAGGGATCCACCTGCCTCTGACTTCTGAGTGCTGGGATTAAAAGCGAGCGCCACTACTGCCCAGCCTCACCTTCCATCTTGGTGTGGTCCCATAACCAAACTCAGGTCACCAGGCTTGCAAGGGCTTTACACACACTGGGAACTCACTGGCTCAGTGAGGAACAACAAATACTGTGGGTATTATCCATTGTTCGTGTTTCCTGTCAGTCTGCCAAAAGCATTCTGGTCCTGCCTCCCTTGAATGGCTTTCTGGTGTCTTGCGGTAGGTAAAATCGTAGGTACAAGGTGCCACATCCCCACAATCACCAGGGATTTAATGACAGGGTTTCTTTCTCCATTACCATGAAAAAAATAAGGATTAAGATACATATTCAAGACTAGAAATCAGCAGGTTATCACTCAGAATTTGGAATCATTCTGAAAGAAACACATCCATAATTACCTGACAGAAGAAGAAGAAGAAAAAAAAAGTATTGCAAATAAGACTGTAATACCTACAGGGGAAACTATGTGTTTGGTTATTGCCTGCTGTTCTTTGTTTGAAATGATTTCAGCCAGTCGTGGTGGAATACATCTCTTAACTGAGGGATGCTGAGGCTGGAGGATTATGAATTAAGGTCAACCTGAGCAATATATACTTTATTTAATTTTTAAAAAGGTAACAGATATATGTGGTCATTTACCACCCATGCTCACAGCTCTGGAGAATAGAATACCAAGGATTAAACATGTTTTCTGGGCCAGGTTCTGCTGGAAAAGGATTCTTCTACTAACTCTTTCAGTGTTTACAAAACAAGCTTTACTCAGCAGCTTTAGCTTCTGGGGCCTAAGCTGGGATTTACCCTAAGAACCGATTTAACCATTTGCAGTCAGGGCTGGCTCCCTCACAGGGTTGAGACCATGGGAGGATGAGGACTCTAGATGTCAGGAGAAGCTGCCCACCTCACCAGCCACCCAGGCTGATTAACCCAGCCCTCAGCTGGCAAGCCATGACTTGCTATTGGCGCTTCTGGATTGATCTAGATGGGAGCAGATGTCTTTAAATTCTATGAGAGCAATGGTAAGCCAGTCTTGGAGGGATTGATTCCTAAGCACATCAGTAGCTGGCTGCCTTCCTCTGTGGGCAAGAGGCTGGTGCTCCCTCCTGCCGAGTATCACAGCTCCACTGGTGCCCAGTTCCTGGTGCCTCCTCTGTGCTCCGCTGGGATGGACAATTTCACAGGCGTCATCTTCCACTTCCCAGGCAGCAGCGGAAGCAGCTTTTCCAATTATCTCCTGCCAAACAGAGCCAATTGACCGTACTGACAGTTGTCAGTTAGGCAGAATCCGTGTGCCTAATGAGAAGGCACTGCAAAGCGCTGCTCTGATTTCCAGTGGAAGCATGTTTGTTACATCCCAGTCAGGCCTCGAATTTAGTTGTGGCAGAAGAGGAGGAAATGGATAGACTGTCTGATCGGCAGGGATAACTCTAACAAGCAGAATTGCATGCTTGCCTACAAGATAAAGTTGTCCCGGGAATGGGTGTCCCAACACTTTATCGGCGTTAAAGTCTTGTGGTTGGCTCATGGGTGGTTTTAATTTTCTTATTTGTGCCTTTCTGTATTTTTCTATATTCTAAAAAAAATACAAATCACATCTGGAATAATATTATTATTTGAGATGCGGTCTCGTGTGTAGCTCAAACTGGCCTTGAAATGGCTATGTGGTCAAGGATAACCTTGAACTCTATCTCCCTATCCCAAGTGTTGGGATTATAGGGATGTGCCACCATGCTGGCCTGGGACTCATGTTTTTCGAAGATGAGATATGGAATAGGTACGCCTCTCAGTACCCTAATTTCTATGTGATCTTATCTGAGAAAGCCTTAACCCATCTCTAAAATATAAGACTTTAAGAAATTCAAACAGGATCAGAATGGTACTTTCTTCTAGAATGTGACCCAGTTTTCAATTTCATATACTATAGAGGCCAAAGCTCTCTGTGCTTCCCCCGAAACACAGCACACGCCTACCGAACTATTGAGGGAAAATGTAGGAGAATGAGTGACTAGCTGGATGAGAGAAGAGCGTCTTTGGCTACTACAGGTCTCTAAACACCTGGAACAAGTGTGGCCATATTGGTTACTGTACTGGATAAAGTTCAGACTCGACGCAGGTATATTTGACTTTATGTCAACACTCCATTATGGACGCTTTGTAGGCATGTCTCAGGCAGGATACGAGGCCTCGAGACAGCTCTGCAACCGACGGCACTCTCAGAACTTCTGGCCCAAACTGAAAAGACTTTCCATTCGTGACAAGACTTTCCATTCGTGACAATCGACGACTCTAGACGAGTCCCCACCTGGGTCGCTACAGGTCAAAGCCCGCCGTTGCGTACAGCACGGTGAGGTTAGCAAGTGTTTGGCTTGGGTCTCAGGGAGCTAAGGCTTTCTCAGGTGAGGGGCATGAAGGCACAGTTACCAAAGTAAGGAGGAGGCAGGTAGGCCACCACAGGCAACCTTCTCTAGTTTAGATGAAAACATTGTTGATAACAAAAAATATTAACATTTAACCCACCTGCAATTACTTTACTCGAGAGTCATGTAAATTCTACATCCCCTTTATCTGAAAGTCACCCCTACGGACTGAGTAAGGAGCTGACCGAAGTGACCGGGCCAGGGCTAGGAGAATGACTGAGAGAGCTGAAAAAATGGTGGGAATTGGTGTGCTTGCCTTTATTACTGCCCAGCCCAGCCCCCACCACAAACAGGGAAGACCCTCATCCATGGGCTAAATTTGGGCCCATATTGTTGACAGATATTTTATTTAAAGGTTTATGCCTTCCCTATGACTGTGCTGTTCAGGTAATGTGGCTTGGTAGTGACTTGTTCTTTTCAGGATAAGGTGGGGGTATATTTATCATCTAAACACAGAACTTAATTCTTGTTGCTTAAAAAATATAAATAAACCAGTTAGGAAATTCAGAAGTAAAAAAATATATATCATTTAACTAGAGGTAAATGGGTTAACTAGGGTAAACCCTAAATTAGCATTTAGGGTTAAGTAAACATTGACAATATATATTTTAGGTTTTTCTTTTTACAAACTGTGTTGGTATAAGATCAGTCATAGAAGCCAGACGTGGTGGTACATGCCTTTAATTCCAGTACTTGGGAGGCAGAGACAGGAGGATTGCTGTGAGTTGGAGGCCAGCCTGGTCTACAAAGCAAGTCCAGGACAGCCAAGGCTACAAAAAACAAAACAAACGAACAAACAAACAAATACAGCCTACTATAGTTCATAGTTCAAAGGATGGACTCTAGGATCCCTCCCATCTGAGTTTGAATACGTTTCTAATGATTTCATATCTGCCGAGACTACCATACATCCACTTGACCCTTCAGTGCCTTGGTTTGTAGAATGGAGACTAAGAGTTGGGACTTTGCTAAAGGAAGATAGTGCATTCCTCTGCTGAGGGGCTTAAGATGTTGCCTGACTTAGTACATGAGATCTCTTTGTTTTCTCATTGCTCTTTGCATTTGCCTGGGAACTTGCTGTTTCTTACAGTTAGTCTTTGTTTTGTCTTTGTTTTTTTATCCCAGGGCCACACAGAGAGGAAATATAGTTGTTGATCTCACTCTCCCTGCAGCGAGGTGCTTGGGGTCCCGAGGAGTTCATTCATAGGCTTGGTAGCTGAAGAATCTGCTGTCCGTACACATGCCAGCAACAGATACATTTACATTCCATTGTTGATATCATCTCCAGGAGAAGCTGTGCTCAGTGAACTCAGGATGAGGATGCCTGATGGCAAAGTGCCTCAAGTCCCAGTGTAGGGAAAGGAGAGCCCCAGAGCCCCACCTTTACCTGACACTAGCTGGCACTTTGACTGCATAAAACTCAAAAACCATAATGAGAATCTGAGCAGACCAGGAGTGGAGTAATGAGTTATGCTGACTCAGAGACTGAAAGCACCCACATAGACAGATCCACCAAGAGTCCACCCCAAACTAGTAAAAGCCATCCTTAAACCTCTCAGAAATTCCAAAGCTGGCAGACCAAGTTTAAGCTCCCCTGTTGTTTTAAATGAAAATCCCGAGCATTCTATTTTACCAATAAAGACTCAGGAGCCAGATGCTGGGGTGAAAACCTGCTAGCTCAGAGAGGCAGCGAAAAAAACCTAGCTGACCTTCCTACTTAGCTCACATCACTGATGGAAAAGGCCCAAAGGCCCAAAGGCTCACTAGCTCAGCTGACAGCTCAGGAGGAAAAGGCCAAAAAACCCAAGGCCAAAGGCTTGCTAGCTCAAAGCCCAAAAAGCCCCCAAAGTCCCAAAAGCCAAAGGCCAAGGAGTCGAACAGCTAAAGAATTAAAAGTTAAAAGGTAAAAAGCCCTCTACTTCTAAATGCAGTCTTAAATACCCCTCAACTCAAAGCCCCTTCTACTCTTTAATCCCTTTCAGCTGTTTCTGTGTACAGAAAGCACTTGGATTAAAGGAATGTGCTAGGGCAGAGACACACCATAATCACGTGTTTACAGTAAGCAGAAAGCTTTTGGGTTAAACCACACTAAACAAAAGACAGGTTTTTTTACAGCTCACAATCTCAGGGATCACAGTGGGATCAACTATCCAGCAACACTTTCCCCCAAAACAAGTTAATCGTGCAAGAAAATGGATGTCTCAGTATTGAGAGCACATGTTTTATTTATATCTGTTTGTGTTTCGATTTATTTATCCTGAAGACAGGCCTGTGTTTCCTTCTGCTTTGGTTTTGTATGTGTTACCTGAGAGCACTCTGAGACCAGAGGGTCAGAAGAGGAACTGAAAGGATGTGATGAGCCACTGCCTTTCTTCCCGGGTGTTAGCTTTTTCAGGTTGTCAGATTTGAATAATGCAGAGTGTATATAGACAGTTAACTGCATCAAGATGTGCCTAGAAGCCAGAAGGGCTGGGAACGCAGTTGAATACAGTCCATCTGAAAGCCAGGACCTTATTCCAGGAGGCATTTTGGTATCAAGTTTATTCACCCAATGCTCTTAGTTTTACTTGTTTTACGTTCCTCAAACTGAAAGATGACCATCCTGTCCTAAGCTCTTTTGTCATCCTTTGAAATGATGCTTATCCGTTGCTAAGGAAGCTCTGTGGTACCAAAATGCAGAGGACCATCTGTGGCAACAGTAACAATGAAAAAGATGAATGTACATTTTGAACAAGGAAACGGGTTAATGTGTCTTTTGCATCTGGGTCTTTATTTTCCAGAAGATAAATACGTATGTTTGATAGCTATTCCCAGGAGCCGTCGTGACCTTAGCCTGAGTGAAGATTCCATATTCTGGAGGTTTGAGATCTCTCCCTCAAACTAACAATCTTCACTATTAGTCTCACAGCACCCGGGGACGCACCTTGAGTTCACCTCACCATGTGTAGGCGGTTTGAGTTTGCCTGAGCCCCATCTGGGCCCCCTCCAGGGAGGTGGAGCTCAGCATCGGTCCAGATGTTCCTGGCTTTGAACTGGGAGTCTGTGTGGAGGCAACATGAAAAGAAAGATGCTTCAGTCTTCATGGAGTTTATACTGTAAAAACACAGAAGTGTGAGAATGTGGCTCATTTGGCAGAAATCTTGCCTAGCCTGAAATTTCAGGCTGAATCCTAGCACAGCACAACCTGGCTGTGGCTGCACTGGGTCTGTGGTCCCAGCACTGGCGAGGAGAATTGGAGTTCAAGGTCATCCCTGACTACATAGAGTTTGAGACTAACTAGCACAGGTTATTTGATTCCCTCTTTAAAGAAAGAAACAAACACAAAAATAAAATTGAGGAGATTTTAAAGGAATGATGAAAATATTCTCGTTAGTAAAAGAATTTTGGGGAGATTTTTAGAGGGGTCCAGTATGGCTTAATATTTATTGTACAATTATATTACATTTCTTTCTATTAATATTTATATTCAAATGGTTATAAATATTAATTTGGGGCCGTATTTAAAATTTTATACTTAGGGTTGATAGTTTTGATTGCTTTATTGCTTCCAAACATTAAAAATTCTAAGTTAGGCCTCCGATGCGTTAAGCTGTGTCCTGCCACTGTTCAGCCCCCTCTGCCCCCCTGCGTCCTCCCCCCCCTGCCTCCCCCCCACATTCCATCACACACTTAGATGAATAATGCTGCCTCCCACTACATCTGAGCAGGGGAAATTTGCAATTCCCTCAAAGGATTGGAAATGAGCCAGTTGTCAGGCTGCCAAAGTAAATTAACAAGATTTAAATTTCGCCATAATATCTATCAGAAATTCAAATGACTGGTAATTAAAGCAGGCCTTGCTCTCTCAGGGCACACACCCCAGCCTGATAAAACAGCCCTGGTGTGTCACTGCACCGATCTTGGGTGTTTTATTTTATCTACTTGAGCACCAGGTGGCTCGTTCTGTAGAGTCTTATAGTCTATTAAATTCTAAACATGAAATGGTGGTAAAACATAATAAATATTTTATGGTATGGGTGAGGATGGGAGCCTCAAAGTTACTCTGTGCCCTTGGGTTTTGTAAGAATGGCATTTTCTATAAAAATACTTGGTTATCATTGTAGGAAGTTTTAAGGACACAAAGGGGGAGAGGCACCCCACAGTTTATCACCTTATGGTAGTCATCGTTAACATTTATTGAGTATGCTTATTGGGATTTAGGTATGTTTGCTACATATCTTGAAATAGTCATCATCCTGTTGCGTATGAAACTATATAAATGACTGTAAACCACCACTTTATAACTAAACAAGCAATTTAGTGAGACTCAGAAAGTAAAGAAGACAAGAAGAGTTCAGAGCCTCTCCTAGCAATCACCTTTATTAAAACTTTGGCATTTTCAAATCCTAACCTTTTCACTTGGCACAGTTCAGAAGTCATGTTTATCACACTGTGTGGAGCAATGTGGCAGAACTTTGTGGGGCCTTGTGACAGACACTGCGGTTACTTTTCAGAGTTAGCCAAGGTCAAGGGTTCAGGTCACTAAGGATGAATTTGAAAGAAAAGGAAGATGTCTCTAGCCCATTTGGCAAGGGGAATGGTTTTTCACTTTCTCTCCAGAAGCCACTGCTGATGTGTCTTGAGGGAAAGAAGAAACTTCTGGCTGAGTTATTTTGGAGTCTAGTTTTTAAGTGCTGGAATTCATCACAGGTGGCATTTTAAACCGATGTACCATAGAGGCCTTCAGCCGACCCCTGACATATAGGACTGGACTTCAGAAACACACTTTCTGAGCGGGGGTGGAGTGGCTAGGGGAAGTGGGGCTGGGGTGGGGTAGTGGGGTGGGGGCGGGGAAGAACTTCTCTCTATGAAGAAAGATGTGTCCCCAGCTCATGGATGTTCTTGACCGTGGAGCTCCCACTGTTTTGCTCTTCGAAAATCAAACTCAGTGAGAGTCTTTGTGTGCAGCCAGGCTCCCTTTTCCTCCCTCGGTTTTTCTTCCCTATTCGTAAACAAAGAGTAATTTCCTAGCATCTAACTTTTATTCTATTTATTAAACTATAATTACTCACTTTCTTTCTATTCCATTGCTGCCCTCCAATGCCTCTCCCTATTTATTGTTTTTGAGACAGGGTCTCCTCACGTAGCCCTGGCTGGCCCGGTACTCAGGGATCTGCCTGCTTCTGCCTCCCAAGCGTTGGTATTAGAGCTGTGTGACACCACCCCCTAGCCTATGGGGTGTGGCATGCACACAGGCTGCTCTATCACCACTTTAGGCACATCGGAAGTTTTAAAAACTGTCTTTGCTTGGCAATCTAGGCACTCTAAAGCGTGGCTCCTGCCGCAGTCACTCTTTCCGCCACCAGACTTTACTTTTCACTGACTGAATTCACAGGTCATTTCGACTCCGCTTTAACTTTGCTGCCTTGTAATGTAACTCTGTCATCTGACCATCTCTTTTATTCCCCTAATTTTAATTCTTCCCTAAAGGTGGTGGTTTCTCTGCCTTTGGGTCCATCTTTTATACAGGCAGGTGTACTATTTGTCATGTGTTTATGATACCTAACCAGAAAATGTCTGGTCCATATAGTATGCATCTTAAAACTTGACTCTTACTTTGAATGTCGAGGCTAAAATATTTAGGCATGTTTTAAAATTGATTATTTTAACAAGTGTCTCAAGACTCGGGCGGGGAGGGGGGTCGGGCTGAGCCAGTGTGTACACGGTTGGGCTCTCCATGCTCAGATAGCTCTGGGTGCTTCTGGGCACTGAGATAAGATTTTTGTTCTCGACTCCACTTCTCAATTTGCTCCAGTGAGCAAACGAAACACAAGGAAACGTAAGGTATATGCATCCCACCCTTTTTGTTTCTTTCTAAACCAACAGCTGAGCTGGAATCCCCTTCTCTGCAGTTCCTTGGAAGTACTGCAGTGTTTAGGGATGGGTGGAAGGGTTGGGGCTGTCGGCACACCTCTCCGCGGCTGTAGTAGGCACAGGAGCCTATCCTTGAAAAGAGGCTTCATCTGGACATATGGAAGTATTACTCATTTTAAAAGGAATAGTACCGTGTCCCTTCCCTATCCACTTAGATGCCTTTTCTTACGCTCCTTCTAAGAAGACAAGACTGAATATTTAACAGGCCTTAAAATGATGAGTACAGTAAGTGAAATCCAATTTATTGCTCACTGGCTGAGTTCCTGAGTGGCCTGATTTTCCTTGCTTGTATCTTGGATGATGAGACTGTATAAGGAGATCTGTCGCAATCGCTCAGTGACGCGGAACAGGGGTCATCACGAATGTGCACAGGTCTCATTTCAAGGCATCGTACAGCGCATAATTTTTCATTTGCTAAAGCGTGACTTGATGCTAAAGGCCACAACATAAGACGCTTTCACTTCATGGCAATTAATTATAGCTGTAAAGGATGTTAGACATGGAAGAATGTCAAATCCATACTTCACAGGACAATAGACACTGCTGGTGATAATGAATGCATTCTGGACCCAGTACTTCTCTCAGCACTGTGGAGGAGCACTGGGGGACTAAAGGACAGCATCTTCAGTGTCCATTTGCTGCCTCTGTTGGCAGTAGTGTTGATTATATTGTAGCTGCAATTTAATTATAATGACTGTGACGGTAGCTATACTTGTTAACAATCGAGTGTTTATTCAAGAAACTTTTCAGTTCTGCTCCTAAAAACTTAAGCTTTTATAGTATATAAAAATATTTTATATTGTCGACTTCTCAAAAGAATTTTTTAAAAAGTAGTTGTAAAGGTGGTGTGTGTGTGTGTGTGTGTGTGTGTGTGTGTGTGTATGTGTGTGTGTGTGTTTACATGTGCACTCATGCCCTGTGTGCATGTGGAAGCTGAAGGACCACCTCAGTGTCATCCTTGGGAATGTCATCTACCTCCTTTGAGACACAGACTTGCATTGGCATGGAACTCACCAGTTAGGACAGGCTGTCTGGCCAGTGAACCCCCAAGGATCCTGCCATCTCTGCCTCCCCAGTACTGGGGTTACATGTGCATGCTGCCATACCTGGGTTTTCACAGACACCTGGGAATCAAACTCAAGGCCTACCTCATGCAAGGCAAGTGCAAGTGTTTTGCTGACTAAGCCAGCCCCCAATCCTAAAAATAAAAAAAAATAAAAAAAAGCATTCTTTGCAGTTCTATTAAAACACATTTCAATATATCTTTTCTATACTTTCAAGGATGAACAAGAATTGACTGTATGTATACATTAGCAGTTAATTAATATAGATACACATTATCCTTGGGAGTAGTCAAGTGTATTAAAATGGACTTATTAAACAGAAGGATGGCTTTCTGTATATTTTCCATCACAAATATACAATGTTACTGTTTGTTTACACTCTAGTTTCATGTGTGTATTGATCTGTCTTTGTCCATGCCACTTAACAAATAAGAGAAATATAGGTTAGATGGCCACTTGCTACCCTATACCCACACTGTAATACTCTCAAGGACTATGTGGATTCTTGTCTGCATAGGTATGTGCTCCTTCAAGGAAGTGGGGAATAGAATGCACTTAGATGGGTCACCCCGAGGAGGAGGCTTATGGCTGTGCCTATGTAAAGACAAGAAAAATTCCATTTTGTGTTAAACCTAGCCAAGAGCTGAACCCAGATTCCAGGAAAATCACAAACTAGTCTAAACAGAAAAATATTCCCTAGCAACACAATCAGCTCACCTTGGGAAAGTCCAAATATACTCTCTGCTGGTCAAAGTGACCCGTAGGTGGTCTGGCACATAGCAACAACGAATTAGGAGAAGCCAGGCCAAAGTTCCTAATGCCCCATGACTGCTTCAACCAATCTTTTCTATAGGCCCACTTGCCTCTATACCTACATGAAATACTAAGGCTTGTAGCTCCCTGCTTTCAGCTTTTCTGCCCCAACGTCATTCAATCATATACTGTGAAACCCATTTCTTTGTCTAAAACCCATAAAAACCCCTTTCAATTGAGCCTTGAGGGCTGTTTCCCTGCTTCTTCTGTGTCAGTGCATTGGAAGGTGGCCCGGGTTCGAACCTGCAATAAAGACTTCCTTGCCATTGCATTTAGATTCAGGCTCTTGGGTGGTCTGTTTGGGGAGTCTCTCAAACTTTGGGCATAACACCTGTAACCACATTCACCCTGCTCAAGCCTCACAGGGTCCCATTGGCTTCGACTTCTCACAGGTGTTCTGTGTGCATGCTTCTTCACTATACATTCCTTGCGTTTTTAACTGCTGAATCTTCTCAAGTTCTGCTTTCTTAACTAAAAAGTTTTGGTTCCTTGAGGCAAGAGACAGAACCTATGAACTCTTTCCTCATTGGCTCTCATCAGGCACTCAGTATACACTTGCGCTAAGCAACCTGGATGCAAATGGCTTCTGTGTCTGCATGCCCCTGGACTCAGGCTACTCAAATGCAGTTTATTTTGTGGCTAGATGAGGGTAAGTCAATACATTGTTTCATTTTAGGCCTCATTAACTTTCTTGATTTAGTAACATGTATCTCAAGAGTTCTCAAAGAAGAGAGAAAATGTGTACTACAGTGTCAACCAGGACACAAAATATATCTGTTGTATCAGTTCAACTAGTGCAAGAAAATGTTAAGACATCAATCTATAATTGTGTTCCTTAAAAAAAAAAAAGGGGGCAGCTAGGCATGGTGGCACACTCCTTTAATCCCAGCACTTGGGAGGCAGAGGCAGGTGGATCTCTGTGAGTTCGAGGCCATCCTGGTCTACAAATCAAGTCCAGGACAGTCAGAACCTTGTCTCAAAAAACCAGAAAAAAGAAAAGAAAAAGAAAAAAAAAGTGTTTCTTACCATTTTTGGTTCTCACAACACTTACACTTATTTTCGTAATTAGAAGAAAATGTAAGAAACACCTTTGCAGAGTAACCTCTCCCCACTCTGTGTGTTTGTGTGGGTCTCTCTCTGTGTGTTCATTTGAGAGAATTTTTTTCTTTAAAATAAAATAAAGCAACACTGACATTTCCAAGTAAAGCTGGATTGAGGTTAATTGCTATTTTGCTGCAATGTGTAATATATTGATACAATAAAAGTCATTTTTGTAAAACATTTTATTAGGCTGATCTCTAGCTCCCTACCACATCTCCGTTCAGTCTTTCTCCGACCTCTTCTATTGTACGTAAAGGTCCAATTTACATGCTAGATGGAGAGGGTGTGTGGCAATGAATCAATGCTAGAGTTCAAGGAGACAACTGAAATTTCCAGTTCACAAAATGCTACTGAACAAATGATTTTATTGTTCATATTCATATCAACCATCGATCTTTCAGGTTGAAACTATGTGCATGAAGTACATGGTATTATGTGGCTTCTCTTTTCCCTGCCTTTAAAAGCCTGTGTTATGGTTGGCGATAATTTCCAACTTGACACAACCCAGAATCATCTGGGCTGAGCCTAAATGAGGGATTGCCTATATCAGGTTGGCCTGTGCTGTGGGCCCATCATAAAGGATTATCTTGATTGCTATTTAGTGCAGCCCATGGTGGGAAGCACCATTCCCTAGACTGGGCCCTGAATTGTATTGTAGTAAAAAAAAAGAAAGAAAGAAAGAAAGAAAGAAAGAAAGAAAGAAAGAAAGAAA
>OU015750.1:80103438-80133057 GCA_907169655.1 Acomys percivali
TGTGTGTGTGTGTGTGTGTGTGTGTGTGTGTGTGTGTGTGTGTGTGTATGCGCCACAGCATATGCGCACAAGTCAGAGGACAAACTTGTGGGAGCTGGTTTTCTTCTACCATGTGAGTCTTAGGGAACAACTCAGGCCATAAAGATTGGTAGCAAGCCCCTTTACACTGAGCCATCTCACCAGCCTAGCTGTGGATTTATAAAAACAAAACAATCCCCCAAACTAGGAATGTTTTCTGTGGCTGGGTTCACTTCTGCCTAGGGCTTGCCATTTATAGGTTCCACTTATAGCATGTGTTCCTAAGTGCTTGCTACTTCCAGAGCTCATGGGGGAGGGGTGCACATGGATTTCTATAGGTTTCAACTTCTTTTATCTTCCTCTCTCTCTTCTCCATTTTTAATTTTTTTCTTTTGCTCTCATGTAGCTTTTAGGACCCCAGGGAAATATAATATTCTTAATGAATGAAGTTTCAGAAAAACAGTAGTTGCTTTTGCAAATAACATCTGCTTTGGGGGCTATAACATAATATTAATCTACCTCTTCGCCCTGCAAAGTGTACCAAACTAAAATCCATGGAGAAAGCTAGGTGATATTATAATAAAAATTGCCCTACTCAGATATTTCTTAGAATAGGTTACTAATAATGATTACAGAGTAGGTTCTAGGAGGCATGGAAGTACAGAGAGGAAAAGGAACAAAAGAAAGAAGGAAGGAAGGAGGGAGGAAAGGAGGGAGGGGAGGAGGGAGGGAAGGAGGGAGGGGAGGAGGGAGGGAAGGAAGGAAAGGAATGGGAGCCTTCTGTTCATCTCCTAGGCCACTGTCTTATCTCATTGCTACATTTTTTTTCTTTTCTGTTGAGTTTTATTTATTTAATTTATTTATTTTTATTTTTTAAAATTTTATTGATTTATTCATATTACATCTCAATGGTTATCCCATCCCTTGTATCCTCTGGTGGTCTAGTGGTTAGGATTTGATGCTCTCATTGTTACATTTTATGGCCTAGAAACTTGTGGTGGTTTGAAAAGGTATGGCCCCACAGACTAATGTGTTTGGATGCTTGGCCCATAGGGAGTGGCGCTATTAGGAGGTGTTGCCTTGTTGGAGTAGGTGTGGCCTTGTTGGAGGAAGTGTGTCATTGTGGGGGCAGGCTTTGAGGTCTCCTCTGCTCAGAGCCCAACCCCTTGCCGCTTTTTACTGAATTTCTCATCACCATGTTCTGTTCCTGGGCTCAATTTTGGGCTCTTTCTCCAGCTACTGGCTCCCCTCCGTGTAAGTTTCTTGTTGCCTTCTGATTGACTCCTGTTTCCTTAACCTTTTTCTAGAACCTTTGGCTCCTAGTTGCCTTCTTTGTCCCTGCTCCAAGAGTCAGTGCATGTGAATGACTTAGAGGAAGTGAGGTATGGCCCCATAGACTAATGTGTTTGAACACTTGGTCCATAGGGAGTTGCACTATTAGGAGGTGTGGCCTTGTTGGAGGAGATGTGGCCCTGTTGGAGGAGGTGTGGCCTTATGGAGGAAGTGCCTCCAAATGGGAGGCAGCAAGAATGTTATAGGTTCCCACCACCCCACTTTAAACTCTTTAACAATCTCATTCCTTTTTCATGGTACTCTTCTGTTAATCAGTAAGTTGGGGGAAACCATGGAAAATATAACCTTGGAATATATATCTCGAAGAAGGTGAAATCAGAATCTAAGACTTAAACCTTGTTTTGGAAAACAATGAATTGTCAAATTTGGGGTTTCTAGGTAGATTAGTGTTAGGATGAAAGCTCCACCTATGCAACAAGCCACTCTACAGCTCAGTGACATTGAACTCATGAGTTTGGTTGGGTTGGCCATGTCTTAGCTAGATCCTGTCCTACGTCATTGATTAGCTAGCAGGTCACTTAGGATAAGCTGGCTCAAGATGGTCTCACTCCTAGGTCTACCAGTCAGGGGATTGTGGGAGATGGAGTCACCTGTCTTAGTCTCCAACAGGAAAATGACTGGTTTCTAAGAAGGAGCAGAGTGTAAGGAGTACTTGAGGGGAAAGTTACACATTGATTTTGCCACAAGGCAACTCAGATACAGACAGCGAGGAAACAAGATGGACACCGTTGGTCATATGAGTTACAGAGTGGCATGGGAGGAGTGAATCCAAGAAAAACATCCACTGCGCCACCACTAGGATCAGCCTTTCACTGGTATAAAATACATATAAACCCCCAAGGAATAGGAAGCTGTCTCCAAGATAAATAGAGCTGTTGGACTCAATCTTATCCTCCAATTTCCTGTGTTTGCACTTGTCCTTCAACAAGATGATGAATTTATACATATTCAGGACAGCCTAGATGTCTAAGGTCTGTTAAAATAGCTCTTGGCTGAAGTTCCCATTTCCTCAGGAATATTTAATGGAATGTTCTTAAAATGTGCAGTGATTGAATTTTAGATACTTAAGTTAGTGCTGAGAACATAACTTCAGAAAGTAGCAGATGTGTTCTATAATTTTCAAATTACATTAATTACTTTCAAGCCTAACCCTCGTAAGCGTATTGGATTAATTAGTTAAATTATATAGCCAGTCATTCAGTTTTTAATTCTCTTGTATACCCTTCTATTAGCCCTTACTAAGTCCCATTCATGTTAGGTCTTCATTTAGTTTAGTCTGAAGTTGAAGAAACATAAACCAATTAGAATAGGGCATATTTTATCAGGGTGTCCCCGACACCCAGAATCAAAGGCAGAAATATGCCCATGTTTCCATAATTTAGGAAGGATTGCATCTTAGGGTTTCTACAGATGTGAAGAGACATCATGATCACCGTAACTCTTATAAAGGAAAACATTTAATTGGGGCTGGCTTGCAGTCCAAAGGTTTAGTCCACTATTGTCATGGTATTGAAGCACGGCGGCCTGCAGGCGGGGATACTGAGGGAGAAGGAGCTGAAGGCAGCAGGAAGAGAACTGGCTTCTGAGACCTCAAAGCCACGCCCCTCACCAGTCGCGCACCTCCTCCAACAAAGCCACACCCACTCCAACAAGGCCACACCCACTCCAGCAAGCTCGCATCCACTCCAACAAGCCCACAGCTCCTAATAGAGCCACTCCCTATGGGCCTCGGGGGCCATTTTCTTTCAAACCACCGCAGGTTAAAAGATCTTGGAACTCTGATAGGAAACCACGGTCATCATCTTTTATCTTGGTATCTCTTTCACGCCAGCTGAAACTCATGGGGTTCTCCGCCCACCCAAAGGAAGGACGCGAAAGTGAAGGAAGGTTGGTTGGAAAGAGGATCAGTGAGAGAAAGGGAAGACAAAAGAGAATAATAGATGCGTGTGTGCATATAATCAAAACAGTCACAGTGAAACCTTTTATTATGTCACACTAATACCTGCTAACAAAGACATTAAACTGAAGAAATGTGTCTCCTGGGCAAAGAACTGGATGAGATTTAAGCATGCGTGATGTTGAAGAGTAGACAGGAAAAGAACATCTCCTTATTAGTGTTTTTCAAATTTTCAAGGAAGGAGTATGTCCAGCCTAGCTTATGTGCACCCCCAGTATCTGCAGGATGCTGCACGGGGAGCAGAGTCCGTGGCTTCAACATGGCAACCCAGAGCCTAGAACACCATGGATTGGTAGGAATATTGTTTTTAGAGGAAGATGTATGTTTCTCCATTACCATGAACCTGTGTCTTAAAGCAGTAGAAATGTATTCCTACAGTTTTGGAGGCCAGAAGTCCAAAATCTGTGTTCCCTGAAAAGGTTCCAAAGGGAATCTTTTCCAGCCACTTGAAGTTTCTGGTGGCTCCTGGGTCTTCAGTGTGTGGCAGCATAACTCCAAGCTTTTCCTGTGTCTTCACAAGGTCTCTCTCTCCTTTTTGGGTCTCTTAATGGGAACAGTGTCACTAACATGAGAGTTTAGCCTAACTCAGTTTGATATTGTCTTAATTTTTATGTCCCCTTTATCTAAACAATCCCCATGTTAAATAAAGGCATATTGTGTCATTCACAGGGCATGGAATCTTGGCAAAAGCTCCCATTTCACCTGCAGTAGGTGGGCAGCGTGGGTGGTGTTCCCGGGCCTTGTAGAATGTCTGGCGTGGTGTCTCCTGGGAGGTGTATTGGGAAATGAGGATGTAGGTGACTTCCTGGAGCATCTCACAGTCTAGGAGCCGGGACATGGTGATGAATGCCTGGAGTTCAGTGAAAGAGTTAACCTGAGGCTATATCACACTGAGTTAGAGGGGACTGTGCCTAGGGACGTCAGAGGAGTTTGCCGCAGTGAGGGGGGTATTGGGTTGTCTCAAGCAAAGCATAGAAATACTGATGGATGCTAGATTCAAAATGGAGGCAACCTTTAGGAAAAAAAAAAAGAGTCTTTTGTACTTCACTAAATTGCACCCTCCTTTCAATAGGAAAGCAAGACCTTGACACTTGGAGTGTGTATTACAGAAATGAATTGGTTTGAAAGCTGCATATGGCCCTGTGAATTTTTGGTAGACACCTGTTCTCTGCTCCTAGAGTCATGGTTGTTTGCATGATGCTTCTTCTTGGCCCATTGTCTCTTCTCTAGTTCTTTATTAATCATGTCTTTTAATGAACTTTCAGCTGTAGTGACTGGTAATAACTATTAATATTCTGACGTATCATGCTGAGAGGCCTTTCACAGTGTGGCTAGTAGCCACATCGTCTTTGATACACGAAAGTCCTGTCTGCTGGTGCAGACATGAAAGGTGTCGCTTCCCACAAGGTCTCAGGCAGGCACTTCCTGTCATTTTGCAGTCTGTTTGCCCACAGCCTGAAAGTAACTCAAATTTTCATAGAAATTGGAAGTTGAGCTGCATCGAAAGCCCCAAGCTGCTTCTTTAAAAGGTTTTCTGTTCCCAGGTTTCATTTGCTATTAGAGAAATAGCTTCATATCATTGTTAATATGAATTTCTACAGATATGGTATTTTTCTTGATTTATTGCTTGACATTTAGTTTTTTCAGACCCAGTGTCTAGAGAGGTTCTCCTCCTCCTCCTCCTCCTCCTCCTTCTTCTTCTTCCAGTTCTGTCCTTAGCTTTGTGAACAATGGGACTCAAATGAAGAAATCTAATTATTTGAGATATATAATAAGTCCATGTAAATCCACCATAAAAACAAATAAAATAGTGGGCTGGGAAAATGGCTTAGTAGGTAGAGCACTTGTCATACAAGTGTGAAGATTTGAGTTCAAAGCCCCAGTATCTGTGTAGACCTGAGTGTGGTAGTATGCACATATAATTCCAGTGCTCATAAGGTGTCAAACTTGCTTCTAACTGAATTGCTCTGGCTGGCCTCAAGCTAATCCTGGTAAATGTTTTAATCTTCTGGCTCTTTTTCATTCTCTGGCTTGTTGTGACTTCACCTGTGTCTAGCTTGTTCTCTCTGCCACCTGTCTTTCTAAACTGTCCTCATAATCAGCTGTCAGTAAAAAACGTCCCTTTCTAGCCCTGACTGCTGTACTGCTCCTTTTTTTTATTGTTGTTGTTGTTGTTTGTTTTTGGTTTTTTTAGAGACAGGGTTTCTCTGGGTAGCCTTGGCTGTCCTGGACTTGCTTTGTAGACCAGGCTGGCCTCGAACTCACAGTGATCTGCCTGCCTCTGCCTCTTGAGTGCTGGGATTAAAGGTGTGCGCCACCACCCCTGGCTTTTGCACTCCTCTTAAGTATCCTCTATTTCCTGTCCTGTTCTCATGAGAGTTGGGTGTATCTTATCCCTGAGTCATTCTGTCAAATCTCTCTCATTTATCACTTTGTCCGTCAATTAGATATCACTTTCAAACATCACTGCTTCCTTCTATAAACTAATCTTACTTTCATTGTTTGGGATTAAAGGAGTGTACTAAGGGCTTCTCTGTATCTCTGTCAGAGAGATAAAAAACGTGTGGCTTGTCTGCATTTCAGCCAGATCACACAAACCGAGATGGACTTTGGATATGATCCCTTGCCCGAACAGCCATGTTGTTGGATTAAAATTTGTATACAGCTCTCCTGTGACCTCATGGGTATGTGGTGGAATGCACATACCTGCTACCCCACATATGAATGCATGCACATATGTTACATACATCATCATCATCACACATATGAAAGAAAAAGAAAGAAATAATTTATTAAGGAAATTGGAGGAAGGAAAGAGTGAGTTGACATAGGTGTAGGCTAAGAAAACTCATGTAACCACAAAGCATTCTTTTTTAAAAATTATTTATTTAGGCCAGGCGGTAGTGGCGCATGCCTTTAGTCCCAGCACTCGGGAGGCAGAGGCAGGCAGATCACTGTGAGTTTGAGGCCAGCCTGGTCTACAAAACAAGTCCAGGATAGTCAAGGGTACACAGAGAAACCCTGTCTCGAAAAAACAAAAAAATTTTTAAAATTTATTTTCATTTTATGTGCAGTGGTGTTTTGCTTGCATGTATGTCTATGTGAGGGTGTCAGATCTTGGAGTTACAAACAGTCGTGAGCTGCCATGTGGGGTGCTGGGAAATGAACCCTGGTCCTCTGGAAGAACAGTCAGTGCTCTTAACCACTGAGCCATCTCTCCAGCCCCCACCCCAACACAAAACATTCTTAATGTGAAATTTAAACATAAACTTTGTTCACATACTTGAAGTAAACAAATCCAGTGGAGAAATACTCTAAATTAAGAAGGAGATCATTTGTCTGTACTAATTCTTCCTGTTAGTTCTCAGTGTAGTTAGTTTCGCTTCACTTATATTTAAAAGCAGACTAACCTGGTTTTCCTTTGCTATTTCAGAACATCATTGTAGCCTTTATCCTCTGCTGAAGGCCCAGAATCTTGGGCCTCCTGGTTTTCTAGATCCAAGGCTTCTACCATTTCTACACACGTGTCCATATGTCTCTGCAACACCATAAACCAGAACCCCAAATCCTGAGTTATTAGAGAGAAGCAGTCCTGTGGAGTTTTGGAGGATTGGGGTGACCTGGCACAGGATTCGATGTTGATAAATATTTGGAAAGGGCAGTTTTAGTAAGTACCCTGGAGCTGGAGTCACTGGAGAAGGCATTAGTGACTTTCCCCTAAGGTGGTGTGCGGGTCAGGGGACACTAGAATCAGGTGGGGAATTTGACCTTTTTTAGGAAATTTAGAGACGCCTACGAAGGACCTTTTTGCAGTCGGTGGCTTTGTAGGGCAGACCTGGCCTTACATCCTGGCTTGATGACTTCTCAGCTGAGTCCTTCTGTAAATAACTCCTTCCACGTCTGTTTCCTCCACCTTAAAGGGGAAAGAGCCACCCCTTTCATTCTCTAGGATCATTCAATGCAACGACAGAGTCTCTGCAGCAGGAATAACCCTCATCTTTGCTGCTTGTCTCCGGAGCCAGTGGTCTCTTTACTAGGCCAGCCTTCTACCTTGCCACTACTGATCGCTTTTTAATTTTATTTTTTAATCACACACATCAGGAGAGGACACAACTTTACTTTTACAGACACTTTGCCACCTTCAATAATACTTCCTTATAGCTCAACCACTGACCCTGCTGTTTAGACAGAACCTCTGGTTCTTTTGGGTTCTGGCTTTGTATATCAGAACACCTGCTGTGGGTTTCTGTGTGACTGATCTGCTGGCTCATGAAATTCATCATCTGATCAGCCTCCAGGTGGAAGTTAGAACCTTGTTCCCAGAGCAGGGGTTTCCTCCTCTTGTTTTGTGTTAATGACATCATCCTTTTAGCCAACTTAGAGAAAATATAGAATTACCTTCCATGTCTCTATCTCCCAGGATCTATTATGTTAGAAACTCAGATTCTCTTCCCTTTTCTTTCTTTCTTTCTTTCTTTCTTTCTTTCTTTCTTTCTTTCTTTCTTTCACTTTTTATTTTCTATTATTTATTAAACATTTTAGAATTTTTTACACTTTCTAACATCCATTTTCTTCTCTTCATCTATTGATCTCCTATGTAGCAATGGAGTTCATGGACCACCTTGTGTGGACCCCTGCAGCAAGATTAATCCAATTGTTACCATCTAAGTGTTATACACATATAAAAATGGTGACGCCAAATAGAAAGACTGGCTCAGCTCTGGAAATGCCCTGTCTGGATTTGACTCCTGTTGCTATGAATTCCTCTTAGAGAACTAATTTCCTTAGCTTCACACAGCCGTAGACTTATCATCTATACAGCAGCTGCTACAATAGCACTTTCCTCATAGGGCTGTTAGGATTTAGTGTGTTAGCTCACGTCAAGTGTTGGAGTAGCTCCAGGCGTGTAGTAGGCATGATGCATGCACACTAGCGGCACTAACCAACATCTGCTTCCTCTCTCTGCAGTGTGTCCTTCACTGGATTCCGTTCTTTGCCCAAACAAAGCTGTCAGGAGATCAGTTCCATCTTGCTGAGTGAACATTCCCTTCCAAATAAGGGCATTTTCCTTGCTTGGCATGCAAGGTGCTGTCAAACTCACCCCTTACTATTTGCTAACAGACTTCCTTCTTGTCCCGAGAGCAGCTCCTGAGGCCTCTTTCCAAAGTCTGTCCCCTGTGTGTCAAGATGCTCTTTTATTCTCTGTTCTCTGGTTGCCCCGAAGGTTACTTCATTTATTTCTTTGGGAGGAGTCCATACGTGATAACCACATCTCTGTCATTTCTGTCCTTCCTCTTTCTCTCCATCTCTTCTCATCACCCCTAGTTCACATCTCTCCTTTGTTAGTTACATGCATATTCGTATATATGTAGGCATGCATATGTATATGCACACATGTATATAACCTCCTGAGTCCACTTACCTTTGCTTGTGTGCACCTGTGTCCAGGGCTGACCATGTGGGATTTGGGATTGGACAATCACCTAGAGTAGCCTCTTCAATGCTTTCAACTAGCCCTCAGTCTCTGTCTCTGTCTCTCTCTTCTTCTGTCTCTCTGTCTCTGTCTATCTCTATGTCTCTGTCTCTCTCTCTGTCTCTCTCTCCTGTCTCTGTCTCTGTCTCTCTCTCTTTCTCTCTCTCTCCTTAGCGGCGTTTACTTCCTTCCCTTTATTCACTAGAGTCTGGTGTATCCACATCTGTGAGCTGAGCTCTCCTTGCAGACTTTGCCTCCGTGTTATTGAAGCCCACTTCTAACAGGCAGGTGAGGGAATGCTTACGTCTGAAAGCCACAGAATCTCTGTCATACCTGTCACAAAGACAGCTCTGCCATAGGACCACAAGCTCACCATAGACAATATAGGTTGAGCGTAGCAGTCTTGTCTCATGACTTGACTTAAAAACACAGGAAAGGCCTGGTTTGGCTGAGACCTGTAGACAAATCCTATGGATAGAGTGTTGTGTATTTGAGGAGATTTGAGTTGGCTCACATAGTGGGTAATCTTGGTCGTCAGCTTGACTGGACCTGGAGTGATTTAGCAGGCAAGTTGTTGGATTTTCTTTACCAGTTTAATTGAATTGGGAAGGACCATCATAATCATGGGCTGCATCTTCTAGTGGCAGCCAGATTAGAGAAGTCTAAGATAGAAAACCTCTTGCTTTTTGCCTACTGCCTTCATGTTGTGCTGGCACGTTCATCTACCTGGCTTGTGTCTTGTTGTAGTAGCCACCACTGCTGGCACTGTTCACTGGCATCAGAGCCCAGTGTCCTCTGCATCTTGTGTGGACTGAAGATCCTTCAGGAATCTTCCAGGCCTTCACCACCATACTAGGACTGCTGAGGCATCCGGCTTTGTGGACTGGGCAGCTTCTGGCTTCTCAGCCTCTTCAGGGCGAAGGCAGCTGTTGATGGTCTGCCTAGATCATTATCATATAAGCAAATGTAATAACCCCCCCTTATCATTCTGTTCCACTGGAGAACACTGCCCTAACCCAGATCCTAATAGGTCTGACTATCTCCACTTGTGGGCAGAGCGGATTGATTCTATACTGATTATTGATACATAGTCGATGTACCTGGAAAACACACACACACACACACACACACACACACACACACACACACACACAGAGAGAGAGAGAGAGAGAGACAGACAGACAGACAGACAGACAGACAGAGACAGAGACAGAGACACAGAGAGAGACAGAGACAGAGACACAGAGAGAGACAGAGGGAGAGGGAGAGGAAAAGAGAGAGAAGGGAGCACCCGTGGGATCATTTTCCCTGGTCTTTACAGCAAATCTTCTAAACTCCTGAGGGTATAAAAGATAAGGGGGTGGGGGGTGGGAGTGGGAGGAGTGGCTGCCAGGAGGAAAGAAGAAAGTCTCATCACTATGGAAACAGCCTTCTGTATTCCTGCATTGGTCTTTGAGTACCAGGTGGTTCACAAACAGCCCAGAAGCAACTGAACTTCTGTCAGGGAGAAGAGCGTTCGCTTTACCCATGGGCCCATCACTCCTGCACGATTTCAGAGCTCTGATAGTGTACTGGTTTGTTGCTGTTATGGCTGTTTGTTTGGTTTAGTTTTAGTGTTTTTTTTTTTTTAAACAAGTTTGGAAGCTAGTTTTCCTTTAAATGACTAACGACAGAATGTAGCAGTGGTGAAAGCCTTGGATTCTCCCCTCCCCGGCATTTCCACAGCACAGCTTACTGCTAGGCAGGCATGGCTAATCACATTTATGATTTCACCTTGCTTCATCAAATGGAATAAGACAACCTTCCTGGTAGTAAAGCACTCCAAGATTCCAAGAAACCGTTTAAAAGATTTATTTATTTATTTATTTTATCCAGAGTTTCTTGCTACTTAAAAATTATAATCATTATTGTTATTGCTTTGTGGAAGTTGGCTCTTTCTGCCTTTATGTTGGTTCGAGGGGGCAAAGTCAGTAAGCACTTTCCACTGCGGAGACACCTTGCTAGCCCTTTTCGCTGAAGCTTTAATAGTGATCTTTCCAGTTGAGATCTTGTAAATGGAAAATGACTCCTCCTAAAATTGGCCACCCTTATTCTGCTATGTGACCAATTTCAAATACAGTTCTCCAAGGCACAGATGGAGGCATTGGTTTCCTTTCAGTGCAAACATCTCCAGTTAACATTTAAGTCAGGTATCACTCCCGAGGCATCTCGGTTTCTTCTCCTGTTGCTGTGGTAAATAGCTCACAAAACCAACTGAAGGGGATGGGTTTATATTAGCGCATAGTTCAAAGTTCAGTTCCCCATGGCAGTGGAAGTCACGGCACAGCAGCTTTGACGTGGCGGATTCGCATCACATCCACACTTTGGGGACAGAGCCACCAGTGAGGACTGTGGCTCACCCCATTGTCTAGGATCCAGGGTTCTCCAGGCACCCAGGTAGCGTTTACTAAACACCCCCGGAATGTTTCAACTGTGACTTACAGATCTCACAATTTGCCCAAGTAGATACTATGATGAGGACCTAGCATTAGTGATGCTAACTGCAGTGTACTGAGCGTGACCCCCCCAGGTCTGGGGCAGAATCTTTAGCTCCACAGTCTCACTCAGTCTTCTGGACTTGCCATGCCTGGCTCACTGAGGACTCACTCATGTGTGGCTCATGAGCTTTAAGGGCAACGTGCCCAAGACCAGACAGGTGTCAAAAATTAGAGCTAAGATTTGCATCAGTCCACACAGTCCCCACTGCCTAGGCACACTGATCTCTAGTTTTGAACATGGATTTTGTCCAAGTTTATAATTGAAGTTTGCTTTTCTTGGGCAGTAGAAAGTGAAATAGCAGGATGTTGCCTCATGTGTCATTTGTGGGGGTCCTCAAATTTTTGATATATACATTGTCAACTGATAGTTGTTTTTATTTTTGTTTATTTTATTTTTATTTTATTTTTATTGGAGGCAGGCTGGCCTTGAACAGCAGCAATCCTCCTGTCACAGCCTTCCAGGCGCTGGAATGACAGCTATGAGGCCCAGCATCTGGCTTATCAAATAGTTTTAATGGTCTCTAGTGAGCATGTTAATACTGGTGCTATAAGGGAAGGTTCTCGCTTTGCATTTTAAATGTAACTTTAAGTGAAAATGTCATATCAGCCATATGTTTAAATTCTATCAATTGATTGAAGCATTTACTATTGAAAGACTAAACGGCTTCAAATTATGGGCGACGATTACAGCTGTTAAATTGATGCGCTGAAAACTGTTACAATAAACATTGAAATGGTCATCGGGAAAACTGGGAACAAGTTTGGTAGTTAATAACTTGATTCTTTAGTTAGATGAAAAAGATACATAGACATAGGGGAGAGGAGTAGGGGAAAATGGGAAGGAGGGAGGAATGGGAGGATACAAGGGATGGGCTAACAATTGAGATGTAATATGAATAAATTAATAAATAATTAAAAAATTAAAAAATAAATAAAAATAAAAAGATAATTATTTACTTTTGGGGGGTGGGGCTGGGCAATAGTGCTGATTGGATCCAGGGCTTCACACATGCTAGGGAAGGGCTTTACCATTCAGCCATATATCCAGCAGCCCTCTGGTTACTTTTTATTTCTGGGACAGTTTCACTAACTTGCCTGGATTGGTCCCTATTTTCCCCAGTCTGCTGAGTAGCTGGTATTATAGACCTGAGACACCATCATGGCCATTATATACCTTGGAGGAAAAGAAAAGAAAGAAAAAAAAAAGGAAAAAATTTGGATAGTGATTACAAGACGGAATATAATTCGATTATATTAAAATGCTACTCTCATTTTTTGGTATACTTATATTTTTTTAAAATACTTTTTTTAGGAACTGTGCTTAATTTGAACTTCTATGTGGGTCTTGATTCTTGTAAAAAAAATAAGAAGAATTTTAAAACACGGGATGTCAAAGTTGCCACCGCAAATTTTATAAAGAAAGAAAAGTCCAAAATCATGTACAGCAGAGCCTGGAATGAGTCATTTTTGATCTGGACAGATAAAGATGTAAAGACTATGAAGAAAAAAGGGAAAATTTCATGGAGAAGCGGCCTCTCCAATATGTAACATATTGCCAATCAAACCTTAAAAAGAGAGATTTGCTAAAACAAAACAAAACAAAACAAAAATAAAACAAGCAAAAAAACAAAAAACGAATCTTCAAGAAGATTATTTCTTGTAAATGGCTCTTCAGAGGCTGGAAAGAGTGGAAGATGGCTGAGCTGATAGCTCCAGACCGCTAGTCAGTTTTCAAATCTGAGGGTGAAGGTCGTTTTCCTTCTTAGGTTTTCCAACTGTATGAGTCTAAAGGCGCAGAGCTCCTTACAGAAAGTGTGCTCTGGAAAACGCCAGCCCTGCAGTATGTTCTGTTCTGCATATGAAGAGAAAAACAGTGCTTGACAGACCCCTGGAAAGTAACTGTTCTTGACTGTGTGATAACAAATGACACTAAGAAATGCTCACTAAATAAGCAAGCAGTACTTTGCAATGCTCTGCTGGCATTTCTTATTTAGAATTCAGATTGTATACGCTCTTTCTGAGAGAGCTGCATTTAACTTTGTAATTTCCAGCCAACTAAAGTTACTATCCCTTGGCCACTTAGTATTCATCCCAGATATGAGTCACAACTTCTCCTGCCCCAAATCGAGTCCTTCCTGTCCAGAGGCCTCACAAACATTTCTTCCTTTCATTTTTAAAAGTTTCTATTTTTTTAATGAAATTTTTTATAAATTGTATTTTGATCATGTTTTATCCTTCCTCAACTCCTTCCACATCCTCTCCACCACCCAACCAACATCATGTATTTTCTTTTTCTTTTCTCTCTCTGTCTCCAAACTCCACAAGAAACAAAACCAACAAAGAAAAAACAAACAAAACCCAGCCAGAAAAATCCCACAGGAAAAAAAATAAATAAACAGAAACAAAAATAAAAACAAACAGGCAGAGGACGGGGGTGGGGAGGCAAAACAAAGTAATACAAAAGAAAAAGTCCACAAGAAGGGCCATTGAGTTTGTTTTATGTTGGCCAACCATTTCTGAGCATGGGGCCTGCTCTGGACTGTGGTTCATAGACCCAGTGAGATTCCACTGGTGGAAAAAAAAAATGGATTTTTTCCTTTGTCGTTAGACATCAGTTGGAGATAGCTTCCTGTGTCAGCTTCCTCCCCGCAGCACTGGGACTCCCGCTGGCTTGATTCTGCGCTGGCCCTGTGCGTGCTGCCCCAGTCTCTGAGTTTCTATGTGCATCAGATCTATGGTGTCTGGAAGACCCTGTTTCCTTGGCATTCCTCATTACCTCCAACTTTTACAGTCCTTCGCCTCTTCTCTAGAGTTCCCTGAGCCTGAGGGAAGCAGTTTGATGAAGACAGCTCTCAGCACGAGATCCAGTTTTGGGTCTCTGTGTTACCTCTCATCTACCCCAAGAAGTCTCTCTGATTTCGGTTGAGCGAAGCACTGATGTATGGGTAAAACAGTAGCTCACTGAGCTGACTGACATGTTTTAAAACTTAGAACTACGTGAAGGGTTTCCCACACACTCAAGCAAGGGCAGCTCTGGTCCAGCGCCATGTCTTGCTTTCTTGACTTTTCTCATGGGGAGCCTCCCCCCCCCCCCCCCCCCCCCAGTTTTCTACAGAGCCACTAGCAATGTTCGCTGCTTGCTTAGCCAGAGTGATTTCTCCTTAATTTGAGGGGTGGAAGGGCTTTGAAAGGCTCATAAATCCTTTCTGTTAAAACAAAACCGGATTGCCTCCTGGGGGAAGTGTCACTGTGTCGTTAAGCGCAGCCACTTGGTGGCGCCAAAAAGTAAGACCAGCTTGTATAGACTCCGAGAAATAACTTGTCCCTTACGAAGAGAAAAGGGAGGATAAATGCGCACTTTTGGAGAAAAGTGTAATTACTTTGGGTGTACTTTTCTTCTTTTTGAAAAAAAAAAAAAAAAAAAAAAGGTGGTCAGTAGTCCAAGGAGCAGGCATAAACTGTAGAAACCTCTCAATTCCCTTAATCTTGGCCTATTTAAACTCAGCTGCCTCGGCTTTCCGGTACGTGCCTTGGGAACGGTACTAACAGCTGTATCTCATGTGTTTAAAGAGCCCCGGACTATGTGCATCACACGATATATCATATAAACCTTTTTTTTTTTTTATTCGAGAAAGTTTCAAATCTTGACAACACTGTAGTTAGAACAGTAACCATTACCGACAATTTACACGGAGAAGCTGACTAAAGAGAGTGGTGCAGGGAAGATTTGAACCCACCATCAGTTTCCACAAGTGGAGACTTCATCTCGGCAGTTGGTTTGTGTCTGAATATGTGAGTGTGTGTACATCTGTGCATTCAGATACGCGTACATGTGGCTTTTGTCAACGCGGTTGTTGAATGTTTCTATGGCTCTTCACCTTAATTTTCGAAACAGATCTCTCACAGAAGCTGTGGCTTGCCCTTTGTCTAGACTAGCTGGCCAGCAAGCCCCAGGACCACCCCTGTCTTCGCCTGACTAGTGTTAGGATTACACACATGTGCTGTGGCGCTCGCTTTTGCATAGGTGCTGGGGGGTGGGATCTGCGCTCCGACCCTCATGCTTGCCCAGCAGGCTCATGATCCCCCCCCCCCCCCCAGCCATCTCCCCCACGAGGAAGAGCCTTTTAAACATGCGCACCCCGCGCACGGTCTGGTATCATATCAGATACCATGACATCAGAAAGACAGCTTGTTGCTGCGTTGCTATCAAGGGGGAGATGACACACATGGAACTGTCTGTGAAGCGTGCCTTTAAAGGTTCATAGGCACATTTGGCCAGGGACTCCAGCCTCGCCCGTATAATGCTTTTGGAGTGTAACAGTGGCAGATAATTCCGGCATTAGCCTGATGTCTCTATATGGCCGTCTCCAGCAACAGTCTGTTTCATGAGGTAGCTGTGCTCTTCCTTTGACTGTTAGAAAAAGAGCTTCCCTGCAATTATAGCCAGAGGGACTAGAGGCTACATCTCCAAACTGAGCCCTACAATAAGAGGTGAAATACCCTGTCTAAAAATATAAGGTGCAGATAGAGACAACCAGCCTTGACCTCTGGCCTCCATTAACCCATGTACACACACGGAGAACATATACATATGAAGACTCCCGCTCTCCGCCCCCTCAAACCCACCCCCCCACCCCCGATTGCTCAATGTGGCTTTAATGTCTCTTTTACTGCGCTGTTGTTATTTGTTGGTTACAAGGGATGTGTAGGAAGCTGTTTTGGGTGCTGCCAAGCACATTCTAGCCTTCTTAGCTAATTAACTCACCTGTGCTGTTATCACTGAGGCACGGCCAGGGAGTCCTGCATGGGACCAAAATCAACCCAGGACCTCAATGCTATGGCAACCCGAAAGACCATGTTCCCTTCCTCTGGAGGATGGTTTTATAGGTCCTTTCTCTTGACAGAGGATTTTGCTTCTTTGCCTAATAAGTGCCTCTGCTGGAAGAGTGATGTAGTGACTGAGTGAACGGCAGCAGAAACTAGAACGTTGGCAGGCAGGCAGGCTTGTTGCAAGGATAAAAATAAGTTGACATTGAAGTTCTGCAGCTCTGTAATTTGGTTGCTGGGATACTCTGGTCCAGAATTTGTGGGCATCGAGATTGTGACTACTGGCCAAAATTCGTGTTTTGGGATTATCTGTGAATTTTAATTATCCTTTTCTTACCTTCTATTTAAAAGGATAATGGAGATCTGGCTATATAAGATTTAGAAGCGCAGTAGCTTTTGGGAATCTGCTTCTAGACTTAGGAGTAAGACAATGACTTTGGAGGTGGGGATAGAAATCTCTTTTTATCCCTAAGGGTTCTTTGCATCAACTGCATGCAACTTCTGTCTTGTTTAGACAAGTTACTGAGCTGTCATCTATTGCTGTTTGCAGTAATTTTGCATCTCCCAGAAGCATGCATGAAAGCTTTTGGAGGGAGTCATGGACCTATTGCCAGGACATTGTCTGTCTTCAGGAAGAAAGGACAGATCAGCAGATGTGACCCTCCTTTTTTTTTTTTTTTTTTTTTTAAAAGGCTTTTGTTTCTGATGACCTGGGGTGGTCACAAGGCTGGAAAGGAGACATGACATGATATAATGAAAATTCTGTCTGTTCACTGTCTCCTCTGCCCAGTCATAGGCTTTTCAGTTTCTTTATTAACCAATCAGAGATAATTGGGGAGTAATTTTTTGTACAACATTGGGGTAGGTGATTCCTCAGTACCAGTGACAATACCAGAATCTGTTATCATTTAGTTCAATGCAGGTTCAGCATTTAACAACTGAATATACAGAGACACACCTTAATGCCATGGGAATGAAAGTCACCTCTACAGAGGATGAAGACGCTTACTTGTCCTTGTGGTTCCTCATCACAGCTCATCATGGAGGAAGTCAGGACTGGTACTCAAACCGGGCAGGAACCCGGAGGCAGGAGCTGATGCAGAGGCCATGGAGGATGCTGCTTACTGGCTTGTTCCTCATGGCTTGCTCAGCCTGCATTCTTATAGAACCCAGGACCACCAGGCCAGGGGTGGTACAACTCACAGTAAGCTGGATCCTCCTAAATCAAACATCACTCTAAAAAAATGCAGCTCAGGCTTGTACACTGATTTGTCTCAAGTGAAGTTTCCCCTTCCCAAATTTCTCTAGCTTATATTAAGTTGACACAGAAGTAGCTAGTATATGTAGGATTTCTTTGTAATTATAGACACTAACTAGATCAGTACTAATTACCATTGAATTTAAGTAACTATTTTTATTGCTTTGTCAATAGAAACAACTAATAATCAAATCTTTAATAGTAGTGATTTTGTGGTTTTGCTTTGTTTGTATCAAAGGATAGGCAATGATAGATCTTAATGTCTGTAGTGTCCCTTGGCTGAACTGTTTTCTCCAGGGATTCAGTTTGCCAGATCTAAGTCTGTTTGCTTACTCCTTAAAAACCAATACTCGGAAGATAAGATGTTGGGAAGAAAAATTAGTTATTCACATCTCTGGAACATGAAAAAGTGTATGAAGCTGCATCTATCTCCCTACCCTAAGACCATCCCTACAAATAAGACCATCAGGTATGCAAATAGACGTTTATTGGGAGGAGATACAGCCGGGGTACAGGTGCTGATGGACAGGGAGATGGTGAGTACGTGTAGTGTTTGTCACCCCCACCCACCTCTGGCTGGAACATCAAAGTTGCCCTCTGATCTTGCAAGGATAGTTTCTATAGTTCTTTAGGCAAACATGACTTTCTAGGAGGCAAATCTCATAGCTTGTGACTTGTGTTAGTTGAGGCACAGAACCAAAATCAAGAGTGTTACACATTCTGAGATTATCTGAAGAGAACCAAATATCTGGGTTCCAGAAATACAAAGGAAGCTTTTCAAGTTCATATCTTCAGCCTTTGGGTGTCACTTTTCTTTAGAATGTAAGGGATGGAGCCAAAGGGGCTGAAGCTAAAGAAACTCAGCCAAGGAAAACTCACAAAGGGGCAGTGTTGTGACTAGGACATCCGCCAGGTGAAAGCTAGTCAAATATGTTGTTTGGTGTTGATTCTTGTGTGTGTGTGTGTGTGTGTGTGTGTGTGTGTGTGTGTGTGTGTGTTCTGGGTATCAAACTCAGGATGTCAGGGAAGCATCCTACTCATTGGATTATCTCCTTAATCAAGATGTTAATTCTTTAATTCACCATTTAAAAAAAATATCTAAAATACTTCAGGTTTGGGGTTCAAAGAGGAAAGTGAAGTGAATTGCTATTTGGGTAAGAGATTAAGTAAAAGGATTTATTAACACCATAGATAAGACAGACAGCAGCCTGGTGGGGCTCTGAAGAGAGTGGAGCCCCTTCTAGAGAAAGGAGGGAGGGTCTATGTCTTCATGACTGATAGAAAGCCAAAAGTATGTACTTGCTGCCAGACTGTGAATAAGTTAGCAACGAGGATAGGGAAGGCAAGAATCTAGAAAAATAAGTCAGTGTTATCTCTAGAACCCAAATCACTGTAGTTTCAGGGATTAATACAACTCAATGAACATGCAGGGACTTTACAAGATGGAGTGGGCCTAGCTAATACCATTCTTCCTGCTTCTTCTCCCACATTCTTCTATTTGAGTGGGTGTTTTTTCTCTTCCCCTGATTTATTGCACCATAGCTTTTTTTTTTTTTTTTTGAGTGGCTTTTTTTCCCCCTGCAAAGTCCAGCCATTATAATGAGATATACACAGTATACTTCAGCTCCCATTTTAAGAGCTAAAAATCTTCAGGTAGATAAATTTGTTTCTAAGCTGAAGTATTTTAATTATAATAGAAGAGCCAGCCCTTTGAAAGATCTCCTCAGCAATGACTCCCTTGCTACATAAAAGTCTCCTTTTGTGATGTAAATAATGATCCTTTGTTTCATCTGTTGACAAGAGCTAAATCTAGAGTGGATGATCTCAGAGAACAATGTTAGAACAAGATTAGAAAGCTTATCACTTCTAAAATGACTGGGTTTAAATAAGGATCACAGGCACAGGGTTGTCATCAGCTGTCAAGGTTAAATTGTAAGAGTGGAAAATTCTAGAATAGTGCCACCTGGTACTTCAAAGGCCTGGAAAAAATGTTTCTTTGTACTTGATCTCAGTCCATCACTCCAGTGACTCAATATCTGTTTCTCTAATATAGTTGTTACATCTTATGCTGTATCTTTCATTTTGTTAGTAATGAGTATAATTACTGACACTCAGGAACCGTCCCTTAAGTTAATGTACTGCAGAAGAGTTCATGAAATAGCATGTGTAGAGGCCTGGAGCTTTCCATAGCCAGGCAGCTACATTTGCTCTTAGAATATCATAGAATCTACAGTTTCAAATCATGGTTGTGCTAGAGTTTTACAGCATAACCTCAGGCTTTGGTTTGGCCACTTATTCTGATATGTCAATTAAAAAGATGGGTAATGGTAAAAAGCAGAGGGGAGGTTTTATTCAGTGTAGCCACACTGGGAAAAATAAGAGTACAGTGTCTCCAAGTCCATCTTTGGTAGCTGACCAAACATTAGATTTAAAAAGGAGTAACGGGGCAGTGTTGGGTCAAGGCATGCTTGCTTGCTCGTTGTCTTGGCACTCTGTCTGGTGAGGGATGTAAATACTTGGAAGGACAGCTTGGGTCTCAGGGGACTGTAGTTCTCTTTCAGGATGCTGCCTCACCTTTGTGGATAACTGCCTAAAGGGCAGCGTGGCCTTGAGACCATGCTGTTCCTGGAAACCACGGTGTGACTATTGGTTTAGGACAGCTCTGCGGGCACCTTTTAGGGTCTGGAACAGGACATTTAAGCAATCTAACAATGAAATGCTATGGTTACTATTGTCTTTGTGGTGTCAGCCTTTTAAGGAGGATGTAATAGGTTGGGGGTGAAGGGTTTCTACATAGGCCCTGCTGGAGTGACTGACATGCCCACATGAAGTCAGGCCTAGGGATCTGAGCTGAAGTCAGGGAGACAAAGCGAGCTGAGGCAACCCACTCTTAGGTGCAGCCAAGTGAGGTCAGTGCAAAAGCAGCTCCTGAGCACCCTTCACAGTACCACGTTGTAGAGCTTTTGGAAGCTATCTTATGAAAAGGTCACCTTCCTATTAGCATATACAATGTAGGACTCAGACGACTCCTGAAACACTCACTCTCTTCCAAGCCACCTAAAAGACTGTTAGTAAGACGTAAACTTCCTGTTCATTTCTAATGCTTTAATAGAGAGCCACAGCATATGCAACAACCGGTCGATGTTAGCTGTAGTTTTGGTGACACACATATGCACCAGGGTAGCTGACATTTGCCTAAAGTATGAAAAAAGACTGGTTAAAGTTAGTAATGGAGTTGACAAGTTAAAAATGGTATTTTAGAACACCCCCACGATTATTTCGTAACTACTATTTTTTCTTAAACAGTGTGCTAATTAGAGGTAATTCTTAAATAATTAACAAAGACGAACATAGCTGAATTTTTTTCTTTCTATTAGAATTTAAAGGAAAAAGAATTCCGCAGGACTCCACCAAACTTCAAGGCAGATGCAGCTTTCCTCTTCCTGTGGACCCTCTCATCCTGCCCTCCCCCCATTGTAGCCCATTTCCCATTCCTTTGTGTCAGCCACCTTTACGGAATCACTCTCTACCTGAGACCCCACTGGCTGCAGGTGCCTGTGAATCAGGTAGCTGGTCTGCGTTCTCCTTCCTGTCCTCCACTGCAAATCTTTCCGTCTAAACCTTAACCCTCTAGGCGACCTTTCATAGGGGCTTGTCTTCCCTCTCTGCCTCCGTTCCCTACGGACTCCTACAACTCTTGTGGTGGAGCCAGCTTTCTTTCTTTCTGAGGACTCTCTTCATACTCACATCTAGTCCACCTCCTCCTCCTAATGTGAGTCACTAATATTTAGAAACACAGTCTACCTGGGAACTCCCAGTGGGGACACCTAGATAAAGATTGAACCAAATTCACTAAAGGCGGAGAGAGAAGTTACAAGTTGATAAAATTAGAGTTAGAGACGAAAAAAGGGAGAGAACAACAGACATAGAGGAAATCAAATGGACACAATAATTAATAAGGACACACTATAAAAACCTGTAGTTCCCCAATTGGAAAATCTAAAAGAAATGTATTGGAAGGACCCTGCTGTTTGAGGTCGCAGTTCTCCAGGTCTGGATAGCCATTCATAGCTTGGGGTTAGGTGGGGGACTCCCTCTCCCCAGCAGGGCCTCCGGCTCTCTGCCTGACTCCATCTGGAGAGTGTCTTGAGACATAGATGCCCCTGACTACATCTGATATATGGCCCTTGACACAGCTTCCTGTTAGCTCTCCCCTCCCTGCGCCTATAGGATAATTAGGTACTGTGTTCCTGCTCATATGATAGGAGCATGCTGCCAAATGCAAAACAAGCATCCTAAAAGTGCCCGGTTCCAGCCAATTATGAATGCCTACCCTGCAAGCCCCCCCCAGCCCCCCAAGGGCTATATAGCCTTTGTTCTCTCTTAGTAAACTAGAATTAGCTCCTGACATGGTTCCTGCAGTGATTCATCTCCATTGTGCTTATGCCTTGCGTCTCCTCTTCTGCTCCTCCTGCCTTGGTGGGCTTCCCAAGGAAGAGGAGAACTGCAGAAATGGATACATTTTTTAAAATCTATACCACCTAGCAAAGTTAAACAAAGACCAGGTGAGCAGTTTAAACTGATCAATGATCAGCCTAGTGCGTTAGAAGCAATAAGTTCAAGTCTCCCAACCAAAACCCATACAGGGCCATATGGCTTCAGCACAGAATTTCAATGTGTCTTCAAAAATGAATTAACACCAACATTCCTTAAATTATTGCACAAAACAGAACCAGCTGAACAAGTCCACATTGTCCTGATACCTAAACCCCACAAAGACGCAACAAAGAAAGAAAATTACAGACCAATTACCCTTATGAACATAGATGCAAAAATACCCAATAAAATACTTGCAACCCAAATACAAGAATACTTCAAAAAGATCATCCACAGTGATCAAGTAAGCTTCATCTCAGAGATGCGGGAATGGCATGATATGTAAATTGATACAAAACCATATATATGATTATTTCACTAGATAGAGGAAAGGACTTTGACAAAATCCCACATCTCTTTATGATAAAAGTTTTGGGTAGATTAGGAATACAGGGACATACCTCAGCACAGTAAGGCAGTTTACAACAAGACTATAGCCAATATCAACATAAATGGAGAGAAACTCAAAGCAATTCCACTAAAATCAAGAAGAAGACAAGATTGTCCATTCTCTCCATACCTATCCCATAGAGTACTTAAACTCTTAGCTAGAGCCATATGACACCTGAAAGATCAAGTGTATGCAAATTGGAAAGGAAGAAATCAAAGTATCTTTATAGGCCGATAATATGATTACATATACAAGTGACCCCTAAAAACTCCACCAGAAAACTTTTGCAGCTGATACATACTTTTAGCAAAGTAGTTGGATACAAAATAATCACACAAAACTAGCAGCTTTCTTATATACAGATGACAAACAGATTGAGGAAGAAACCAAGGAAACAATACCTTCCACAATAGCCTCAAAATATAATATCATGTGGTAGCTCTAACCAAACAAGTGAGATACTTGTATGATAAAATGAAAGACATTAAAGAAAGAAACTTAAGATATTAGAAGGTGGAAAGATCTCCCATGCTCATGGATTAGTAGGATTAATGTAGTTAAAAAATAGCCATTATACCTAAAGCAGTATACAGATTCAATGCATTCCCCATTAAAATTCCAACACAATTCCTCACAAAAGTTGAAAGGACAATTTTTAACTTCATATGGAAACACAAAAGTCCTCAGGATAGCTAAAACTATTATAAACAATAAAAGAATGGTAAAAGGTATCATATAGCTTTCAAATTGTACTACAGAGTTATAGTAATAAAAACAGCGTGGTATTGGCACAAAGACAGACATATTAATCAATGTAATCAAACTGGAGACTCAGTTGTAAATCCACAACCACCTGATTTTTGATAAAGAAGCCAGAAATACTCACTTGAAAGAAAGACAGCATCTGCTAGAAATGTTTCTGGTCAAACTGGATGGCTACACATAGAAAAATGCAAATAGGTCCATGCTTATCACCCTGCACAAACTCAACTCAAAGCGGATCACAGACATAAGCATAAAACCGGATACACTGAGCCTGATAGAAGAAAGTAGGGAATAGTTCTGCATCATTGTCGCAGGGGAGGACTTCCTGAGCAGAATACCAATAAGACACTAAGATCAACATTAAAATGACACCTCACGAACCTGAAAAGCTTCTGCATGGTATAGGACACCATCATTTGAACAAAGCTGCAGGCTACAACATGGGAAAAGTTTTTACTAACTACATACCTGATAGAGGGCTAATGTTGCAGGATATTTGATCAGACTGTGACCCCCCAAGATTATGTTGTTTACTTGAAGAACCTGTTTCTCGTTGTGGTATGGCTCAGCCCTAGCACACATCTTTAATCCAAGAGCTTTCTGCTTGAGGATTATAAGTAGGATTAAATAAAGTTAGCCAACCCTAGGTTAAGAGGTAGAGCAAGCAATCAGTTGACAGAAAGTGAAACATAGGGAAAAAACCATGGAGAATAAGAGGTAGTCAGGAGGACGATAGGGAGATGCCCAGGAAGTAGAGGGGAAAAACATCAATTTGAGGGTTTTTGAGATGGTGTGGGTAAGGAGGCTTTGTTTTTTTTCCTTTCGGGATGTCTTCTGAGGAGGAACATCAGATGGGTGCTTCTCTGCCTCTCTGATCAAGAAGGCTTTCACCCCAGCATCTAGCTCCCAAGTCTTTATTGGTAAAATCGAGTATTTGAGATTTTGTTAAAGATAACAGGCTAATATATAAGTTATAGGAAGAACTAAAAGAAACTGGATATAAGGAAACAAATTAAAAATTGGGTACATGGACCCTGAAGCCCAGGGAGGCTGGAAGAAAGATACCCAAGCAACCATCCTGGTGCTACAAGCAGGTGCCATTATGATTAGCAAGTAGATATGTGATGGAGCGATGGGAAAGATGGAGTACGAGGCAGAGAGATGAGAGAGAAAGCAAAGCTGAGTGATTCGTGCACTATAAAGAGAGGTGGAACTAGACACAACAGTGGTGAGGAGCAGGCAGATATGAAAGCTAGAGTATGATCCTGTGCAACCACATGAGTCCATGTTGATGTCTGGGCCTGACTGCCATCAAGGGCCATGTCTGGTCTGTGGCTCTACTGCAACAGGGGTCTGTGCTGATGTCTCTGGCCTGGAAAGCTACTGAAGGCCATCTGGATGTCAGTGGCCTCTGCTGCTACCTGAGGCCATGGTGACCTCTTGGCCTGGGCTGCCATTGAGGGCCATTTCTGAGTCCATGGTCCTGTTTCATCTGGGGTTGGTGTTGATGTTTATGACCTGAGTTACCACCAAAGGCCATGTGGATCTCCATGATCTGTGCTGCCAACTGAGGCAATGTGAATATCTGAGGACTTTGATGCTGTTGGGGATATACTGATCTGAGTGGCCTATGCTGCCACCTGAGGTCATGGTGCCATCTGGGCCCATGCTATTGCTGGGGGTCATGTCAGAGTCTGTATTGTTGTCCAAATCCTGTGTTACCACCAAATGCCATGTGGATATCCCTATTCTTGGCTCCTGCCTGAGGCCATGGTGATGTCTGGGCACTGTTCTGAGCTGCTCCCAACCCTCTCCTGCAGTGAGAGAGCTGGTCCTGCCCCTTGACTGGACAGCATGGGAGAGCAGGCTCTGGTGGCATGGGTGCAGGAGAGCTGTCCCTGCCCCTCATCTGTTATGTGGCAGTGTGGTCAAGGGAGAGATACCCAGCAGGAAAGCTAGCTCTGGTGGCATGGGTGCAGGAGACCAAACCCCTTACTAGCTGTAATGCTTAGGAAAGCTGGGTGGCACCTTGCCTGGCCAGCACAGTAGAACTGTAAGCTGACCCTGGTGGAGAGTTAATGGGCTGATGAACTCAGCTTTCACCTAGGCTCAGATCTAGGCCTCTGGGTTGGCCCACCCTAATAGGATCTAGTATTGATAGTATAGCAGAAGCCAGAGGACTTGAACCAGACCAATGACTCGTTGCAATGAACATTTACAAGTAAAACTGTTTGGGCTAAAGGGTATATATAGTGTGTGACATACCATGACACACTACAGCTTCCATTGTGAATTTTTAAATTTTTATTTTTTGTTTTCTTTTGAGATATGAAGGGACAGAGTGCTGAGTGGGATAAGGTGCATGATATGAATTTCACAAAGAATCAATAAAAAATTGTATACAAAGAATTCTCAAAAGTTGAAGCCAAATGGCTGAGAAACACTTAAAATAATGTTCAACAGGGAGCTAACAATCAAAACTACTTTTAGACTTCATCTTACACCAGTCAAAATGGACAAGATCAATGAAACAAATGACAGATCATGCTGGGGAGGATGTGGAGCAAAAGGAACACTCATCTCTTGTTGGTGGGAGTACAAACTTGTACAACCTCTAAGAAAATCAATACAGTGACTATTCAGGAAGCCGGGAATTGATTTACCTCAAGATCCAGATATACTACTCTTGGGCATATACCCACAGGATACTTCATCCTACTGTAGAGACACTTGCTCATCCATATTCTGTGTTGTTTCATTCATATTAGCCAGAAATTGGAAACAGCCTGATGTCCATCAGTAGATGAATGGATAAATAAAATTGTATATTTACACAATGAAATGCTGCTCATATATTTACAAAAATGTAATCATGAACTCCTCAGATAGATAGATGGAACTAAAAACAATCATCCTGAATGAGATTACCCAGACCCCAAAATATAAATATGGCAAGTATTTGCTTATACGTGGATGTTAGCTGTTAAGTCTGCTACAATACATATATAGAGGTTAGGTATAGGGTAAGGGACTGAGATCTGGGGGCGGGGGATGGAGAGGGAAGGATTTCCCTAGGAAAATGAAACAAAAAATATGCTTATGGATGGGCTATGTGTAGGGGATAGGGCTTGAAATGGGAGGAAAGGAGCAGAGAAGAAGGCCATAAGGAAGAGAATACAGGAGCAACAGCTAAAACTAAGGGGCATTTGAAGGATCATATGGAAAGCCAGTATAGCGGAAGCTTTAAAAAATATATGAAATACATCTAAATGTAATCATAAAATAACAGGGTAGACAAACTCTCAACTAGACATCTCTTATCACCAAATGATGAGAGTCCAGAGGTGGTTTATGTCTGATTCAGTTGTTGGCTATAGGAGTCTCGTAGAAATCCCCAAAGAGGCTAAGAGCCAGTGGGGATAGAAGACCCCAAGGAAATAACAGAGCTGACATACACATGAATTCACAGAGACTGTGGCAGCATGCACAGGGCCTGCACATGTCTAAGCTGGGTGGGGTCCCTGCAGTTAGAGGGAAAGTAGACACAAGCCCCATCCCTAACCCAGAAGCTCTCTCCAACTGACTGTCATTTACAAAGGAAAAATTAGCTGTGTCTTACTTGGTATACAAACACTTAAGGGAAGACCCCATGCCCAGCAATAGATTGTCAACACACACACACACACACACACACACATCCTCAATGTTATTTTTGGAAAGTTGTGTCTTATAATGTTTTGTTTGGGCATTTGTTTTACCTTATACATCTTATGGTTTTAGATTCTGTGGTTGCTATAAGCTTTTTGTGTGTCTCTATGACTGTATATGTTTCCTGTGCTATTTCTTTGTCTCTTTTTTCCTGTTTTAAATGCCTGTTTGCTTTCTAATGAGAGAGAGACAGAGAGAGAGAGAGAGAGAGAGAGAGAGAGAGAGAGAGAGAGGTTGTATTTGGGTAGGGAGATCTGGAAGGACTTGGGGAAAGGGAAATTGTCAGAGTATCTTGTATGAAAAATTTTAATAAAAATAAAAATTACAATAAAAAAGAATTCAGGGGAGAACTCACTAATATGTGTCCAGAGAGAATTTTTATTTGTGTTTTCTTGTAATCTATTGTTCTGTGCATGTATATATAAATAATTACTGAGATACAGCTGAGGAAAATAACTTGCATCCTCCCCCCCTCCGCCGCACGCAGTGAGCATTTTATTGTGGCTTTTTCATACCATTATACAGAAAGCATTTTCCAGAGAAGCTTGGGCTATTGTCCACTGTTGGTTTTACTAGTTTATCTTACAATGTTTTTCATTGTTAGACACTTAAGATTTTTAAAACTTTCATCATGACAAATAATAGGAAGAACATAACAATCCTAGAAACAGAACCGATATGCAGAAGACATGGCCTCCAGGAAATTGCCGTGTGGGAAGAGTTAGTGACAGAAAGTACATTCTCTGTTCTTCTGTGCAAAGCCAATTAATTCTCTGAAGAGCACTTGCCAGTTTGGTAAAAGGACAATGCAATAGTGTCAAAAGAACAATTCTTCAGTGTCATAAGAACAATGGCTACAGTGACATAAGAACAGTGCTACAGTGTGGTAAGAACAGTGTTACAGTGTGATAAGAGCAATGCTACAGTGTCATAAGAACAATTGCTACAGTGTCATAAGAACAGTGCTACAGTGTGATAATGACAGTGCTACAGTGTGATGAGAACAATGCTACAGTATCATAAGAACAGTGCTACAGTGTGATAAGAACAGTGCTACAGTGTGATAAGAACAGTGCTACAGTGTGATAAGAACAGTGCTACAGTGTCATAAGAACAGTGCTACAGTGTCATAAGAACAGTGCTAGTGTCATAAGAACAGTGCTACAGTGTGATAAGAATAATGCTACAGTGTGATTTAGTTTACGTTTGCTGGGTATTGGGAAAGTTCATGTTCCTTATGTTTACTGCCCAATTCTAGCCTTTTTTTTCTGTGAATTTATGTACAAGCTTTCCTCATTTGTCTAGTGTTTGTGTCTTAGTGGCTATTTCTCCTTCTTTGAGATAGGGTCTCACTTTGTAATCCTACTAACCTGGAATTCACTATGGAAACCAGACTGGCTTCAAATTGTGTCAATAGGGAACTTGTTAATGAATATTATTTTCATTCTGGGAGTGGAACAGGAAGGATTTAGTCTCAGTTCTTTACTCAACACACCTTTAAAATTTCTTTTTATTTTTCTGAGCATTTAAGTGAGGGTTCCTCAGCACCGTATTGGGAACATGGCTACCCCATCTGAAGTGTAGCTGTAAGTGTCAAACAGGAGAGACTGATTTAATTTTGTCTGGAGACATTAATCAACTGAATGTTGGGGTATTGATTATTTACTAAGCACCTACCTCTTTTTTTTTTTTTTTAATTAGAAATTTTATTTTATTTTTTTATTTTTTTTAATTAATTTATTCTTGTTACATTTCTATGGTTATCCCATCCCTTGTATCCTCCCATTCTCCCCTCCCTCCCATTTTCCCCTTATTCCCCTCCCCTATGACTGTTCCTCAGAGGGATTACCTCCCTCTGTATATGCTCATAGGGAATCAGGTCTCTTCTCAGTGACCTGCTGTCCTTCCTCTGAGTGCCACTAGGTCTCCCCCGCCAGGGGACATAGTCAGATGTGAGGCACCAGAGTACTTGAGAAAGTCAAATCCCTCTCTCCACTCAAGTGTGGAGACTGTCTTGTCCATGGGCTAGATCAGGGTAGGGGTTTAAATTTTTCGGCCTGTATTGCCCTTGGCTAGGGCCTTAGTTTGAGCGGGACCCCATGACCCAAATCTGCCTATCATAATGTTCTACTTGTAGGTTTCTAAAACCCACTGGATCCTTCTACATTGCTATTCACCCATTGTTCTCTCATCTAGAGTCCCAATAGGATGTCCTTCCCTCGGTCCCAGTTTCCTGGTAAGGGAAGGCTTTCGTGGGACATGTCCATTGGGCTAGTATGCAGCTATAAGTGAGTATATACCATTTGAGTCTTTCTGCTTCTGGGTTAACTCACTCATTATGATCATCTCTAGCTCAATCCATTTGTCCACAAATTTCGGGAATTCCTTGTTTTTAATAGCTGAGTAGTATTCCATAGTGTATATGTACCACAGTTTCTTTAACCATTCTTCTACTGAGGGACATTTAGGCTGTTTCCATGATCTGGCTATTATGAATAAGGCTGCTATGAACATGGTTGAGCAAATTTTCTTGCTGTGTGCTGGTGCATCTTCTGGGTATATTCCAAGGAGTGGAATAGCTGGGTCTTGAGGAAGCCCTATTCCCAGTTTTCTGAGATAGCACCAGATAGATTTCCAAAGTGGTTGTACTAGTTTGCATTCCCACCAGCAATGATG
>OU015750.1:80157858-80167985 GCA_907169655.1 Acomys percivali
CTGCTGCTCTTCCCACTGCTGCTCCCCTGCTGCAGCTCCCCTGCTGCAGCTCCCCTGCTGCTGCTCTCCTGCTGCTCCTCCTGTGCTGCTCCCCTGCTGCTGCTCTCCTGCTGCTCCTCCTGTGCAGCTCCCCTGCTGCAGCTCCCCTGCTGCAGCTCCCCTGCTGCTGCTCCCCTGCTGCTGCTCCCCTGCTGCAGCTCTCCTGCTGCTCCTCCTGCTGCTGCTCCCCTGCTGCAGCTCCCCTGCTGCAGCTCCCCTGTTGCAGCTCCCCTGCTGCAGCTCCCCTGCTGCTGCTGCTCCCCTGCTGCTGCTCTCCTGCTGTTGCTTTCCCTACTGCTCCTCCTCTTGCTGTTCCTCCTCTTGCTGCTCCTCCCCCTGCTGCTGCTCCCCTGCTGCTCCGCCCCACTGCTGCTCCCCTGCTGTTCTTCCCCTGCTGCTGCTCCCCTGCTGTTCCTCCCCTGCTGTTCCTCCCCTGCTGCTCCCCTGCTGCTGCTCCCCTGCTGCTCCGCCCCACTGCTGCTCCCCTGCTGTTCTTCCCCTGCTGCTGCTCCCCTGCTGTTCCTCCCCTGCTGTTCCTCCCCTGCTGCTCCCCTGCTGCTGCTCCCCAGCTGCTGCTCCCCTGCTGCTGCTCCCCTGCTGTTCCTCCCCTGTTGTTCCCCTGCTGTTACTGTCCTTGTTGCTAGTTGATGTTTTCTCCTGCTGCTGTTGCTGTGTACTGGATTGCTGGTTGATGGTTGGAGATATCCTGACAACAAAGACCCACCCTGCCCCAAGGATCTCGATGCCCCTGATCAGCAGGAAGTAGTTTAACAATATCTACATCCCCCTTTCCCTCTAGCCTTCTTTCTCCTACTTAGTGTTTGAGAGTTGGAAGGGACAGGGGTGGTGTAGAGAGGTAGATAAAAGAACCCAATAAAGTAGCCAAAAGTCTGGCTGCAGATGTTTGTAGAACACAGTCCTAGCATAGACACACAGGCTCACAGCTCTCAAGTCTTTGCTCCTTACATCAGTTACTAAGAACTTCACAGAGGTTTTATTTATGTGATCGACACCTACCAAGCTACGAACTAGATATTAAATCTGAGAAGTTAAAAAGTAATTAAAAGGATCAGTCCATTATATGTTAGTATAAGATAATCTATGAAAGACAACTGTACTTTCAAAAGCAAACATATTAATGGTAAAAGGATAAGTACTGTTCTGCCTTTTTTAGAAATCTCTTTACTATATGGATTAGAAGGAAACACTGGGATTCCAATTCTATATGTGCATTTGGTCTGTTAAATTCTGCCTACACACAGCTAGGAGAATCGAGAAGAATATTATAGTTGCATGCCAGGGACGTACATGCACATTTTGCTAGAACATCAAGCAGTCATCCCCACCCTCCACCCCAGAAACAGTTATTTCTCTTTCACTCTTCTTTCCTTCTTTTCCTGGTGAAAACACATATCTATCTACTGAGCCAGTTTCCATCATGGGATATGCTGCAACCCATGGGCTTCCAAAGCTGACTGTTACCAGAACTGAAACCTTAAAAACCTGACAAACATCTTTTTTTTTTTGACATTTTTTTATTAATTTATTCATATTACATCTCAATTGTTAGCCCATCCCTTGTATCCTCCCTTTCTTTCCTCCCTCCCGCTTCCCCCTCTACTCCCTTCCCCTATGTCTGTGACTGAGGGGGACCTCCTCCCCCTGTATATGCTCCTAGGGTATCGAGTCTCTTCTTGGTGACTTATTATCTTTCCTCTGAGTGCCACCAGGCCTCCCCATCCACAGGACATGGTCCAATATGGGGCACCAGAGTTTGTGTGAAAGACAGATCCCCTTCTCCACTTAACGGTGGAAAATGTCCTGTCCATCCTGACCAACATCTTAACCTTGATGTCTTTCTACTTCCCCTTTCTCCGGGCTCCTGATACCACTCTTCTATCTTGAGTCTGAGTTTGGCTGTTTTCAGATTCTAATCTAAGTGAGATCTTGCTAATTTGTCTTTCTGTGCCTGGCTTATATATATATACTATCCTCCAGGGTGGAATGCAAGCATGTATTTATGCTGTCATAAGTGACAGAATTTTCTTCTTTTTGAAAGCTGAGTACTAGTCAGAATATATATATATATATATATATATATATATATATATATTCTATTATATGTATGTATGTATATCACATTTTCCTTATCTACCACCCAACAATAGATGCTGAATGTATTTGATTCTTTTTGGTTATTATGAATAACCAGTTATCTTTTGGCTATTGTGAATTATGCTGCAAGGAATACAGAAATGCAGATATCTTGTTTACAGACCAATTTAATTGCCTTGGATATAGACACTGAGATGGGATTATAGGACCATGTGGTAGTTCTATTTTAATCGATTGAGGAACCCCATACTGTTTTGTATAATGGTTCTACTAGTTTATACCATCACGAATTGTGCTCTTGGCATCTCCTTTCACCACATTCTTGGCAACACTTGTCTTTTGATTATTTTATTTTTTATTTTTTTTGTAATGGCTATCCTAGCAGGTGTATTCTGAAACCGCACTGTGCTTTGGGTTTGTTTTTCGCTGGTCACCAGCGGTGCTGAGCAGGGGTCTGCTGTACGCTGCCTGCTGACCGTTGGGTGCTGCTCTTGCTTTTATCTCATGTGCTCCACAGCAGTTTCTTAATGCTTAATTGCAACATAGAGTCGGAAATACAGAGTTTTGCATTGTTCTGCATCAAGCTCCACTAGTCTCGTTTGCACTTTGAATTGAGCTTGTTCTTGTGAGTTTTGAGACACGGCTTGTGTAGGAGGCTCTGTTTCACTGCGTCTGCACAGTCTTCAAGCAGCGACACGTCATTATGCAATACTGACGTTATCACTTATCTGATCAAATCACTAATTAGAAATTACTTTAAGGACTGGAGTGCTGCCTGATCAACCATGGTGGGTACATGTTTTCCCTTGGATGTTCAGATCTTATCACTGACAACAAATAGTACCACTTATTTTCCTCAGACTGTTAGATTTCTTCATTCACTTTTGAGAAACTGTCTGCCAAGCACTCTAGTGAGAATAACTAAAGTGTGTGTGTGTGTGTGTGTGTGTGTGTGTGTGTGTGTGTGTGTGAGACTTATTCTTTCAGATCAAAGGATCATCTCAGAAAGCCAGCTAGTATTGCTTAAAGCTCAGACATATGCGAGTATCCAGGACAGTTACTATATGTTAAGCAGCTATTCTATGATTATAGATCCCATTCTAGTCACTCAACATATTGGAGCATGTATACTTGACTCAGAATGAATAAAATTGGTAACTTTTACTATTGTATTGTATCTAGTTGACATTCAAAATCATCCATCACAATGTGTGTGTGTGTGTGTGTGCGTAGGTGTACATGTGTGTGCGTGCACATAGAGGCCAGAGGTCAGTCTCAAGGTATTGTTCCTCTGAAACCGTCCACCTTGTTCTTTTGAGTCATGGTCTCTCAGTGGGTCTTAAGGCTTATCAATCAGGCAAGGCTAGCTGGCCAGTCAGTCCTGGGGACCCATCTGCCCCCCCCACATCTGTAGTGCTTCATCCTGGGGATTTAAAGGCCTACACTAGCAAGCTTGGCTTAAAAAAAAGCAACAACAAAAAACCCAAAGCTTTCTTTTTATATGTGTGTTGGGGATTGACCTCATGTTCTTGTTTTGGGATGGATGGCTATTTACCAACTGACCCAGCTCCTTGCCCTCATTTCCATGTCTAGTCTCCCAGGCTGAGGGAAGGTGTCATCTTGGCTGTGTTTTCAGATGAGGGGTCTGGTCGTCCTCCAGCACCCCCCCCCCAAGAGCTGCTGGCAGAATACAAGACAGCACGGTTATGGGATGGGATCACTCCTCAGCTGGGGGTTGTTCTCAAGCACTGGCATCTGCCTGTGAGCTCCAGCTATGCGTCCACCTCCGGAATAGAACAGTTTCTTCAAAAAGCCTTAGGTATATAATTTCTCTTCCGATCTGTTTTGTTCAGAAAGGGCTCACGTAGGGTCATCTCTGCCCACCCTCTTCAAGTAACTCCTTTATCTGAGACACATACCATTTATTATGTAGTAAAATCGAGTTTCTAAACAAAATTCATATTTATACGGAAGAGGACAACACTACACTGATGTGCACACAGGGGCTGGGAGAGCAGAGATCATCCTGCACAGGGCCCTCAGCATCCTGTCCACTGGCAGAGGACACAAGGAGGTTCAGGGAGTTAAAGGGAGAAAGAATCAAAGCGTTGCTTAGGTAACGGTTCCACTGGGAACTAAGGATGGGGTGAAGAGGGGATGGCAGAAAGTGGGGGATACCTCTGCTCAGAATTGTCCCATTGGCCATTCCCTAGGTACTCTCTCACCTGATAAAACCTCCTTAAATCCTGTGCCCTCCCCTACCCACGTGCCTTTGTGGTCTCCTAAGGGTGACTTTGAAAACGAGGTGAGCTGTCTTTCCAATTTCATGGAGGAAGTTTCTGGAACTGTTTCAAAAGACAGTCTGAGCCGTCACTGATTACCTAATTTGGAAAAGAGAAAGGTCTTCCTGACCTCAGGCAACAAACTGAGACTCGGGTTGAATCCTCGCAAAGGATTCTTTCAGGCTTATTCACGCTGCGGCACACAGCTCCTCTGTGCCAGCAGCCCACGGCTACCTCCCTGGCCAGCCTTGATCTTCCCACAGGTCACCAAAAGCTTCCTCATTGAGACTTTGCTTTTAATTAAGTTCCTTTCTGCTCAGAAGTCTGGGAAGACTCCGGAAAGGCTCAGGTGAAACTAGAATTTCGGATCAAGGATCTTCATGTCTCTGATCTGAGCCGCTGGCTATGTCGCCTCCTTCTTTCCCAGGCCCCCTGCTGTGGACTGCAAGGCAGGAAGTGGGACTGCTGTGGGAAAACAGTTCTAGGAGTTCATCAGCATCTGTAGCCCTCTCCTCTTTATTTTAGTAGTTTTTCTGGAATGGCTGAGTTAATCCCAGGTCCTCAGTAGTCATTAAGTAAAAAAAATGTGCAGAACAAGCAATAAATAACTAGCAAGCCATAACAAACAAAACAGGCCAGTAAAGGCAGTGAGAAGAAGCCCCTTAAAAAAGAAAAGCATTTTTGGAAGCTGGACATAGCTGTTGTCCCAGCACCAGAGAGGCAGATACAGGTGGAAGGAACACTGTGCAGTTGAAGCCTGCTTAGTCTACATACTGCATTCTAGGACAGCTAGGATAATGTAAGAAGAGCCATCTAACCCAACAACCAACCAACCAACCAACCAACCTAAAAACATAAACCAAACAAACTATTCAGTTTTGGGGGGTGATGGTGGAGAATGCCATTTCATCTCTGGCTGTAAATAGAAAAGGAGCTATACCTAGAGCCTTCTTCTTTTTAATTGAATTCTCTTCTCTATCTCCAATGATGATGGTTCCCCGACTATGGATGACACTATCTGGCTCCTGGTTGTTTCCCTTTTCTTTTTTAAACAACATAATTTCAAATTCTTTGATCTTTCCTGACCATCTTGACTTCAGAATACTGCCCAGTATATTAATTCTTTGTGTCTCTCCTTCAAGAGGGGTCCTTTGTGGAGGATGATGGATAAAGAGGGGTCACAATCCATTGTGACACAAAGGAGCCAGTGACAACTCTTCTACAAGGATATTGTGGTCAGCAAAGTCTATCGAGAACTCAGCTGATCAAGCGAGCCTGATGTTTGGACATTTTCTACATAGATGACCAGGACTGTCCAGGAGAGGTTGTGGCATAGATTGCCCTTGAAACTTTGAATACTGATAAACAATTACCCATTCACTCAATTTCAACTAGTTGTATTGTTACCTTGACAGTCATCGATCATCCCAAGATTGTGGAGAAGGGCTCTAAAGTCATCTATAAAATGTGTACCCTAGAATAAGCTAAACCGATTGAAAATGTAAGAGCAAGCAAATCAGGCTAGAGAAAGGTCAGAGGTAGGAAAAACAAGACAAGGGCAGTACCAATTTAGACACACCACACACATACACACACACACACACACACACACACACACACACACACACACATTCTGTGCTTGCCAGAGGAGGCCATACAATTGCATGAAAGCCCCTCAGTGCAAGTGAGAAAGAGGGTGCAGTAGGTTATAGCAACCAGTGCCACAGGATTGAGAGAGCCAGTTGTTCAGGGGCAGCACAGCTATTCTAGGTGCTGAGAATGGAGAAGAATTTCTCCCATGGGCTTGTGCTCCATGGACATTCAGTAATCTGTGGGAAAAGCCAACAGCACTATAGTTATGGTGATGAAGGGCTCAGTGTCAGAATGCTCGTTGGCAGGTTTCTAAGTTACCACTGAGTAAAGGTGCTTCCACTCTGCTCAAGGTTAAACATTTTTGGTTTTTTTTTTTTTCTTTTTCTTTTTTAAAGCCAAGATATGGAAAAAGTTATATGTACTATAACAATTTTTTTTCCTAGGCTAAATTTCTTGGTGTTTGTCTGATGGTCCATGAATCTGGACCATGAAGCTGTCTTTATAATCTTCTTACTGGGCTCTGCAATTAATGCTTTTATGGTTTTATCTTTGGGTTGTTTTATAATTATTTGCCCCCTTTCCTCCATTAGATGAAGAAATCACGTTGTCTGAGGCTTTTCATGATAGTGGATACCCAACAGGGATGGTGACTGACTGTTTCAGGCAATTTTATCTGGCTTCACAGTTGTTTCTTTTTTCTTCTTTTAACAAAGTAATTTCTTAATCCTTTAATCTTTCCTGATCTTCTCGCCCCTGGGAACATTGCCCGGCACATTAATTCTTTGATTAGAAACCTTTGTAATTTTTATTTTCACATCTCCCACAGTCAATGATTTAAAACGAATTTCAAAATAAAGTTAAATAATATTCTGGATCTTTAGAGGAGAGACTAAGGATAACCTTTGTAATATTCAAACACGGCATATTTTTATTCAAGTGTAAGCCTATAAGGCCTTGGGTGTAACATCAAAGACATTACCGTTTCAGCATCGGTTTTAATTGTTCAGCAAGAGCATCCCCATCTAGACTTATATGGTAACTTCTTTTCACTATTACAAGTCTCTTATGTTTTTAATATGTCTAAGGTATCTTATGAAAATAACTATCTGTACTACAGTAAACAAGGCTAATATCCACGTGTGTTAACTCTATTGCACATGTGAAACCAGATAGAATATTTCAGAAATGGAGCAACAGTAAGCTTTGTGTTGAGTTTTGCTGGGTAGCAATTCTGAGCATAGTCCCGCCTGTGCAGAGGACCGGGGGAGGGGGGGGCGGCGGGAGGAGTGTGTGTGGCTATTTATAAGACAATTGCAGAAAGATTCATAATAAACCTGATTCTCCCAGGTAGCTCAGCTACAAAGTAGCATTTCCCTTCTGAAATGGTTTTAGATTTCCAACATAGGATTTACCAAAGGAAGCCGATAATTAATTCTTAAGACTTACGCTAACCTCTTAATGAACCAGGATAAAGTTAAAAATAATAAATAAATAAATAAATAAATAAATAAATAAATAAATAAAACAACAAAACTCTGCCAAACCTAAAATGCCCTTGTGAGAATAAGCAAGAGAAGGTAAGAAGAAAAAAAAAAAAGCTGTTAACGACACTGTTAATAACAACGGGAAAGACTGTGGACTATGAAATGGAAATGAGGACCAATCAACAAGGGAGAAAGGCAAAGAGTGCCTCTTCAGAGCTCGCTATAGCCACCAGTCATATGGCTTTTGGCACAGACTCCAAGGTGGGGGAGGGGGGGACCCGGGAGCTTTGCACTGGAAAACAGAGTCCCTGCTGGGAACTGGTGGCCTGAGGAGGAGGAGGAGGAGGAGGAGGAGGAGGAGGAGGAGGAGGAGGAGGAGACAGGCTAAGGAGTGAGCCTCTTAGGGTTGCATAGCCTGATTTTCTGGCTTGTCCCAATCAAGAAATGAAGCAGGTGGAGAATCAGGGAAGCTGTTGTTTATTAAAAACTCCTGCTTATTCTGGGCCAATTGTCATTGAAGTTCTTTGGCTTTCTGGATTGTCATTGGAGACAGCAATCTGGCCATCTTAATCTGTCTTTCGTTGTTATAATAAAACTCCAGAGACCGGGTGCTTTATAAGGAAAAGAGATTTACTTAGTTTATAGTTTTGAAGGCTGAAAGTCCTAACAACTATGGTTTGGATCCTTTGGCTGCACCATCCTATTGGGGGTGACATCACAATTATAGGAGCAGATATGAGAGGAAGTGACCACAGAGCAAGATGCTGGAGTGATTCAGGAGCTGGTGTGCTCTCTTGTAACTATTCATCTGTTCTGGTCTACCTTATGTTGCTGTGATAAACAGATGATCAAAACCAACTTCAGGAAAGCGAGGGCCCACAGGTTACAGTCTGCCATCAAGGAAAGACAGTAGGACCTGGAGGCAGGAACGAAGGCAGAGGCCACGAAGGAGTGGTGCTCACTGCCTCGCCTCCTGGCTCGGGCTTAGCCTTGCTTAGCCTTTATTATGCAGCCCGGGATCAGTTGCCTAGGGGTGGCACCGCCCACTGTAGGCTGGACCTTAGGCTAATCTGATAGGAGGCAGTTCCTCAGCTAAAGTTCTGTCTTTTTAGGTGTGTCAAGTTGAACACTGAGGTTATCAACAATCACATTGTCTATCAGAACAACTTTCTCCAAGAGTTCTGTGCCCATCACTCCCAATAACCTAATCACTTCCTACTTGCTCCACCTCTTAACAGTTCTCCAAACATGGCCACATTGAAGACCAAGCTTCCAACTCATGAGCACTTGGGGGGGGGGGTGGCTACATGCAAACCGAATCTCAACACAGCTATAGCAGGCCACTTTTCTGTGCTCTTATTTATCCAGAAGCTGCCTGGCTTCTGGAGTAGGATCCATGTCAGAGCATTGTTTAAAATGTGTGTACACACGTGTGTGTCTTTGTGTGTGTGTTTATGTATGTGTGTATGTTTATGTATGTGTATGGGTGCATGTACATATATCTACATGTGTGTGTAGAAGCCAGAGAGCAACGTCAGGTATATTCCTCGATAGCTCTCTACCTTCATTTTCAAGACAGGATATTTCACTGGAGCTCTCTAACTCATCTATAATGGCTGCCCAGCAAATCCCCAAATAATTTGCACAGTGATATTGAAAGGGATTTTCATTCATTAATGACCATGGGAATAGTCTCTGCTCAGCAGAAAGAGAAACCTAGTTTGCTTTCAAATGAGGATGGAAGAGGGAGGGATGTCAGATCACTTTAGTTTGTTCTCCCCGCTCCACCGCTGGCAGAATATTTCAGCTCTACTGGGCTTTACTCACAGTTGTTAAAAGGCTGCTCAAACTGTTCTGAATGTGCTCTGGGCTACCGGTGTCCCCACCCCAACTTGCATGCCAAGCTTGCTCAAGGAAGGAGCTCTGTATGAAGACACGCTTGTCCTTGGGATTTTTGAGCTAAATTCTGGCTCCTTTAGTTCCCTAAGTCTTGGCAGGGTACTATTCGGAAAAGTTATAAAATGTGCCAATGCTCTTCCTAGGGCAAGGGAGGGGAAAGAGACAGAAATTCAGCATTTAACACTAGGAATTCGAAGAAGAAAAATAGACTAGTATAGACATTCGTAGAAATTTGTAGCCAATCAATCGGCTCAAGAGTAAAGGATTTTTGAGAGAGGCGCTTCATGCAAAGTATTTACATTCCTCCGTGGTGGACCTGGGGTCCAAAGGCTAGGGACTTGTGCTCATGGCATCCTCTTTAAGCTTCACACCAGACTTGGGCATTTCAGGATGATGAGCAGGGATCTGGCTGAGAGAGATGGGATATTTCCACCAGAGAGAGACCAAAGACAGACAACAGCTCACTGTTGGAGGTTGGTCCGATGTATTTTGATGCTAATTACTGCTTGCTGTCTCTGCCCCATCTGCACCTTGCCTAAGAGCCTAACCTGTTTGACCAATAAAAGACCATCATACCTGAGCAAGGTAAATGTTATAGGCATGGCTAAGGTTCCAGGGCTTGGGGAGACAGAGAGAATCTTGGGAGGAAGGGAGACTTGAGGAGAGGAGAGGAGAGGAGAGGAGAGGAGAGGAGAGGAGAGGAGAGGAGAGGAGA
>OU015750.1:80167995-80178889 GCA_907169655.1 Acomys percivali
GAGGAGAGGAGAGGAGAGGAGAGGAGAGGAGAGGAGAGGAGAGGAGAAGGCGGTGCCATCATGGATTAGGTGGAGGAGAAGCACGTGGCTGGTGTGGATGGAGATTTGGCCCAGATGAAGAACATTAGCAAGTATTTGGGATTATAAATGGGATGTAGCCTGACAGAAATTATTAGAGGCAGATGGCATGGGATTGGAGCAGGTATCCCATACCTGCCCTACTATCAGAAGTAGTTTAGGGGATTAATATCTGCCCTGCCCCAGGTTAACTAAGGCTATTTTAAAATATAACAAATGTCTGTGTCTTGATTGATTGCTAGCAGGTTAGAAAATACTGCTGTAATAATAATTATAGGCCTAAAATAACTGCAACAGCTCACCATCTTTTCAACTTCTTCAGTGACTTGGGTGTGCAATAGGGAAAGACACATGCACACACAATTGAAACTTGTTTCATCAAGTAATGCTGACTTCATGTGTAGCAAACCCACTTTTTCGTTCACTCTATTCCCCCTCTTATATACAATGAGTGTAATGACCCACTAAGTTAAGGGTCACAACCAACGTGTGAGTCTTTCTCCTCAGTTTGCAAATACTAATTTAAATGTTTTCTTGCTCAAAATATATTTTACATTTGACTTTGTGATAATCTTCCTTCCAACTAGCACAGGAGAGCCGAGAGGTAATTCATCAGTCAGCATAGGTGAAGAAAAGACCAAGGGAGGGAAATTGGTATTTACAATGCATCCAAGCATCAGAGTCAGTCACATTTCATGAGCTTCCTCATGTTTATTTGTTCATTTATTTGTTCGTTCATTCATTCACTGAGTGCTTTGAAATAACTACTCCTTTGTACAGTTCTGGGCCCTGAGGATGCAGTAGTGAAAAGGACAAAGCTCTAGGCATGGGGCTGGTGTTCCATTAAGCCAATTTTGGTACCATCTGTGGTAGTCAAACCAGAAACAGTGAAGGAAATGGTTCAGGGTCAGAAAACAATGCCACGGAGTCAGAAGTCACTGGCCCGAGAATTCAGAATAACTTTCCAGGAGACAGGGAAAAAAGTGCCAGACCTTGGCCCCATAAACATGGGTCAGTGGTAGTTGATCATCTTTGTGGACCTGTGGAATGCATGATGTCATTCATGCCATAGCATGTGAAGGCTGCATCAGTGGTAAATGTCAGAATTGTGAATGGATTTAGGTCTATTTCCCATCATTTTGCATCTGTGCATTTTCAACTGTCCCATTCTACTTGGAGAGCTAGACTATTGGGTTAGGCTAGTGGTAGCTGAAACATTGGAATTCAGTGTGGGCAGTGTATGAATCTGTCTCATCTATCTATCTATCTATCTATCTATCTATCTATCTATCATCTATCTTTCTATCATCTATCTATTTATTATCTGTCATCATCATCTATTTCCATCTATCATCATCATCTATCCATCTAGCTATCATCTATTATCCAAATATTTATTTATCATCTATCTATCTATCTATCTATCTATCTATCTATCTATCTAACCTATTTATCCTTTATGGAAATATAAATATGTATATATAGATATGTATGTCTGTTTATGAAAATATAAAGACAGATCTCGATAAATCTTTCAATTTTTCTGATTCAATTAATGTAATGTATAGTGCAGAACATTTGCCAAAATATTTCAGCCATCACAAAGTCATTTGTTGACTCTTGGATATCATGGGCCTGCAGAGAGCAATAGATGGTGGAATGTTCAGCCTTAATTGGGACATCTGTGTCATATTCCTCTTCCTGAGCTCAGGGATTTTTTGCAGAAGATGGGGTGGAAAGAGTTTAGGAGCCAGAGGTGGTGAATGATGACAAGGAAACAGTATTTTCCAGATACAACAGGGCAGTTGCACATGAGAACACATGGTGTTTGTGACAGCACACACAAGCTCCCAGGATGGAGAGGGGAGGTAGGTATGAGTCCAACCTCTGGATAAGGAGATATAGGCAACTGCTGGAGGCTGGGAGAGGGGAGTCAGTTCTCTTTAAGGATGTGGCCCTGGTGAGTTGAGCATGCTCCATTGAAAGCCACACACTCAAGAGTGTATAGACAGCACAAATGTGGCTTTGTAGGTTTAAGGCGGGGGGTGGAGCTTGTTGAGTAGAGAAGGGAGAAAGCCTGGGAGGGGTTAGAGGAACGTGTGACCACAATAAAAACCATTGTCTGAAATTCTCAAAGAACTAATATTTAGAGAAGATGTGATGGGTATGGTCTTCTATTTAAAAATGGCCATCATAGATGAAATCTGCATTTGGACCACAATTTGACATAAAATCTTCACAAGTGCTCCTCATTCAGTGGCTGTGGGCCTCAGAGAGTGGAAAGTTCCTCCTGCCAATGTTGATACTGTTCACAGCATTGCATCTTCTGTCAACTTCTGCTGAGCCACTATCAATCACATTGTCAATTTCTACCTTTTAGAATCATATCTGAGAGCATTTATATGCTCTGCTCCTTTGTCAAGAATATACAAATACCTTTTATCTCAACAACTGAAACAATTTTAAAATTATCTACTTCTGTACCCAGACTATTTTATGCAATTTACTTTCCACGGTCTGGTAGTTTTACACTTGAAATTGGTGGTTTATATGGTTGATTATGTTTCATCTTCAAAACAGAATCCCAACTGTTCTTAATAAGCTTCTTTATTAGTTTATGTGACTTTAATAATATATTTAATTTGTTTAAATTATATTTATTGAAAGCATAAACCTTTAGAAATCAAAGCATTTCTTTAAAACTATGAAGAGCGTTGGCATTTATAACAGAACATCACTTGTAAGAGCCATTGTCTCAAACTAGGCCTTTCCAAGTGCCTACTCAGTGGCTCAGGTCATTGCCCAGGGTTGCTGGACTGATGCTCTTGACATTACAGAATTCATGGTACCTACCTGTGTATCAGGCCCAGCTCCAGGTCTTGAAGACAGATGGTGAATATGATAAGGAGTCAGTCTCATGAACCCCAGGTTCTCTGCAATCCCTGTTTGGACTCCCCTAATTCCTCCCAGGACCCCCACAGAGATAACCACCCTGTGCAAAACTCACTGTTTCACATGTCCAACACTAGAGGGAGTGACCACCAGATTCAAATACGTTTTCTATTTGTTTTTCTACCCCGTTTCACACATTCTTAAATTTTCAGTGATGTTTAATTCATTTCTAAAAGAAAGGACTAAGAAGATTTGCTTAATTTCATCTTTTATGACACCATCCAGAAAACGAGGTGCTGGATTTGAACAACCAGAAGCCTGTAGAAAAGGAGATAAAATGCCCCTTCCCCCACAGGTACCTCCCACAAAATTTCAGTTGTCATAAACGGAAACATTTTTTTTTTCTCATTAAAACCACACTTTCCTCAAATTTGTCTGTAACTCATTCTGTATATATTTCCTACATTTGCTGGAAGCACAAAACTATTAAATATGCCCAAATGCCAAACTTTATATTTTAACTAAAATATTGAAGCATTTTTATATAAAATTGAAATGTGGTTGGACACATAAATGTAGGTTACTAAAAATGTGTTTTCTCATTTCAGAGTGTACAGACATGCATACTCACCATATGCCACGCACCACATTTGCAAACATGTTCATACAATTCATGTTTTAAAAGTTACAGGAAGTCTGAAAAATGCCAGATTGTTTTTACTTCATAACATGGAATTATAATTTACAGTTTTTTCTTCATAGTTCATGTCCTTCAACAGGGAACAACTGCCATTTTGATATAATAAATAAATGTTCAGCAAATTTGATTTTGAAAAGCACTTGGGGCAGTATTGCCATTTGATATTTGTCCACGTTAACTTCAACTCACTTGCGGTTTTGCTGAAATGATCTTATTTTCCATTCCAGAAATGTACATTATACATTTTATTACCTACTGACATAGACCATATTGGAGGACTTGGGCTGTCCTTACTTTTCATATCAAATTAGTGGGTGACTTAGCCCCAGATTCATTATGAATCTCATGGTTTTTGTTTTGTTTTGTTGTTCTGCTGAATGCTTTCAGGAAAGTGCCCTTAGGATATTCCAAAGGAAAGGTATAAACCTTGCACACGAATGACCAACACAGAAACAAAAAGGCTTTTACAGAAAAGCAAAGAAAAATTCAATGGCTTGGGAACAGCAAAGATTGTGTAAGGAAAGATGAGAGAACGCTAGAGATTTCTCAGGAGCATAGAACCTTGAAAGTTGTAGGAAGCCACACAACCTTGTGACACGGACTCCAGCAAGCATGTTTTTTAGGTTCTGTGAGGGACAACCCGAGGTTTCTTTACAAGCGGTTGGTCCTATTACAACCTTCACATATAAGATTGAGGTAATGAATTTGTATTGGAACTGTATTACCAAGTAATATTCTGATACTGAAGGTTTTAGTATTTTAATCGCTGCCAATACTGTCTGTTTTCACCTGTTGACATCAGTCTCCAGGCTTTAGCTCCTGAGGACTTATATCACCTTAATTTTCTGGTACCTGAAACCAAGTTATTTGTTGCCTCCTAAGTACCACGCTTCCTTCCCCTCTTACAATATCTACTTGTCATCATCTCTCCATTTAAAATGTGTTTCTTCCACAGCCTTTGCTTGATGATTCTTTTTCCATTCTGCTGTAATCTGACTCAAATGCTATTTGTCTTTTTCATACCTTCCTCTGTCCATCCATTCATCCACCCACCCACCCACCCACTCATCCAGTACTTCATCTCACTTTTAAGTACTAGCTAATGCCAATGATAAAGGTCTGCAATGAAGCCATTTTGCTTTGTGAAGCTCTTTCTGAAAATCCAGCTCAGCTCAATCTGCTGAGGCTTCTCTGGTCTCAGAAGGAGGACCCAGGACCTTTCCATGTTTAAGTCATGGCTCACGATCTGGGCCATAACTACTTTAGGAAGAGCTGTTTGGCACTTATTTTAAATCCCATCTATTGCCTGGTATATTGTTCTGTGTAAAATGATCTTTTTTTAAAATAGCATATTTATAGATAGAATCATAAACAATAAAGCGTTCACATTGTTTTCTTAACTCCATGTGTATTATAAGTTTTCTTATAATTTCCCACCCATTTTTTTCCCTAGAAAATTTGCAATCAAATAACTTTTTACAAATAGCCTTTAAACATATCCTTTTATATGCATATCTGTAGGGGAGATAAATCTGTTTTTGTTATGATCTCAAGTGTGGGATGGGGAAGAGAGCAGGATGTTTACCATTTAGATGTGAGAGAGCAGGATGTTTTTCCACTTAGAAGTTGAACAACTTCGTGGGAGACTTGGTTGTTGCTAGCTGAAAAACATCATTGAACAGACTGAGAGGATATATATGTATGAGCCCAAAAACAAGAGGCAGAGCTTTTGTTGGGACTTGGTTTGTTGGCTGTTCATCCCTGCACTTTGAGATGCTCTTAGAGAGAACCACTCCAGGGAAAGCTTCAAGGCTTTAGACTCCAGCTGAGGCTTCAGGTTCTGGTTGCTCCAGGTGCCAGCAGCAACTTTTGTGGGATTGCTGGTCTGCTGAGGTCCTGATGATGTGAGACTCTGATCAGGAGAGTCTATTGCGAGAAGTTACCGAATGAGAGGCAGAGGCCAGTTCGATGTAAACGCAAGTCCGTGATGAGGTTCACCTGCACCCGAGGGAGAGGCAACCTCGAGTAACCAGAGCACTGTGTTCTTATACTTTTTTTTAAAAGCCAGATTTGTAACAACCCTATTGGCTACTTAACATGACCTTTAATTCTATTGGGTAGTTCTATAACTATGTATCTGACTTTTAATTCTATTGGGGCGTTCTAAAACTATGCCTCAGCCTGGAGGTGTTCAGGGTCAGATGGGATCTTGACTGTCTCGGGTGGGGGCGAGTGGGGTAAGTTCCTGTTTGTGTGAGCTAGAACTGCAGGGTGGAATTCTTCAGGGCCTGTCCCCTTTCTGACCCTACTTCAAAACGGACTGGACTACACCAGGAGAATTGTTCCTAAGAACTGACACTGAGGTTTCATTCCTGTTTTCCTTAATATCCTTTCCCTCTTATTTAGGCTAGATGGGTTATAAGGGAGGTACGCTCATTTAATAAGTTCATAATAAAATATAATTGTTTAGAAAATTGAGCCTAGACATATTTCTATGCACATATATATATACATATATATCTGTATGTTCCATATTCCTTTCTATACATACGTTATCACTTTAGGCCCATCTTTCCCTGTTAGTCCTGATCACCTCCCTGTAGTTACATCATCAACTTATGCCGAAATAGCTTTGTTTCTGAATCTCTGTAAGACATCAGGAAAGTTTGGAAGTACATCCTTTTTAATATAAATGTTAATCTTGGAACATAGGTACTGAAATAGGCCTTGAAAGTATACATATGCAGAGGATCTGAAAGCATAATAAGTAATAAAAGAAGCAACTCTTTTTTGAGGATGCAAAATAGGACACAAAGTCTGGGGTGTACTTTATGAAAGCTGTGGAAGTAGAGAGCAACAGGTGGTTAATGTTACCAAAGTGCAGGTACTGAAACCTAAGGTGATTTCATGAAGAAAAGTACCAAAGACCAAATTTGGCCAGTCAGAATTCTTTTGAGAAAACAGGAGTCAGGGAGAAAAACAGTAGTAGATGAGGAAAGCCCAAAAGCCTAACCTAAATCCACAATAAACTACAGTAAATGCTAGTAGTGTAGGGTGCCCATGATACTGTATAGTGCCCATAATGCTGTAGGGGACCCATGATGTTTAGGGTGCCCATGACACTGTAGGGTACCTGTGGCACTGTATAGTTCCCATAATGCTGTAGAGGAACCATGATGCTGTAGGGTGCCCATGACACTGTAGGGTGCCCATGACACTGTAGGATGCCCATGGCACTGTAAGTTGCCCATAACAATTTAGGGCACCCATGATGTGTAGGAGGCCCATGGCACTGTAAGTTGCCCATAATAATCTAGGGCACCCATGATGTAAGGTGCCCATGATGTGTAGGAGGCCCATGGCACTGGAGGTTGCCCATAACAATCTAGGGCACCCATGAGGTAAGGTGCCCATGATGTGTAGGGTGCCCATGACACAATAGGATGCCCATGACACTGTAGGATGCCCATGATGCTATAGAGTGGTCATGATATTGTATGGTACCTGTAACATTGTAGGGTACCCATGATGCTTTAGGGTGTCCATGCCACTGTAGGATGCCCATAGCACTGCAAGTTGCCCATAACACTGTAGGGTGCCCACAATGCTTTAGGGTGCTTATGATATTTATAGGGTACCCATAAAGATGCTGCTTATCAGAACAGCAAGAAAAAGATTATGCCTGAGAATCTTATGGATATGTAAGGAAAGTCTAAAAGGAAATAAGAGAGAAGGCATCAGATTTTCCTGTAGGATATTACCTGCTGTGTTTCATACAATGATGCCCTTGGGGGATGGCAAACATGGACATCAGGCTGCTTGAGGTATAGCAGTCCATCTGAGGTAAACGCAGTGTACAAGGATGGGAACAGCACCTGGCGGAGCAGCGTTTGAACTAAGAAGAAGGAAATATGGTCAGCTATGTGCAGTGTATAGAACTGTGCACGCCACTTAAAAATTCCACCGTGCTTATGATTTCATCATCTTTTATGCTTATGGTTAAAAATGAAATTGGCACACAGTTATCCACCTTGTAATAGACACATTTTCCTACATCCTTGATTTTGCTTTTTGACATAGGATTAGGAGCTGGTCTGGAACTCAGCGTAGACCCCAGTAGTGACCTTGAGCATCTGTTCTTCCTGATTCTACCTCCCGGAAGCTGGATTGCTGGCACATACCACCACTCCTGCCTTTCTCTGGCGCTGTGGGCTGAGCCCAGGGCTTTATGTGTGCTAAGGAAGGACTCTGCCAACTGCGTTACACCTTCAGGCCCCACCCTGCTTTTTATATGAGTTGTGTGTGTTCTAATGTTAATCTTCTTTAGGAAAAATAAGTACACACACAGCCATGTGCTTAAATTTTATATATCAAGTATATTTTGACTTAGAATAATTTGATTTAAAAATGGCTTTGCAAAAGCAAGAGGAGGCCACTCACAGAATGTTCTGGGGACTTTGGGAATGTGATAGGAATGCAAAGTCATTGGGGAGGTGGCCCTTTCACGTGTTTATACTGATTGTTGAAGTCATTGCTGTTTGTACATTAACTATCTATAGGTGTTTGTGTGTGTGTGTGTGCATATGCATGGGAGGCGCATTTGCCTGTCTATCTGAAGAATTTAAGAGATCCATTCTGTCCCTAGTGTCAGTCCTGGTTACCTTCTTGTGGCCCCATTGCTTTCTGGCTTCTGCTGGGATAGCCCTGTCTATCTGCTGCCCTCCAACACAGCTCATAGAATAGTCAGCTTTGGACTTTTCTCAATGGCCACAATAAAAGCAATGCATCCTTCCCTTGCCCCATCCCCCACCCTGTGGCTTTTAGTGGGGAACAGGCTTTGATAATGGTTTAGAGAACACAGTGTGCTTGCCCCTCAGCACTGCCGATAGCTTTGAGTGGAACTTGAGACGAATATTTCTCAGCAGCCTCTACTACCCTGTGAACATTTACTCAACTTCTCAAAACAGTGACAACAAAGAGAAGAGCCCATGGAAGGATCCCACAGAGAGTCCAGAGTTGCTGCTTCAGGGTTTCTGCTTGCAATTTTAATATGAGGTCAATTTGGATGATTGGTTTAAACAGAGCACAATTTCAAAAGCTCTTGTGCCAGCTCTTATTTGATAGCCATCTGACACTGGGGCACTATGTGATGCCAAAAAAAACAAAAAACAAAAAAAACAAAAACAAAAAACAAAACCCAACAACAACAACAACAAACAAAAACAAAACAAACAAAAAACAAAAACAAACTGTAAAAAGGTGGATTGTTGTTTTCACAATTCCTTTGATCTGGTTCCTTACGTTGTGGATTGGTACAGTCTCATGTGAAAACACATCAGGTGTGCACATACCATAGGGGACCTTTTACACAAATATTTCATTGGGAAAGTTTTCTGTTGCCCACTACGGTTCTACCTCTCAAGCTTCTCTGCAAGACCAGTTGCATGACTGTCCCTATGGTAGGTTGAACAATGTTCCCTCAAAGTTATCCGTGTCATCCTTCCTGCAGTATGCAAACATGCTACTAGGAACATTGAATGGTCTCTGTAGACCGTGAGGAAGTTCTTTTGATATGGGGGGATTATTCTGTATTTCCTAAGGGAGTCCAATCTGATCACACTGCTCCTTAGAAGAGGAAAGCCTCCCTAGCTATAGCCAGAGGAAGGATCCTCAGGGATGTTTTAAAGATGAAGGCCAGAATAGAGATTTCTAGAAGCTAGAAAGACAAAGGAATGGGTTCTCCCTGGCGCTCCTAGGGTGCGTGCACTTCTGTCCTGCTGTGAGCTCTCAGAGCTCTGATCTATAAGATGGGAAGTGAACCCATTGTTTTACTGTAGAAAGTTTTTATAGTAGCAATAAAAATCTGATACAGCCGCCTTCTAATGTGATATGAACTTTACTGAGAAACAAATGAACAGAATTTGGGAATTAATTACAGAATCCCTTCTCTTTTCTCCTCATCTTACATCTAGATGGATGAGGCTGCGGTTGCTGATCCAAGGAAGGGAAAATTTTGCAAGAGCCCATTTTAGGAGGCTTTGAGTTAAAGTACACACACTTCAGGCCCTTGGTATAACCTCATAACAGGTCGCATGATTAGAGAGTTAAACTATGGAAGTTAGAAAATCCTAAATTAGGATATGGTAGTGACTTCTTATATATGGAGGAACCCTTGGGCTTTACGTTTAAGAATTTGCTTTTAGAGTATGGAAATTGTCCAAATACATGTGGGGAATTACCTAGGCCTCTTTTCCTCTCTTAGTTATCCAAACTTCAGAGTCGCTGACTAGAAGATGAATACTGGACCCAGAGAGCTGTTTGTGATCATCTATTAGCATAGATTCCCACCCAGCGCTGTCTTCTAAGGCTATACCTCTGCTTATCCTGACAAGGAATGTATGACAGACAGTTACAGTAGGCCACCAGAGGTGTGGCAATGGCCACCATAGATCTAAACGTAAGCCAGCGCCAGGTGACCATCATCCAGTACAGTTGGGAGAGGAGGAACCTTAACCATGTGACACCCTTATCTTATGGGTGCTCTGGAAAGCCAAGACATTTGCTTAAATTGGTTTAAATAGCCTTTCAGTGGCAGGGCTGCTCAGGAACACACACCTGACTTCCGTCACCTTCATCACACCTGCCCTTATTGTCCACCTGCCATTTATCTTCTACCAAGGGACTTGTTGATTCTTCTTCCCTTCCTGTGACATCGTCATCTTCCCTGTAACCAATTTTTCCCATGGCAGCTCATCTTACGCCCTCCCATGGGGAGGCTAATCTGTCTGACACACCACATCCTATGGCAAGACTTCACAGTTTTCAGTCCTCTGTGCACTATGGTCTTTCAGTTTTACCCCTAAGGCCTGACACACACTCTGTGCACCAGCAGGGTCAGTCCTCAGTAACTCATGCATGCTGCCTCTTATTTTTGTTCTTCTACATCATTGGTTTCAGTCTTATGTCTTTTCCCTCATTCTGCCTGAAAACCAGGATAGGCCCATGAAGCCTACCTTAGCCCTATTCTTGCTACCGAGGCTTATCTCCAATAGACACAACTAGTTACTCCATTTCCTGGGTATTTTTTTCTTATGCAGTTCTCTGTACACATCTCAGGCTGGCTTTGAACTCACAATTCTCTTACCACAGATTCCCTTGTAGTGATTGCACTAGCGTGGATGCCATCATGCCCAGCTTCCAAAGTCTTTTATGTAAACTTTGTCT
>OU015750.1:80226555-80238788 GCA_907169655.1 Acomys percivali
TGTGTGTGTGTGTGTGTGTGTGTGTGTGTGTGTGTGTGTGTGTGTGTAGGTCTGAAAGGGTTGACTATTTTTACATCTTCCTTAGCTGTGCTGCATTAGAATGAGGACACAGTGTACAACCTCTGGTGTTTTGATAGAGGAAGCTCATCACTTAGACTTGAGTACTTCAGCTCCCTAGTAACTGGCCTTCTATCTTGCTGTTTGAGATAGATTTCCAGCGTTGTTGCCTGGTGACCACACTGATCTGGAATTCCTACCAGTCAGTGCTAATTTCTTGTGCCTGTACTCTGATGCCAACTCCTCCGTTCAAAATCCAACATCCATGGCCTGCAGTCTAAGAACCCACACACCACACATCTTGCCATGTGTGCCATCTTCCTTACCCCTTGAATATTTCCTATAGACTACCTCCTAAGCTGGGACCTGCCTCTGAACTCAGGTCCTGTCTGTCTAACTTTGCCCCTCTTCTAGGCTGGTGACAGCTGTTTGACTAGTGTGGTCTCACTTAGACTCTTAGCTACTAATTTCTCCAGTTTATCTCAGCAGCAGCAAAGCCATAATACCTGCCCGGGGAAGACAAAGAAGAGATTGAGTCTGGGACTATGCAAATTAGAAAGAATCAAAGATGTCATCCCTTTGATGTGATGTTTGACCTGGAAGCTGAAGCCTAGAGACATACCATGGACCTGTAATTCTATTCTGTCACTTTCCTTGTTCGTTAAAGAGAAAAGAGCTACTTGAGACTATGGCTTAAGCTCAGTGAGCCAATTAAAATGTCTCGTTTTAGCAGGTATTTTGCAGTAATGAGTTATCCTTCAGCTTCTTCTTGACGCACACAGACTGGTGGGAACCTCAATCAGGTTTTTGTGAACGTGCGCTATGAAAGGAATGGCTGTCTCTACAAAGACCTCCACAGGGATACATTCCACACAGCTCTCACCTCCTCAGTTGGTTCTCTTGCTCTGCCTCAGTATAGGCACAGGCTGCCCCTTCCAGAATGTTCTTGGCACAGAAGGTAGATCGTAATCATTTTCCATAACCAGGAAGAGCAAGACAGCTGCTTGATAGTCTCTTGTTAGAGCAATATCTATGTACACAAAGAAGTCTCCCAAGGCCATGGAAGGCAGGGAGCAAAGCCCATCAGCCTTTATATTCGTGTGTATGTGTAGAAGCTTCATGGCCTGAGTTACTGCAAGAGCTTACCTACAACTTCTGTGTGAAAAATAATTGGTTTATTTTCGTAGGCACACTGAAATAAATAGGCGAAAGCCACCTTCCAACTTGGGCTGAGAGTCTACTAATATGTCTTAATTTAAATGTTTCCAACTTACTGATATTGTCACCAAGACCATCCCTCTGTAGGATTTAGGGCAACGAAGCACAATCACTTGTGGCATGGAGTAGAGGTGTGTGTGTGTGTGTGTGTGTGTGTGTGTGTGTGTGATATAGTGTGCGGTATGAGTGTATATAATATATGGTGTATATATCTAGTGATATATGTGTATATATAGTGTGACATATGTGGCTGTTTATAGTGTGTTGTGTAGTATGTTGGTGTGCATGTCATGCAGTGTGTACATGTGGTATGTGCATATGATGTGTAGTGTATGTATGTGATGTGGTGTGTATGTTGTGTGGAATGGTGGAGTCATCCAAGCCCTTTGACATCAGACACAGCTACAGGATTTGGAGTTTACCATAGTGCTGGCTATTAGTCTTACATTGTGTGGTGGCTTGGATAAGAATGGCCCCCATCGGCTCATATGTTTGAATACTTGGTCACCAGGGTGTGGCACTACATAGGTGAGGTAGGAAGGTGTGGCCTTGTGGAGAAAGTGTGTCACTGGGGGTGGGCTTTGGGGTTTCAAAAGCTCAAGCCAGTCTGTGTGTCTCACTCTTTCTGTTGCCTATGGAGCCTTATATAGAACTCTTAGCTCCCTCTCTAGCACCATGTTTGCTTATGGGCGGCCATGTTGCCTGCCATGCTGACAATGGACTAAACCTCTGAAACTGTAAGCCAGCCCTAATTAAATACTTTCTTTTACAAGAGTTGTTGTGGTCATGGTGTCTGTTCACAGCAGTAGAAACCCTGACTAAGATGTTTATTCTAACATTGCTTTACTATGCTCACATTGCTCTTTTGGGATGGTAATGTATATCTTATGCCATCATGCACTGGAAGTATGCCATTTGTTTTTAGTGTCACAAGGGGTCACGATTAAGAACTGCCCCGAGTCTGAGAAGAGATTTTGAACTTTGGAAATTTAAACGGTGTTGAGACTGAAAGAATAGGGGAGACTTTTGAAGTTGGAATAAATGCATTTTTCATTCTGACATGGCCACAAGTCTACAGGGGCCAGGGAATAGAACATGAAGGTCTGAGTGGGAATGGCTCCCATAGGCTCATGGATTTGAATACTTGGTATGTAGTTGGTGGAAAAGTGTGGGAAGGATTGGGGAGTGTGGAGGAGGTTGGCTTTGAGGTTTCAAAAGGTTCATGCATTCCCAGTGTGCCTTTTTCTTGTAGACTGAGATGTAGTTCTCAGCTTTTCTTGATGCCACACCTTTGCTCCTCCATTATAGACTCTAACCCCTGAAACCATATGCCAATTAAACACTTTATATATAATATGCCAATTAAACACTTTATGGAGCCACCTCAGTCATGACGTTTTGTCAGACCAATAGAAAAATAACTGAGATGTGTGTGTGTTTGTGTGTGTGTGTGTGTGTGTTTGTGTGTTTGTGTGTGTGTGTGTTTGGTTTCTTCCCAGGCTGCTAATAAAGTACTGTGGTCCTCATGAGTAAATGCCATATGTGTGTGTGTGTGTGTGTGTGTGTGTGTGTATGTATGTGTATGTATGTGTGTGTGTATGTGTATGAAAATAATTCTTTTAAATTACTTAACCCCACTGAGCATAGCTCCCTGACCTTTCTTTCATCTCTGTACTCTGTGCCAAAACTTACCACCAGTGCATCAAAAATTTCAGGAAAATCCTGTCACTCCCAGGTTGACATTCCAGGTAGTACCTATGTTCAAATAAACAGACAGTATCTTGGGGGAGTGGATCATTTAGGATTTCTCTGGGTTTTCTCTCAAGGGTCCTTTTGTTCCTTCTAGTCAGAGCCTCACTATGTAACCCATGCTAGCTGCCTCAAACTTATGATCATCTTGCCTCAGCCTCTAACTCTCTCAAGGGTTTGGAGGTTCTGAAGTCTCATTGGTGGCTGCTTACACGCACGCACACACATACACATGTTAGATGTGCAGGTTGCTTGGGTCTAAGGCAGTGTGGTGTTACTTACTTTTTCTGTTGCTGTAATAAGATACTCTACAGAAGCAACTTAAGAATGGAAAGACTCATTTTTACCTCACAGTTCCAGGATGCATGCCCACCATGGCAAGAAGTCCTGGCAACAGGAGCTTGAAGCAGTCAAATCTCCAGTCAGCAATCAGAGGGAGAAAACACACATTGTCATCTAGCCTTCTCATTTTGAGTCAGTCCAGAACATAGGCCCAAGGAATGGTACCACTCACTCCTAGAGTGGATTTTCCCAAGTCAAGTAACCCACTCAAGGCGCTCCTTCATAGATAGACCTGGATTCTTGTCACCTAGGACACTCAAGATCCTGTCAGATTGACAATCAGCGCTAACCATGCCAGGAAGATCCGGTAATCTAATCACATAGATGTGATGCTCAAGTTATTGCACTGTAAGCTATTGAGAAAGACTGAAAATACATTCTACTTTTAGATGGGGACCATGTTCCTGACACCTTGTTCAGGCCTTCAGGAAAGCTCAGCTATTCTTGCTCTAGAGAAGGCAATAGTTGTTTTTAAAGAGCCATGTTCTCAAAGAGCAACAGCAGCACAGCCTTTGGGAAAGGTTTTCCGGTTTATGGTTTTAGAAGGTCGTCTCGCTATGGCTCACAAGGCATGGCAGCAGGAGTGGGTGGCTGGTCACATTGCACCCACCATCAAGAAGCTGAGTGCAGTGGGCACCCATGCTCACCTTGTCTTCTGCTTTTTACTGGTCTAGCAGTTAGGATGTATCTTCCCTTCTAATTAACCTGCTGCAGAAAAGCCTCATGGACCTACCCAGATACTTGTTTCCAAACTGATTGATTCTACATCCTGTTTAAATTCACAGTCACCAGAAACACCACACTGGTCCTGGGGATTTGCATTAAAGCAATTTTTATTTGCCTGATTTAATCATTGCCTGTGAGGCTTACTGCTTCCATCTGCTAATCTGGAAGCTTCTAGCCTCCATACAATCTAACCTAGGCCTAGAATGTTTTCCACCTCTGAGACTTGGTACTGAATAAACTCACCCTTACTAGTTCTGTCTGAACTCTGGCTGGCTGGTTCAACTCAGTTGTTCTGGCTCAAACTCCTCTCCAACATGACTGATTCAAACTGGCTGCTCTCTGCTTCTCATTGAATTGCTCTGCTTGGCCTTATACTAACTTTGGCAATGTGTTCTAACCTTCTGGCTCCTGCTCATTCTGTCTTCACTTGGGTCTAGCTTGTTCTTTCTCTGCAACCTGTCTCTGTACAATTGTCCCAATAAAACTTCCCTCTCTTTCTTCTCTCTCTGCACTGTTCTCTCTTTAGTCAACTCTCATCACTGTTCTGGTGAGAGTTAGGAATGTCCTATTTTGTCAAATCTTTTTGTGATTTGTCACTTGTCTGCCACTCAGTTACGAACTTTACCTTCATTGTTTGGGACTAAATGTGTGTAGTAAGGGTGTGTCTGCATTCAACTTGGATCACACAGACCTACAAGGTCTTTGGATATGTTCAGAGCACTCATATCGTTTGATTAGCATTCCTTTGCAGATTTGCACAAGTGTAAAGCAGTAGCAGTTTAATCATGACTTTATGCCAGGCTGTGCTGTAGAGAGTTAGTCACATGGCGTCAGTAGAAGCATCAGTTTCATAAGAGAGCTGTCCCCTGACCTCTGGGCATCCCATAAGCCTCACCACTGCAGAACAGAAGGCCTGTGGGACTTGGGAAAGTACAGTTTCTGCTCACTTAACCTCTTTAAACCACAGTTTTCCATCTATAAAGCTGGGATATTAATTACTCCATTTCAGGACTGTAAAAAGTGTTAGATAAAATAATGTAAGGTCATTGGAGCAGAGCTGATTACATGATAAAATCTCAATAAGCACTATGTTCACACAGCACCAGTTACATGATTCCTGGGGCCCAGTGGTAAATGTGGTCTTCCATTTGGTGCTAACTATGAAGGCAGCTGTCACTTCTCGCATGGCATCATGGGTACTTACTCTTAGACCATTGTGAAGTTCAAGATTAAAAAAAAGATAAAGGAGTTCATTCATTTAGCACCACCAAAACCAGTGATTCTCAAACTGCGGGTCTCGACCCCCTTGAAGGTCACATATCAGATGTTTACATTATGATTCATAACAGCAAAATTATAGTTATGAAGTAGAAAAAAATAATTTTATAGTTAGGGGAATCACCACAACACAAGGAGCTGTATTAAAGGGTTGCATCCTTAGGAAGGTTGAGAGCCACTGATTTAAACCAATATGTCAAAACCCAAATACATTGACAACAGGTGTGAAGGTTGGATGACTAGAACTTGATGCCCAACACTAGTTGTTGGGAATGTGAAAACAAAGTACATCATGCTTAGTGGATTCTGGAAATTTCTTGTCCATAAAGCCAAGGAGCTGGAAGAGATACGGGTGAACACCCAATTTTCCTGTCCTGAGAGTGCACAAAGCATTTCCTTCTAAGAACTACAAAGCCAGTGTGGAAAGAATGACTCCGCTGACCAGAGGCACAAGGTGTAATATCTGATGTCACAGCAAAGAAAGTGAACAGATGACCCTTGTACAGATTTCATTTGTGCTTAAATAAAACCACCAAAACTGCCAAAACGACAGAACAGCAAAATGAAAACGTGTGCCCCCTAATTCAGACATCAGTGTGAAGGTCAAGATTGTTAGGACGTAATACTAAGCCAAATACAGAGCTCTTATCTGACCTGGGAGCCCCCTGCACACAGGTTGTCCATGCAGCAAACTCTGAGAAGCATGCTCGGCAGTGGATCATTCTCATGAGATTCACCTCAACTTGGTTTATCTTGAAGTCACTTCTGAAGATATGCAGGTTATGACTTGAGTGCCTTCCTAAGATAAGGCCTTCCATTCCGCCCTAGAAGGTTGGTTACTGGGCTATAAAAGGAGAAGGGCGTCTATAGATAACATTAATAATGACAATGCAGGTAGGAAATGTACTCTGTCCGTTTTGATTGCTCTTAGCTTCTCAGACACTTTAGAGATGATCTACAACCTAATGCACAACATCCATGCCCAAGTACTCCTGTGCTTTGGCAAAATAACTTTAGATAATCACTATGTGATTTCTTTTTATTTGCAATGCTTTCCAATAAATATTAATGATAATTTTAAAAAGAGCATGCCCATTTCTTTTCAGATGAGGCAGACTTTTAATAGTGATTAAAATCATTATTGCCACAAGTATCCATCTTTTTATTCATATGATGGAGGAAGCTGTATTTAAATGCTAAAGTACATTAAAAAAAACCTGAAACAGTTATTTGCTATCTAATTTGTAGACAGGCCTTACATTTGTATAGATCAAGTGACGCTTCTCAAGGGACAGATTCCACAGGGACAAAAAATGGACATGCGTTTTTAGGTTGAAAACACGTTCAAATCTCTGAGTAGTCTGGCTTCCTTCTGTCTAAAGAACTCTTCACGCTCTCCCTCCAGGAAAACAGACAACCAAGGAACAACAAGGAAAACAAACAAAAGTTCTAACACCTACTCAAACTCTCCTTCTCAGCTTAGTGTCACTTTTTTTTTTTTTTCCTGATTCTTCAAACTAAATTCAGCATCATGTTGTCCAAGATTTAACAGTTTAAAATTCCACATTCCTATTTGTCCTCACACTCACCTCAGCTCCTTCACACCATTTCTGTGTGGGTTTACTGGGACACTTTACACCCCCTCCTCTGTCTCTCTCTGCCTCCCTCTCTGTCTCTCTGTCTCTCTGTCTCTGCCTCTCTGCTTCTCTCTGTGTCTCTCTCTTTCTGTCTTTCTGTCTGTCTCTCTGTCTCTGTCTGTCTCTCTGTGTCTCTGTCTCTGTCCCTGTCTCTCTCTGTCTCTCTCTCTCTCTCTCTTAATGTACACTCTTAAGACAGAAGAAATCTGGGCAGTTGTTGACTGTCTCATGCCATGAGTCTAACCCAGTGCCTAAACCATGCAATAACTCATTACCTGTTTATTGAACGGGAAAAGGAATAAAAATGGGCAAAGATATAGACTCTGGGAAAAAAATACCCTGTTCTGCATTTACTAAAGATACTTCCAGTTGCAAGTCACCAGGGTTGCCTAGGAAAACGGCACCTAGAGAAGTCAACACTCATGTCCTTAGAAGGTCTCTCAGCTGAAAGGGGATGAAACGCTTAACAAAGAGCACCCTAAGACAAATGTTTTCTGTGTGCTGCATTTTCATGACACGATAGATAATCCCTTAGCCTCAGACTCATGGCAGCAGGAATGAGTAGCAGGCTTAGGCTGAGTGCTTTGGAATTGAGTTTGAGGGCCTTGCTGAAACTCTTAGTGATCTGATACGAATGCTATAAAAAGCTAGCCTTGTGCCTGAATTTATGAATAAAACAAGACAGTCACAGGTCCTTGTGCCGTCGTCAGTGAGCTCTCTCAGGAGAGATCTCTCCACATTAGCACACCTGGGTGTTTTCTTAGAGACGTCTAGACTCCATGCCATGGTTGTCAGAACAAAATGTCTGGTTCTTTTCCCCTCCCGAGTTTATTTGACAACAAGTTCATGCTGTGTTAACAGAAATTCAGATCCTTGCTTATGATAAAGTCCCAGATGAATTCAATGTTGACAATGTGATATTTGGAAAGTTACTTTAAATTACATAGCTGTACGCACGACTCTTTAAAATGGAAATTCGAAAGGGAGCATTTCCCCAAAGCAGGACTGGGTAAGCTCTGCGGGTTGGAACCCCTGAGGATATGTAGTAAACATCTACAACAAAAAGAAAACAAAGATGGAGGCACTCTTGCTTAATACCATGCCATCAGAATCCAGCACCTGGGTGTAACCAGCCACACCCTGGGAGCAGGCAGTCTATACAAGTCAGGATAGCAACCAAATGTGTGCGTGGACAAGATAATTCTTCGAAGGGCCATTAAAGACCCAGGCTCCAAGCAGCTCAGGAGATATTTGGGTCTCCAGTGTGCCACAGCACACACAGGCCATATACCCCATAGCAACAAAGGACCCTTCCAATGACATCCTGTGAAGATCTCCTGCCTTTTGCCTAGCTCTCACTTTGGTGACCAGCACTGACACCCTGGTTGGCCTGACTAAGCAATCCTGAGGCCATGAGCAGCTAGCCTAGCCTCTGTTATTCTCAATAAACATCTCTCTCAAGGATCCAGAGCTAGCACCCACTCACTGACCTCTCCTCACTGGTGGATTTGGACATGCTGTCATGCTGTGCACTTGGCAGCTGGACTTACAACCTGCTTGTGGCATTGTCCTTACTGTCCAAGAGTGAGTCCCACCTCTGAATATTGGTGCCATCACCTAGAGCTAGATCGTTAAGTTGTTAGCTTTGCTGTGAGTTGTTTCCTCTTTTTATGTGTGAATGATAAACTGTGCATCTGAGGACACCTGACTGTCTGCCTCTCTGTGACACACAAATCCTGTTCCACGCCGGACACAGGATAGTTCTATGGGCACATAACACTGGAGGATAGAACTGGAATTCTGGTATGTGTCCCTTTAAATAAGAACATTTCAGGTGGTCTGGGTCGCTTGCAGTGCTAATCCCAGCACTGAGGATTGTGGGGCTGGTTTTAGGCAGCCTGAGACCTTGTCTCAATAAACAAAACAAGCAAACAAACAAATATGAAGGTGTTTTTCTACCACAGGGTTGCGGAGCAATGCGACCAGACCCTCCTGGATGTGGTGAGCACCCACCACACAGAGTTTGGACAGCTCTTTATGGGAATGGTGCTTGCGATGGACATGAATTTTTAAAGATTTATTTTAATTTGTAATTATGTGTGTATGTGTGGGGAAATGTGTGGATGCTCTACTGCTGTGGGCTCAAAGGATGGACCTCTTGCCTTTTATGACATTAGGCCATACCATAGTAGGTGGTTGGTTTGTTTGAGTCTTTGTACTTAAGACCCTCTAATAGGTCTTTTTGCCTTTGTAATAGAATATAAACTTCCCCAACAACATATAAGACTTGTTATAACTGTTTGAGTTGGGCTGGTTTAATCCCAGCACTCAGGAGGCAGAGACACATGGATTTCTCTGAGTTTGAGACCAGCATGGTCTATATAAAGAGTTCACTGATAACTAAGGATGTTGAGCATATCTTTAAGTGTTTCTCGCCATTCGATGTCCCTCTGTTGAGAATTCTCTGTTTAACTCTATACCCCATTTTTTAATTGGATAATTTGGTTTTGGTGTTTCATTCCTTGAGTTCTTTATATATTTTAGATATTATCCCTTAAAAAAAAAAAAAAAAAAAGGAGGTCCAGGTTTAACCAGGGCTTCATGGTGCGGCCCTGACTTAAACAAATATATATGTAAGTCAGTGTCCTCATTCCTCTCTCTAGTCTGTTTTGTACCCATTGTGTTAGTACAGAACCTCATATATATATATATGTGTGTGTGTGTGTGTGTGTGTACATACATATATATGTATATATGAATACATGTGCATGTATATGTACATGTATGTGTGTATGTATATTTGTTTCCCTCAGCTTAAGCCCGCTCTGTCCTTCCCTCTGTCCCTCTACCCTTTCCCATAGGACCAGACTAGCACTATTGTGCCACCATCAGACTTCATCCATTTTGGAGGCTCATTTTTCTGTAGCTGCAATCTCCTCGCTGCCAAATGATTCCACTCAGCTTTCAGGGGCCTTTTGACAAATGAGATAATGACAGCCCCAGGGAAGGAGTGAGAGACTCCAGGAAGGATTTTGTTATTAGGGGAAAAAAGGAACAAGGAGAAAATTATTTGACAAGCGAAAGCACGAGGTCGAATTGGTTGATTCCAGGAGCAATGCCTGTGCTTTAAAGAACAAAAGAATTGATTAGGTGATAGTTAGGGTAGGTTGTTTTGTTTTCAGCACTGGAATGGAACCCACAGCCATACACATACATACTAGACAAGTACCAAACCGCTGTGTTAGAGCTCAAGCCTCGGGCTTTTTCTTAAAACATAGAAAGAGAAAAATCTTAGTGTATCAGAAGTGTAAACCTTTCTCAGGATGATGTTCTCAAAAAAGATTCCTCAGCCTGCTTCTGAACCAACATTAACAATTTTCATAAGGTGACAACCTTTATTATATTGTGAATAAATATGCTCAGAGAATATATATATTAACTCACAAACTCTTGAATTCCTTAAAGTCTATTGGAATAACATAATATTGTTATTGCATGAAGTCCTTTTCTTTTTTCTTAAAAAGATTTGTTTATTTATTATTTATATAGTATTCTGCCTGCACAGCAAAAGGGGGCACCAGATCTCATTATAGATGATTATGAGCCACCATGTGGTTGCTGGGAATTGAACTCAGGACCTTTGGAAGAACAGACAGGCAGACAGTACTCTTAACCCCTGAGCCATCTCTCCAGCCCAAGAAGCCCTTTTCTTAAACTCTGGAACTCAGGTGTACATCATAATTTTGTTTTACTGCGTAGTCTAAAGCATTTAAATATTTTGCTTATTTTATATGTCTAGAAAAAAAAAGCAAAGTACAACATTAATCTTTTTTTTTTCATAAATTACAGAATAGAGATTCCCCTCAGAAGGTCATTCTACACCGTGGGCTGAGATCCTATTTGTGTAGGAAATGATTGCTGGTGTGCCTGTCAAAGTCACCACTCCTGAGAGTAGACTCACCTATGACTCTGATGTGCATAGAGGAAGGCTAATGTCTCAGAAAAATGCTGAGAGAAGGAAGCTGGCGAAGCTTTTAGATTGGGCGGCTGGGGGTGTAGATCAGTTGGTAGAGTGCTTGTTCATCACAGAAGATGTCTGGGGTTCGATCCTCAGCACTGCCTGTGGTCTAAACACTCAGGAGGGGAGGCTGGAGGATCAGACATTCAAGGTCATTGGTGATGACATAACAAGTTGGAGGCCAGTCTGGGCAATATACCTTGTGGGCATAGGGTGGCGTGGGGTGGGGGTTGGGAGGTGGGCGGGGGAGGGTGAGGGGAGAAGGAGGAGAGGGAAGGGAAGAACAGGATTGAGGAAATTCCCCCTTAGTGAAAGGGGAATTTCTCTGTCTCTCTGCTCTTATTTCTAATCATGTTATGGAAAAAAAATCCTCAAATAGGAATTATATATTTAAAAAAATTTTTAAAGATTTATTTTATGTTTGTAGTTTTTTCCTCTTTTTCTTTTATTGAACATTATTCTTTTATCATACAATATATACTTATTACAGTTTCCCTCCCTCTGCTTCACTCAGTTCCTCTCCACCTCTTCTTCCATCTGGATCCACTCCTTTTCCCTCTCTCATTAGAAAAGAACAGGCCTCTAACAGAGAACAACAAAACATTTTTTAAAAATCTAATTAGATAAAAACAAAAGCCATCACATCGAAGCTGGACAAAGACAAACCAACTGAAGGAAAAGAACTCAAGAGAAGGCACAGGGATCAAAGACCCACTCAACCCACACACTTAGGAGTCCCATTCCAACACTAAACTGAGAGCTACAGTGTATATGCAGAGGACCCAGTGCAGACCCATGCAGACCCTGTGCTCGCTGCTTCAGTCTCTGTGAGTTCACATGCGCTTTGCTCCATTGTTTGTCAAGGCCTTGTTCTCCTGGTGTCCTCCATGCCCTCAACTTCCTGCACTCTTTCTGCCTCCTCTTCCTCTGGGTTCCCTGAGCCCTGAGGGAGAACTTTGATGGAGATTTAGAGTTGAATGTTTTAAGCTCTCTCTCTCTCTCTCTCTCTCTCTCCCTCTCCCTCTCTTTCTCTCTCTCTCTCTCTCTCTCTCTCTCTCTCTCTCCCCCTCTCTCACTCTCTCTCTCTCTCTCTCTCTCTCTCTCTCTCTCTCTCTCTCTCTCTCTCTCTCTCTCTCTCTCTCTCTCTCTCTCTCTCTCTCTCTCTCTCTCTCTCTCTCTCTCTCTCTCTCTCTCTCTCTCTCTCTCTC
>OU015750.1:80248692-80264087 GCA_907169655.1 Acomys percivali
TTCTTCTTCTTCTTCTTCTTCTTCTTCTTCTTCTTCTTCTTCTTCTTCTTCTTCTTTTTCTTCTTCTTCTTCTATTTAGCCTCACTTCTCTTCTGATTTTCTACCATCCTCATCTCTTTACCACGTTCCTTTACTACCTTCTCACATATCTCAAAGGGCAGTCACCTTCACACTGTTTTCCGTAGTCATTTTGTAGTTTAATGATAGTTGTAATTGATATTGTGTGTATTTTCTATACCTCCACTTTTGTTCAAAGTATTTGCTAGGATGGTTAGAGAAGAGGAAAAAAAAACCAATGCATAACAAAGGAAAACAGGTTATACTGTATGTAGTATAAACAAAAGGACCTTACAATTAAAAGACCCCCCAAAGACCCCAACTAGAAAGCTCAGGAATAAACCTTACCAATGAGGAGAAAGATCCCTACAGTGAAAATGTTAAAGAATTGAAGAAAGAAACTGAAGAAGACATTAGATGATTGGAATAACCTCCTATGCTAATTGATTGACAGAATAAATATTAATAAAATGACTATATTGCCAAATGTGACCTACAGACTCAGTACAACTTCCAATTTCATAAAACTAGAAGAATTAATCCTTAATTTCATATGGGAAGTCTAAAATACCTTAAATAGTCATATCAGTTTTTAGCAGAAAGTACAATACTGAAGGTTTCACAATATAGTAAGAAAACGAGCCAGGCACTGGCACAAAATGAATATGTAGACCAATGGGTAAAATAGAACCCAGAAATTAACCTGTATAGCTATGGCCACCTAATTTTTGACACCAGTGAGTGTCAAAAATATCCATTAGTGAAATAGCAGCCTCTTTAATAAGTAGTGCTGAGGAAACTGGACTTTCATATGTAGACAAGTGAAACTAGATTTGTATCTTTCACATGGCAGGAAAATTCATTCAAAATGGATCAGATACTTTAAAATCTGACTTTGAAATTGCTAGAGGACACATAGCAAAATATTTCATTATATAGTTATAGGCATTTTTTTTCTGAAAAAGACCCTAGTTGCCCAAAAAATAATCCTGAGAATTGAGAAATGGGAATACATGAAATTAAAATCCTTCTGTAAAGTAAGGGGAAAACCCAGCAGAGTGAAGAGAGTCTACAGAATGGGCAAAAATGCGTTTCCCAAATACACATCAGACAGGTGATTTATGTGTGGTTATATAAAGAACTGCAAAAATTAAACACAAAAATGCTGAACCATACAATTCAAAAATAAGCCAGTGAATTGAATACATAGTTCTCAAAAGAATAAAATCAAATTGCTGAGAATACTTGAAAAAAGTGTTCAGCATCCTTAGTTATTAAGGAGATGCCAACTTAAGCTGCTTTGGATAAATTCCATCTCACCAGTCAGAGTGGCTGTTGTCAAGAAAACACAGGGCAGCAAATTTGATGAGGATGTGAAAAAGGAAATCATGTTTACCGAAGGCGGGAATAGAAAGGTGCACAGCCATTGTGGAAATCAGCATAGCTGTTCTTCAGAGAGCTAAAAATAGAACCACCATATGTCTAGCTCTGCCACTCGGGTACATCCCTGAAGGAATCGAAGTCCACATACTACAGAAACATTTACATCTGTTTCGGTAGAGATTTAGCATTCACAACAGCCAGGAAGTAGAAACTGCCTACATGTCCATCAACAGATAAATAAATCTAGAAAAATCTGGTACATATGCGCAAAGGAATTTTATGAAGCCATACTGAAAATTGAAATCATGACATTTGTAGGAAAGTAGATGCAACTGGGAGTCAGTATTTTGAATAAAATAAGCCAAACTTAGAAAGGCACATGCATGTTTTTCCTTATTGTGGATACTATACTTACATGTGAATGTACACACATATAGGCATCTATGCCTATATGTGTGTCTGTATGTCACAGAACTGTGAAGAACATGGGAAAGAAAGAAGAGTTTTTAAACAAGTTGGGAAGGGAAGGTGAGAAATAGAGAGAAAAATAAATATGTGTAGGAAGAACGCGGGTGTGGAGGCCAAAGGGAGGTGAGAGATGGGGACAGGGACCGAGTGTGTACCGTAAGAAAGCAGATGTGGAGCCTAACTAGGAAAAGGAAGAGAACCATCCAGAGAGATGTCCTGTGCTGCCACCTGTGAAGGCCTTGCTATTCCTATGGGTCTGAGGCATTGCGGGCTTTAAGATGGCCACGCTTGTGTCGACATGCACATTTACTCAAGACCTCATCTGCTCCAAACAGATTAATTTTTTTTTTTTTTTTTGGTCAGGTGGACACAAGCTAGAGTCATCTGATTGGATCTGACTTGACTAGGGTGACAGGGAATGAAGAAATGATAGACACATTTATAGAAAGTCTGGGATCTGGTGGGCCACGCCCTCTTTCTGGAGACATATCAGCAACTTTGAAAAGTTGATGCGTTTGTATACACTTGAATGAGGGAGGGAGACGTCTCAGACTGCAGTCCTTTGGAGGAGGGAGCCATGGCCCATTCTTTCTGCACACACCATCAACATTTAGATCAGCAAGAAGGCTGTCATTCATCTGAGCCTGACCCACAGAAAGACTCGCCATTCTAATGGGACTGAGGCATTGTGGTCTTCAACATGGCTGGGCCAATGTCAACCGTACACTTTTACTAAAGGTTTCATCTGTGTCTCACAGTCCTCATCTGCTCCGTCGACCTGACACAGGCTAGAATCATCTGAAAAGAGGAAACCTCAGCTGAGAAATTGTGCCCCATCATGTTGACTTTTTCTTGCCTGACGACTGATGTGGAGGTGTCCAACCCAGTGTAGGTGTTGACATCCTTGAGCAGGTGGCTCTGGGGTATATAAAAAAGCAAGCTAATAAATAAATAAATAAATTAAAAAAAATAAAAATAAAAAAGCAAGCTGAGCAAGCCACTAAGACTCTGTCTTCATGGCCTCTGCTCTGGTTCCTCCCTCCGGGTTCCTGCCCTGACTTCCCTCGGTGATGCACCATGATCTGAGAGCTGTAAGATACATCAAACCAAACCATTTCTAGTTGCTTTTGCTTATAATGCTTTATCAGAGCAATGGAAACCTGGGTAATACAAGAAGAAAGAGAACATGTGGCAGGAGAGTGAGGCAGGAAAACATGAGAAAAATACGATGATGCATATGTATGAAGATGCCATAAGGAAACTCATTAATTTGTATTCTAACCTAAAATATGAAAAAAACAATACTTATCTTTGTAAACATGAATATATACATGTTTGTAAAAAAAATAACAGTACATTAGTGTATTCAATCCATCCTCTATTCATGCCATGTCTCTTCCAAACTCACATTAACACAGACAGACGGTATTCCAGGTCATCCCCCCGCCTCCTCCAGGAAACCACTTATTTTAGCCAAAGTTGTACTGATAGGATTTTACCCATGGATCTGAGCTAGAAAATCCATTCCATTCCCTGCCCCTCCCCACAGTGAGTTCCAATGCCGATAGCTGTTCTGTGTCATGACTTATGGGTTAATTCATATTTTTTCTGGAGAATATTTTTAAGAGATTCAACAAGGCAATATTGACAAATGGAATTTAATTCATCACTGTCTATAAGGTTTTATTACTTTACAAACATGTACTTGTAATTTAGGAGTAGAAAATAGACTGATACTGTTCTCTTGAAGCCAACTAACGTGTGATGTTGGAAAGGGATGGCACAAGAAGTGTTTGTTCCACCTTTTCAGATAAATTATAAAATAATAAAACTGTGCCTTGTATTTCAATAGACCTCTTCAAACGCAGAACACTAACAATAAAGGAAATAGCAGAATAAACACTAAGGCAATAATGTGATTTCCTAACTTTAAAGGAACCAAAATTTGAACTTCAAGGAGCAGACAAGGAATGCATTCTCTGAGAGAAAAAGAAGTCGGTTTTCAAAAGTGGCTCAACTGATGATTCCGTAGTCAGTAAGTGAGAATATTTAACATCTGTCCCCAGTAAGTGTTCGGGGAATGGGTAGCTCCTGTGTACAACACACAAGCTGAAGTCTGTTTGAAAAATCATGATGGGGTCCACACTAGTCTTGAAATGATGTCCGCCTTAGGGGCCATGCGGGCTTCCTCCATAGGGGCCACCGGGCTTCCACCATAGGGGCCACCCGGGCTTCCGCATCCTGACCAGGCATGGCTGCACAGCAGAGAGATGGGGATCTTGTCCCTGAGGACTGTCTGCACGCTGAACATGTGCTTTATGAACCTATGAGATTGTGAATGTTGAGAGTCAGGAAGAGAGAGAACTTGGGGACATAAATGTAGTATTTCCAAGGTGATTCTAGCCAAACTGGTGTTTAGCTAGTAAGAAAACACAGCATTTAATATTTTTGAAGATAAAACCCAAGCTGTAACTGAAAGCCTAGCCTGGACTCTCACTTGTTTTGAAGTTCACCACTTCACATTTTTAGAAAAGCAACACATGGATTATACATAAATGCCACTTCCTGCGCAAATGGAGTCTCATCGATCTGATCATTGCTTTCTGAATAATGCATATTAACAGCATGAAGCAAAGTATGCCATGCTCTGTGCTTGTTGGCAACAGAAAATATTTTTAAAAAGTCCTCGTGTGATTTGTTAAAACTGTCACTTAGGAGCAGAATAAAAGACAGAAGCCAACTAACCCATAACAATGTTGAGGCACAAAGTGTGATTTGTTTCACACTTGTAAATTTTTGGAATTACGAAAAATATTAACTGTTTGAATGCTTAAATGTTAAATGTTTAAATAGAAAGCTACCAAAGTAAATGCAACCAGATATGCAAGGATAGCATCAATTTATCACCAAGAACAAAACATCAAAACCCACTCCCATGAAAACAAAGCAATCCACATCCCCTTTATTATGTTCCTATGAATAGGATGATACCGGTTATGTGGATGAGGGTTTGCATAATGTTAGAAAGAGCCAATTCCACACTTGGACATGCAATGATTTCCGTCCCTATTCTTTTTCTTCTAAAATGATATGGAAGGCCTATGGTGAGATTAGAAACATTGATGTTGGCATCTTTGAGAAAACCATACACTTTTATAGGAATTCAAACTGACGTAAAGCTGCACATGACAGCACTAAGCAAATGGAGATGTGAAACCGCTCCTATCATTCAGACGAGGTGTGAATGAGAACCCTTTATTTTATGAGTGTGAACAGGTCTCCCACTTGATAGGCTGAGACAAGTGTAGCGTGGTGTTGCTGCTCTAGTTGGTGGCATGAGCCTGGGAGAGCAGAACCTAACAATGAGGTGGACTAAAGTCTCATGCAATAGCCAGCTGTATTCAGAGCATGATTTATTCAGAGCATTATATCCTCCGTAGTATTCTGACAGTTAAGAAAGGTCCCATGAGCAAGGTTCACATAAGTTTAGGCTGTATACAGTCACAAGGACAGCTCTTGCTTGGGAACATCATCTGCATAGTGAGATAATGTGTACTCTGAGGTAACCCCTCCTGTTTGCTACACCTGGGAGGGGCATGAAAGCACATTCCGAGAACAACCCATGCTATGGAGGAACAGAAGTCCCAAGACTCCTGTCTTAGTCCTTGGAGTCTTAGTCCTTGGAGTTTTCTCACAATTTTTTCAGAATGCTCACACACCTCCATTCAGGAACTGTATTCTTTACAAGGAGGTATGGGGACAAGGCTGGAAATGGTTATGGGGAAAGCATTTTTGTTTCCTTTTGCAGCTAAATGTGACATGGGACAGTGTTTTTCAGGATGACTGGGCATTTGAGCTTTTCTGAAGGTTGGAAATACCTCAGATTAAAAAAATAATAATGTCCTAACCTCCAGGGAAAGTGCCAAATGCAAGAAAGAGAAAGTGGAAAGTTGCTGAGCAAGTCTGGGGGATGGAGAGAAAAATAAACAAAGATGGGGAAACTGTTACCTTCCTGTTTTGACTTTTACCCTGTTCACAGGAAACATCACCCTGTTGACTCCTACTTTTGCCTGTTCTAACAGGTCAAAGCATAAGCCATATATTTATGGACCCAATATACTGCACCACAAAGCCCCCATTGAAACAGGGAACAAGGGAAATGCTAAACCCCACAGCAAGAAACCTCAGGACAGCTTTGACTGAAAAGGTTTCTAAAAGAGGGCCAAGGAAATTCCCTGGCCACTCCTAAGACATCGAGACAGGGAGCACTTTCAAATACATCCTCACTCATGTCCTAAAGCCACCAGGAGATACAGTCATGATAGATGTTGTAAGTAGGTGAAATATGAACGAAACCACTCAACACTATAGAAGTGTGGCAGGAAAAAAATGGTGTCATCAAGTCTACCCAAACCTTATGAATGTAAAGCCCCACACCGGTTGCTGATGGAGACATTAAGAGCAGATTGAGATCAGTTTATAGGATACAACTAGGCAATCCCAACCAGAGGACTTCTGTGGAGGGAGCACTCAGGCCCCGCAGGATGTGGCTCTGGCTTGTCTCTTAGCCTCTAACCCACCACTAGTCTTGTATTCTCCACCAATGCTCGCAAAGAATAGTTTCCAGTCGCAGCATCCTACATTGTCCATTGAGAAGGTTTTCCCTTGCTAGCTGTCAGTGGATTGGAATCATGTGCTGGAAGCCCTGCACAGATAGGACATAGTTTTTACCCTGTAACCATCTGTCTCCTGGCTAAGCTGGGGAGGCTGCAAACATAGTTGTTTTTTCACTATTCATTGGAGAAGGATTTGACTCTATAAGCATGTCACAAGCAGGCCTTGGTATCCAACAGTAAACCAGACAAGAGAGTCCCTATTCTCACACATGTCTAGTCTTGAGAAAACTCCTGAAATCCGGTGCCTAAAAGTACCTCAGATGTTGAGGCCTAACACAAGTGGAATAGTTCTGTGTATTGGACTTTACCTCTTTGGTAACCCAAAAGTCACACCGAGTACTTGAAAAGTATTGCTCAGAAAACCAATAGGTAGCTTGCAACTGAAAACTTAATTTATGAATAAAGGTTTCAGATACAAAGAAACAAATAGTCAGGCGGATTATTGTTTCCAAAATGCTGTCAGCAAATTTAGGCTCTTTCAACTTCCAGTCACTCTGAACATGCAATTTTTATTGATGCCTCTTGTGGGATGAGTGGCTGGTCCACCTTCAGCATCACAGAGCATCTTAGGCTAAGCAAATCTGCCTCCTCTTGGGGATTTCTTCTTCGAGCTCTGCTTACATCTACTACCATACTAGAGCCATAAAGAAGACTGAAAAGTATATACTTTTCAAATTCTGCACATATTGCAACCATGAACAATACTGAGATTCTGCTTATTAAAAAGAGAAAAAAAATAGTGGATAGATAGCCTGCAGTGTGCTGTATGGATAAATCACTGTTACAAATAATTTTTTTTTCTTCATTTGCTGGTACACACCGCACAGGCAATTTCTAACTCTGGATTGACTGCTGCTGTGAAAATGTTCACCTCTATGTTTATTGAATAAAAACTTAGGTTGTACTGACTCGTGCTGAAGTTGCAAAATGAGTTTTGAATGCTCATTTGCTCCCAGTGTGCTCCAGGAAGTGCTGGGCATCTAGGAATTATGCCATAGACACAGAAGAGCCGGAGGAAGGAGCCCACCTCCCCTGACAGCAGTAGGAAACAGCCTGTTCGCCGAGTGGTGAAGACCTGATAACAAGCAGATGCCTTAAATGGTAGAGAAAACTAGAAAAAATATATCACCGGCCTAATTTGAGCTAACAGGAAAAAAAATGAAAGAAACAATGCCTGTAGCCCAGGCTTTAAAATTAGACGGGCCAGGTTCACACCTGCCTGGCATGCTAACCTGGCTGGGCTGATCAACGCCTGGAGAATTGGTAAGGCATTGCTTTGGAGCATATGCATGAGGGTATTTTCAGTGGAGGTTGGTAGATGGGTCACTGGACCAAGTGGGATAGGTCCATCCTTGGTGTGGGGTAGGGACATCACCTAACTATCCCGGGTGCCAATGAGACAGGTGAGCGGAAGGGGAGGCGCTAGCCTCTTGGGTTCTTCCTCCGTGGTGTGCAATTCCTCCTGCTGCTGCCCTACGACAGCCGATTCCAGGACTTTGACCTCTTGAGTTCTGGAACTCACACTAGTGCTGCACAGAGGATTGCAGACCTTTTCCTTACACGGGCTCCATATCCGAGGCCTCTTACGGTTTTTAGGCCTTAGGACTCTTGGACTGAGAATGTTCCAATTCTGTCACAGATGGAACTTTTCAACCTCTTATGATTAACCAATCATGTAATTGTCAGCCAGTTCCCTTCACAGCCACACACACACACACACACACACACACACACACACACACACAGACACTCACACAGACACACACACTCACATACAGACATACACATTCACACATACACATACATACATACACACTCACACACATACATACATATACATACACATACAGACACTCACACACAGACATACACATATACACACACACACTCACTCAGACACACACACACAGAGACACATGCACACACACGTATATACACAGACACACTGTGTTTCTCAGGAGAAGTCTAATTCAGATTTTAATACCAAGAGTGATCTTTATGGGCATAGAACTTTAACTTGTTCAAATAAAAATCCCCTATTTGGCACAGAAAGCTCTGGAACTGACTTTGATGAAGCATAAAATGTTTTTGGTGCCACTAGTATAATGTGCACCCATGGTCCACGACACAAATCCCTTACGTGTCATGTAAACGGATTTATCTCTATTATCAAGTTGAATGTATTAAAAGGTGCTTAGGAGGTCATTGAAGCATCTTCTGAGTGTGTCTGAGGGTGTTTCCAGATGAGATGTGACCATGAAGGCTCTGATTTGTCAGTAGTTTAATATGTTGGCACGTTCAAAATATGAATGAATTACTGAGAGAGGGTAGAACTGTGGGAGGCAAAGCCCAGCTGGAGGAAGTGGGACGCTGTAGGCGTGTCTTTGAAAGTCATATTACATCCCTGGTTCCTTCCTGTAGCCAACCCACTACCTCTCTACTTTCCATTTGTCTTGAGATGAAAAAGTTATTCTACCAGCCCCCCCTAAGATGTTCTGCCTCATTACTAACAGTGGGCACAGCCAACCATGGATGTGACCTCTGTTGATAAGCCACAGCAAAGCTCTCTTCTTTGAAGTTGATTTTTATTTCGTCACAGCGATGACAAACTAATGAATGCAAGGTGCATTGATTCTCCATTTACCATTAAAAAGAACTGAGGAGAGGAGCTGGGCAGATAGAAGGCTCAGTGGGTGGGAGTTAGCCAAGATAAAATCCTTACCACTCAAGCAAAAAGAGCTGGCACGACTGAGTGTGCCATACTTGTAACCCCAGGACTTAATAGCGTAGACAGATGATCCGAGAACCCACTGACCAGCCAGCATACCTCCAACGGCAGGGCTTCAACTCAGTGAGAGTCCTGCCTCAATAAGACAAAGAGCTATAGAGGAAGACACCCAATTTCCCATCTGGTCTCCTCATACACAATACATGCACCCACACACTCAAGTGGGCATATCAGAAACAGACAGAAAGGAAGGAAGGAAGGAAGAAGAAGGAAAGGAAAAAAGAAAGGAAGGAAGGAAGAAGAAGGAAAGGAAAAAAGAAAGAAAGAAAGAAAGGAAGGAAGAAGAAGGAAAGGAAAAAAGAAAGGAAGGAAGGAAGAAGAAGGAAAGGAAAAAAGAAAGGAAAGAAAGAAGAAGCAATGAGGGCTGAGGAGATATATAACCAGCGTTTGGCTACCTTATGGGTTCTTCTTCCTACCCCTCTTCTCCACCCCTTTTCTTCTTTCCTTTCAAACCCCAGCATTAGATATGAGAGAAAAAAAGATAAAGAGGAAAAGAAAGCCATCCCTGAATAAAGTCAGGTGTTAGAAAGGGGACAATGTTATAGTTAGACGACTTGCTGCTGACTAGGGATGTTAAACTCATTGGGGCCAGTTTGTTCTTCACCACTGGGATTTCTAATTTCCTCTTGTTGTTTCTTCTTTGTACATGACTACTGCTTAAACCGCAACCAAGAACAACCAACAACCCACCCTGCCTCTCAGGCCCTAGCATTTATATACCATCTGAAAACTCCCCTGGATTCCAAACATCACACAGTCACAGAAACTATCTGTAGCTGGAAAAAAAAAAAATCATCGCCCCCCCCCCCCCCAGAGCATGAGGTAATTCATAGTCATCTGCCATGGACCATCTGAAGCAGCCCCATATCCCACACCTGTGATCAAAATTAAAACATATTATTATAATACTTCTGTATTTTAAAAAAACAACCCAAACTGAAAAAATTTTCACCATAGAGATGGCTCAGTTGCTTTGTTTAGAAGCACCAGGACCTGAGTTAGCCCATGTGAAAACAGCCTGGTAAGGTTGCGTGTGCTTGTAATCCCTGAGCTGGGGAGGCAGAGATAGCTGGGTTCCTGGGCCTCGTTGGTCAGCCTACTCAATAAGTCCTATGACAGAGAGACCCTGCCTCAAAAAAGGAGATAGGCAGCCCCTGAACAACAGCACTAGAGGCTGACCTCTGGCCTCCACACAAGTACGTACACATTCCTCAAACTCTTACACATGTATTCACACGTACACACATATGCTCACATTCACTCAAACACACATACACTCACACATATATGAATGCACTCTCACCCACACATATACTCACCCACAAAGAGGTAAGGAGTTTAGTGACCTGATATATTACTTTGAACATTTGTGGACAACTGAGGAATCTAAGAACACTGGTGTTCGCCTCTAATGCAGCTAGTCAGAGCAGTGAGCGGAACGGATGAGCTTGGGGACTTAAAGTCCCAACTCCAGATGTGCATAAATAGCGAGACAGCTTCCAAGTGTGGCTGGCAGAAGACCCTTATGTCCTCTAGCCACAGGCTGAAGCAGATGAAAAAAATCACAAAGCTCTATTATTTGATTGGCTGAATGGCAAGAAAAGTTCTATTCCCCTGGGGCACCTACTTCTAAAGAGCGGTCACTGGTTGAGAAAGAATAAGATTGTGTAAGTTGGAGTGGGGATGGGAAGCAGCACCCCGATGATACTAGGGACCCTGTGCTCTTAAACTGTGACTCGTTTACTTATTATTTACTTACTGCCAGAGGGGGTGATGATATCCCTGCTTGAGCATTCACCTCTCCTCTTTCTGAGGCATCAAACCCTGCAGGACCTAAGGATGCAGGATGATGGTGACCTTCTTTGAGGCAGTTGCCAGTCACAGCAGTGATGATTCTCATCAGCACTCATCACCTCCCATAACCATTCAGTTTTTCTTCTGTAACCAATCTCAAGCGCCGACAGCTCCCTGAAGCTGAGATGCACTGTGAGGCACACAGTGAGGCACATGGTGAGGAGCACGGTGATGCTCACGTGCATGGTGAGGTGCATGGTGAGTCACACAGCATGGCACGCAGCATAACCCAGAAGGAAGCATTGAAACACAACAAAGCAAAGTAAAGTAAAACAACCTTCCTGGCTTTTCTGATTTATAGAAACAGGAATTTGGGCAACATGTATGGGAATCACACAAGACCTGCATAGTAAATGATTTTGCGTGTGCGCACATGCGCGCGTACACACACACACACAAACGGATAGAAAGAGGGAGAGTTTAGTCTCAATAGGATGGTACTTTGACTATCTTTTATTTGTCCATGTACTTAATTAAATGGGAACTTTTCTCTTTATAGCAACCAATCATGTCAAATTATTTTGTCGTGATTTATAGAACTCCCTGGGGCAGGTATGTATGGGGGTGAGGGGATGGTGAGGAAAAGATAGCGCTCTCTCTTATTTGTAACATAAGAAAATAGTATACGTTTCTTGAATGCAGAAGAATGTTGCATCTTGTTTAAGAGGAAGGACAGCAGGCTACCAAGAAGATACTTGATACCCTATGAGCATATACAGGGGGAGGAGGTCCCCCTCAGTCACAGTCATAGGGGAGGGGAATAAGAGGAAAATGGGAGGGAGGGAGAAATGGGAGGATACAGGGGATGGGATAACAATTAAGATGTAATATGAATAAATTAATAAAATATATTAAAAGAATAGTATACAGTTTATAGCAAGAGACCCACAATGACCACTACACCAAATATTTATAGAGTCAATTATGGCTGTACTGTCTTTCCCAAATATCAAGTATGTTCATCTGTATGGCAAGAACTATAATTTTATTTATATCTCTACTGTTTAATAAATGCCTTCAAGTTCATGGAACATAAACAACTACCCAGATTATTTTGCAACATGATATTGCATAAGTAAAATGATAAATTAATTATAATTAAAATAGATTTTTTTTCTCAGTGCTGGGAATGGAGCCCAGAGTTTTTCATTTTCAAGGCTAGCACTCTCCCACTCAGCTAAATCCCCAACCACAGAGACATCTTTTTTACTTGACATTCTTATTCAGACACTTATAGATTTAAATGTAATTTTAACAAATATTGATGAGACCCTTTACACTTTTGCCCAGGCTCCTCCAAAGGAGGCACACTAGAATGCTGTAGTGTGAAACTAGTTGAAATGTTGACACACAGTCTGTCTCTGTTTTCAGATTTTCCTGGGCATGTGAGAAATCATCTACAGTCCTATTACATGTGTAGGCTCAGGCACTGATTGGTTCTAACATCATTGCATCATGTCATTGTGTCACGTTGTCCTTTTGTAAGCATCCCCATCTGCCACCCCTTGCCCCTGCCCCTGTTGACTGGTTTGCCAAGACCTTTTGCATTTAAAGCCATTAGTGATAACTGATAATGTTGGCCACTCGTTTATTTTGATCGATTCGTTCCTCTTTTTTCTTCTTCTTGTCTTGCCGTCTCTCCTTTCTTGCTCCCTACAGACTATCCTAATGGAATGATGTGGGACTCTTACTCCCATTTATGTCCCTTCTCTTTTCCTGTTTTGGATATCACCGTCTTGGGGATCAGATGGTGTTATCTTTCTTTGTTTCAATTGTCAAGATCAGCTCTTGAGACTCATGAGGGAAAGGATGGCTCTCGATAGTACTACCCGTGCTCCTCCCTCTGCTCCTTCTTCCTTCTGATGCTCAAAGACGTCTTCTTCTCTGGTTGTCTGTCTGAAGAACATCCTTTAGTGACTCCTTAGAGTCTCTTCTAGAAAGGAATCCTTCTAGCTTTCCCTCAGCCAAGGCTGTTCTTATTTTTCGCCCACTCCTGAATAATTTTTTTTTTTTTTTTTTTTTTTTTTTTTTATGAGGCAAGCAACTCACAGTTGACGATTCTCTCTTTTGAGCCCTCAATGGATACGGTACCTTCTGCCGTCTCCTTGGTTTCCAGTGAGCTGTGAGCTATGGCTCACGTTGTTGCTTCTCTTAGGTATTGCACTGCCTTTCAGCACTTCTGTCTTACATTTTCATTTTCAGTAACCGTGTTTTAGTTGAATTTCTTTGTTTATTGTATTCGGGTTTCATCTAATTTCTAATATTCTGTATAAGTTTGTAACTTCCGTCAAACTTAGGGGATTTTTTTCAATCATCATTCCCTTGAATACTTCTGCCTTACTGTTTTTCTGGAATTCTGATAAGACTAATGTAGATCCTGTCAATAGCTTACCAGTGCCTGCAGTGCTACATGAAATTTAAAAAAAAATCTACTTCCTGTATTCAGGCTGGGATGACTCATCTGTTCTCCCATCAGTCTTAGGGGGTCTAACCTCTACAGTGTCCACTCTTCTGATGAGTCTCTCCAGTAAGCTCTTTATTGCTTTTGCATACTGCATTGTATTTTTTTTTTTCAGTTCTGTGAATTTCCATTTGCTTCTCTGTTATAACTTCTGCTCCTTGCTGCAATTTCTTTCCTTATTCATTTCAAGAGAATTTATAATTGACCACTGAAGCATTTCTCTGTTGATTACTTTAAGGTCCTGGGCAGACAATCTCCACATTTGATCCTTCTAGCTGCCAACACCTGCCGATTGCTTTTTTTTTTTTTTTTTTTTTTTTAATCCTCCTTCGTTCAAGTAGCGATTTTCTGTATTCTGGATATGGCAGGTGATTTTCTTTTCTATTATGGGCAGTTTGTCTATCTAGTTAGAAACTTAGTCTTAATAACCTCTTTCCCCTAAGATTACGATGGGTACAGATTCTAGCCCTCTCCCAGGGACTGTTATTCCATTGGCAATGTGCTTTGCAGAGCCCTTCTGAGTTAATGCAGTCTGTCTGGTATATCTGATGCCATTTTGGCTGTTTAATGGGGGTTGTTCCCCAGTTCAGGTCATAGATTTCTTCTCGCTTGGTGGGAGAGGGTTGGGGTACTCATCCATCTGAATGTCTGTGAGAGGTGAGGAGTGCGAGAGTGTCAGAATGTGACCAAACAGAGACGTGTTATGGGCTCTGCTACCCAGCTGTGGCCCTTGCTGGGCCCCTCTTCTGTCTACTCTGGTGTGTTTGACTGAAGAGGAGCACATCTTAGACCCACAAAGACAGAGAGGCTGACTGCTAAAGATCCATACACTTCCGCATATAACATATCATTTCAAACCTGCCACTCATGGTAATGTTTAGGAAAAAGCATTTAAAGCAATGGTCAGCTCTATTTTTTCAGGCTGCATTTTCACATCCGGATCTTAGTTCATTTCCTAAAACCTAGACCCTAAAGGCTTTTAGGCAGCAAATCAAATATTCCTTCTGTTAAGACTGACTTCTTTATTGAGATGAGTATCTGAGCTGATGAGGTGTTTGGAGACTGGTCCAGAGGAGGGTCACTGAGTTTAAGGGTCAGTGATCTTAGTCATATTTTTTTTTTTAAATCAGACTTGGGTATAGTAGTCAGTGGGGACCTACTTGATTTGAAAATGAGACAAAACAAAAGAACTGCTAATTCAATGAGCAACTGAAATCAGAATCTCAGCCAGACAGAACATCAGGCAGAAAGTAATAACTCAATAAGGACAGATGTGGCTTGGTGCTGAAGCCTTTCTTTTTTTTTTTTTTTTTTGGTTTTTTTGATACAGGGTTTCTCTGAAGCTGAAGCATTTCTGAATGAATCTAATTTCCCTTTGAAACTTTAGAATCACCTCCCACACTTTGTCGTGGGTGTTTTGTTTATGTTCTTACCATCAATTTAATTTTGTTTCAAAAATGAAGTGATATATGTCAGATCTTGTTACAGGCCCACATTCTTTATTGAATTTTCTATTGTTATTTTTATTTTCTTGAGACAAATTTGATTATGTAGTTCAGGCTGGTCCTAGGCTTTGGACCCTTTTGCTTCTGTCTGTTGAGTGATAGGATTAGAGTCACTTACCACCATGCCTGGCCAGCACTTAATACTATCTCTTCCTTCCTTCCTTCCTTCCTTCCTTCCTTCCTTCCTTCCTTCCTTCCTTCCT
>OU015750.1:80264097-80288639 GCA_907169655.1 Acomys percivali
CCTTCCTTCCTTCCTTCCTTCCTTCCTTCCTTCCTTCCTTCCTTCCTCCCTCCCTCCCTCTTTTTTTTTAAAATGCAGTGCTGGTGAGGCAGGCCAGCATACTGAATAGTTTACTAATCTGGGACTCCACTTGGCTTGGGCTCTGCACACATCCTTCTCTGAACAATGAAAGTTGCAACTCATTGACAACATATGCACAGGAAGCTGCATGTATACCTGCTTTAAGGTACTCAACAGCTTGTAAATTAATGCCTTTTTCCATTCAAATACACCGTGGAATGCATCCAGGCTTAAAATGCCTTTGTGTACATGTGCAATAAGGCAAATAGTGTCTTCTAATTGAACTGTTGGGAAGAATTGCCTATTTGTCTTCTTATGCCTATACAAACGTGGTGGTTTGAATGAGAATGGATCCCAAAGGTTCCTGTTTAAATGCTCAATCCTTAGTTAGTGGAAATGTCTGAGAAGGAATAAGAGTTGTTTCCTTGTTGGAGGAGCCATGACATTTTGCAGGTGTGTCACTGGAGTAGGCAAGATGTGCAGGGATAAAGATAGAACAGATAGAGCCTCTGCTATCTGTCTAACCAATGCCTGGCCCAACCCAAGACCCACCCCATGGAAGAGATCCAACCCCTAACACTATTAACAGTATTCTTCTATGCTTGCAGACAGGAGCCTATTCGAGTTGTCCTTTGAGGGGCTCCATCCAGCAGTGGTTTGAAACAGGTAATGAAACTCAGAGCCAAACATTGGGCGAAGCATAGGGAGTCTAGTGGGAAAGTGGAGGGAAAGATAGAGGTGGCAAGAGCTCCATAAGAAGACCAACATAGTCAACTAACCAGGGCCCAGAGGGGCCTGTGGAGTCTGAAGCACCAACTAAGGACCATGCATGGTCTAGATTTAGGTCCTTTACATGGATATAAGCTGTGGGAAGCTCAAACTTCCTGTGGGTCCATTGATAAGGGGAGCGGGGCTGTCTCTGACATGGACTCTGTTGCCTAGTTTTTTATTATTTCCCCCTGACAGAACTGCCTTGCCAGGTCAAAGGGGTAGAACACAAACTCAGTTCTCATGTATGTATGTATGTATGTATGTATGTATCTATCTATCTATCTATCTACCTACCTATCTACCTATCATCTATCTATCTCCATCCATGTATGTATGTATGTATGTATGTATGTATGTATGTATGTATGTATGTATCTATCACCTATCTTACTCTTTGCCTGCAACTTGAGGACTGGATGTTAGTTCTCAGCTACTTCTCCAGCACCATGTCTGCCTTCAGCTATGTTTCCCACTGTGATTATCATGGACTAACCCTCAAAACTGTAAACATGCCTCCAATTAGATGCTTTATTTGAAAGACTGCCTTGGTCTATGGCTGCCTATAGCCGTAGAAAAACAACTGACAGCATATGATTAAAATCAGATGCATTATGGAAAGGAAAAAGCTATATAAATTAAATCTACCAATCAAAATGAAAATATCCCTTTAGTAAGCCAACTCTTATTTGAACCCCATGAGAAGAAGACCAAAACAGTAATCAGGTCCCTTAAGTGCCCTCACTCATGTGGCTCACTATCAAGAGTGAGAGTGTATTTCTTTTTGATAATGTACTATTATTTTGCTTTGAAGAAATTGTTCCTGCTATTTTATATTCACGAGTGCTGTTATTTCATTCTTGAATAAGATGTCAAGGCCCTGGAAAAGCCAGGCCCACACCCTGACTACTAACCACCCAAGAGCACAGAGAATCCAACGAGGAATCTAAAGAGGAATTAAGCATAACATATGAGTGCAGCTGGTTGGGGCTGGTGAGAGGACATCAGCTGGTGAAGTTGGAGTGTGCCAAGTCTGCCAGCCAGAGCGGGATGCCTGGGACTCACATGGTAGGAGTAGGTAACCAACTCCCTCAAAGTGTCCTTTGACCTCCACACCTGTCCCATGACATATGTGCCCCGCTAATAAACAAGCAAAAATGTTAAATAAATATGAATTTTAAAAGAAGCTGATTGGTAAATGACTACTAGAGACCCCTCCCCCCCACAGGCTACACCTATCAGAACAAAGCTGGTGGCGGGGGAGCCCTGAGCTGTTTGAATGCAGTAGAATGTGTATGCTATCTAAATACCTCATACAGAGTTAAGATGCTGTGACCCTGGAGATCCTGAGCCTTGGTCCTGTTCCAGGTCTCTGGACCACTAACGTTCTTAAGGGCATTTTTGGGTTCCTTAGTAAACTGTCCCTATTGCTGTTATTTTCCATATATCCTTATAAACTTCTTTTTTGAAGGGTAGAAAAGCTTAGAAATCTCAGCAATGCTCTTGGGACTCAGTGCAGCACCTTGACGTCATGGCTTTGTACATACTCTGTACGCATTCTCCAACAAGTTCTACCCCAAGATTTGTTCCTACTCACCCACCATCTTTTTCTTTTGAGTCAGAGTCTGAGTTGTCCAGACTGGCTTTTATTCACTCTCTAGCCCAGGAAGGCCTTGAGCATGACCTCTTCCTGTCTTAACTCAGGACTGTAGGCCTGCATTACCAGGACTCTTGGTGACTAAGCCCAGAGTTTCTGCTAGCTTGGAAGCTTAGCAGTGTTGCTGAAAGTATGTATGATAGGGTCGATGCTCCTGGGTTTTGATACTAGCTTTATCACTCATCACATGTACCACCTTAACTAAAGCAGCAGAATTCTCCATGACTTCCATTGTCTCAGGGATAAATTGGGGTTAATAATAGGCTCTATCTCATAGGCATATTGTCAGTGATTTATAATAAAATATATACAAAACATCATAGTGCCTGGCCTAGGGATATAACTATATCTATTAAGAAGAGACACTTGAAAAAAAAACCCACAGGTTTTTAGAACTTGAATTCATCCTTATTGCATAGTCTCAAGTTTGCTGAGAATCCTTTATTGGCAATGTGAGTAATGATGGTGATGAAGGAATGTGGGAAATATGGTTCCTTTAAGAACCATAGTTCCCAATGGTTACTATGAGAACATCTGTGTGAAAGGCTCATGATAGTCACTGTGTGTGTCTTATATCTATCAGTCCCTCTGACTTTCAGGTGTCAGACATATTTTAATTAGCATCCCGACAACCAGTATCTATACTCACACAAACTTGTTGCATTCTACATTTTGTGGAACCCTGCAGTGAATGAATCCATGGCTTTGTTTCTGTTCTGCTAAAGCAGTGGTTCTCAACACATATTGATCTTGGGAACCCCCAACCATAAATTTATTTTCATTGCTACTTCATAACTTTAACTTTGCTCTCAAGTGGTGCCTCAGTTCCTAAGACCACTGGAAATATATGTTTTTGGATGCTGGTCACATCATCAGATTGAGAACCATTATACTAAAGCAACTTGGAAGTTTAGAAGTGGGTACTGCCAACAAATCATAGATAATGAGTGCTTCCTGTGTGCAGATGCTAGATCATGTTCCATGCCATCTCATGTGACCTTCACCTCTGTCTTGTAAAGCAGCTCAGCATCAGTTTAGGTAGGAGGTTGGGACTTAGAGCTGTAAGTTGCCCCAAATCACACATTTCGAAAATGAGTGACAGGGTTGATTTGAACCCAGGTCTAGCCAATTCTAAAGCCTGAACATTTATGTCCCTTTGTGTCTCCAATTGGGAACTACGCAAGCTAGAGGAGCAGGGACACCCTCAGGTATGCACCAAGCATCCCCCCTCACCACGCTTACCTCTTCCAGCACTTCAGGAACCCTATTCTCTCAGCGGCTAAGTGTCTTTCCTCGGTCTGTAGTTTTCTTTTACCGCTTCTCTGTAACTACTACCCATTCTGTGTCCTTTGGTCAGTTGTGATAGTCATGGAGCCTTCGTGACCTTTGTCCACACAGTGCCAGCCAGAAAATCTTACTAAGATGACAATTCTCGGCTAGTCGCTCACACCCATCCTTCCAGAGCCCCATCCAAGGCGCCTTCTTGTCTAGCTTAGGCCTTTCCCTTCTCTTTCTCTACCTCATCCATCCCACATGCATCAGCTTCACTTCATGTCTCACTTCATTTCCTGCCTGTGACTTTCAAGAACTCTTCTTTCTACTCAGAAGGTCCCCTTCACCCCTGCTCCTGCCATCTTGTACACTTCTTCAGACATAAAAGTAGCACATATTTTCAGATGTGCTCTGAATATCACATTCTGCTCCTCTCTTACATTTTATAAAACTTGAAATCTCCTTTGACTGTGTAGACCCTGCTATTGAATCGCTCATACATTAACACATTTCCTACTCTCTAGATAAATGACAACCAAAAGTAATTTCTGGATCTCATTATTTGGAACTTGGTTTTTAGAATATAGTCTACATTTTTGAACAGGGCCTTATAAACCTGAATATGTAGTAAAAATTGAATTTGATTTTTGTTTGTGATGCATGAAAGTAATATTCTAGTTATGGGTTTAACGTTTCTCTTATATAGAGAGGGAAACATTTAAAATGATATGATGGCTTAGATTTTGTTTTAAAACCACTTGGAAAAAAATGAAGGGGCAGGAAGATGAGAGAAAGAGAACCATGGTGTCTTCTAACTATTGAAGCTGGGTAATGAGTGAATACATGGGGTTCTGCTTATTTCTTACTCTATATTTTAAATTTCCATTGAAAAATGAATATTTAAAGAGTCTGTTAACCTAACCAGGCCCCCGGCCATCAAGACCGGGATCTGCTACAATTTCAATTTCCTAGGGATTTTACGTCCCTCATCTTTCTACCAGGAAGCCATCCTTGGGAAGCTACCTGAGCTCCTGTGGGGTCTTCTACCTCTGGCCTGGGTGTGATGGAGGGTTCAGAGGAGCCGTGCTGTCCACCCTCTGGCCTGACACTGTCTCATTAGCTCACTGATTCTTGCTCTATGTCACCGTTCTCTTCAAGCTGCCATCTTTCTTTCCAGGTCATTTCCAGCAGACGGACACTCTTCCTACATCATAGGACAGACTCCTTTACTCCTCTGTTCTTTTGTTTAGTAGACAAACAAGTTCGTAGTATTGCTGTTGCTAAAACTGAGTATCCATGTGGTAGGTGGTATTTCACCGGGCTTTGAAATGAGACAGAGTTTATTCATAACCTCTGGATTTAAAATATCTCTACCATTGATCCATTCAGGCAATAATTATACCTCTTATTTCAGTGTGGATAGGTATTGAGCTTCTGGTGCTATACCTGCCTTCAAGAAAGAATAAATAAGCACGCCGTAAAAATAAAACATTAGGAACGTCACTTGATGTTCTTCTTCCTTACTTGTAAGTGTAGCAACTCTCATGTCCCAAGCTCCTTTATGTAGGGAATGGGCCATTCTTTCTGGGTCAGGACAGCAACCTACCACTTTCAAATTTCCTACATAGTGTAAGAAATGACCTTCTAAAGAGTGTATAAGCAACATCCCCAGACCTAACTTAGTTTAAACAGCTATGCCTGTTCTGTGGTCAGACAAGTAGGCTGGAAGTGAAAACCTTATGTAAGAAAAAAAAAATGGCATTAAAAATGGAACGAGTTTTTTTTTTTGTTGTTGTTTGTTTGTTTGTTTTTTGTGGTTGTTTCTCTCAATACTAGTTACTCCAAACCCCACTGAGTTTTTAGGGCTTGACCTAGAACTCTGGCTCTTTCACCTGGGAAACACTGGCTGTCTCTGGTTGTTTTCATCACTCATACATTGGAGTTGAAGTGTACCAGGGCCTCCTGCTGCCAAAAATTAATTTGCACATGCATCAGGCCATGCACCCAGCTCATGGCCTGGATTCCAAGGAAATGTGCCCCTGGTTATTTCGCAAGCTCATATGAGCTTCTGCATCAGCACTGTGTCTGCCATTGGCTGAAAAACTGGGTTGTGACTCAGAAAAACCCCATCTCTATTTTTGTCTTTTCACTGACTTAATGTGCGACCTCAATCTTTTAACCCCTTTCTGCCTCGGGGTCTTCACCTGTGCCATGGTTTTACCTTCACAGAGGAGAAAGGAAAAGTAGTGAAATTATACATAAGAGGAGAAAAAAATAGTATTTTGTTATGGTGAGAATAATCATTGTTGTGGATCAGCTCTGTAAGTGATTCTTCATATGTCTCATTAGAGATGAGATCTGAGGAGGGGACATGAGGATAGAGGACCTGCCAATCTTATTCGAGATAATCCAGCCAGCCACTTTGATAGCTGTCTTGATGTTATTACTTATAAGGTGGAACCCATAGTGCTTAGGTACAGAACTGCCCGTTTGAATGCTTGTCTAATTAGATGCAATGTAATAGGAAGGAAGAAACGATCTTGTGTTCAGTCCTTTTAACCACCATGGAGAAGGCAAGGAGCTCACTTGCTGGTGTCCTCTGGAGTACAGTGAAGACAGGAACAGTTTTTTCAGGGAAGAGGAATGAGATGTGGCCATCCACGTCCAAGTAAGTAACAAATGAACGCTGGCTGAGAAGCTACTGGCTGGTTGATGGAGAGAGAGTCATTCTTCTTCAGGAGTGTGGCTGCTGGAAGGTTGCCTGTTCCCTCGGGGGTGAGCCTGAATCCCTGTTCCTGTGGGCAGCACTTATCAGGATTCATGGTATATACTCACTTATAACTAGACACTAGCTCAACAGGGGTGTCCCCGGAAAGTCTTCACTTACCAGGAGATTGGGATAGATGTGGGGACCTCCTATTGGGGCTCTAAGTGAGAGAAGTATGGGAGAATGGAGAACTAGAAGAATCCAGAGGGTCCTAGAAACTTACAAGAAGAACATCATGATGGGCAGATCTGTACTCACGTGGGTCTGCTCAAACTATTGCACCAACCAAGGACATTACATGCAGTAAATATTGAACCCCTACTCAGATCTAGCCCAGGGACAGGACATTCTCCACCATTGTGTGGAGAGTGGGGACTGACTCTGACATGAACTCTGGTGCCCCATATTTGACCACTACCCCTTGGTGGGGAGGCCTGCTGGCACTCACAGAAAGAATAAGCAGGCTACCAAGATAAGACTTGATAGGCTGTGACCATATGGCGGGTGAGGAGGTCTCCTTCTGTCACAGACCTAGGGGAGGGGAATAGGGTGAAAGAGGGAGGGAGGGAGGAATGGGAGGAGACAAGCAAGGAAATAACAATTGAGTTGTAATCTCAATAAATTAATAAAATGAAAAAATAATCAGTGGTTTAAAAACTAACAAACAAACAAATAAGCAAACAAATGAAGGTAATGAGGTTGGGAAGGAGAGGAAATGGAGGTGTCCTGAGGAGAGCTGGACAGAGAGGGTGAGGGGTGGATGTCATCAAGATACATTGATTACATGTGTGAAATTTGCAAAAACAAATAAACTATAAATACAATAAAATAGAATTCAGGAGGCTAGTGAAACAGCCCAGTGGGTAAAGGTACTTACCATCAAGCATGATAACCTGAGTTTGATCAATCCCACGTGCCATGTGCTAGAAGGAGCGAGCTGACCCCCAGGAGCTGGTCTTCTGGTGAACAGACATTCAAAGTGATACATCCTACTTTTCCAATCCAATCATGAATCAACCAACCAATCGACCAACCAATAAGTGAACAAAAAACCAAAACCAATAGAAGTCAGGGTTAGAGTAATGACTTTGAGAAATGTGAGCAAGGCTCTTCAAACACTTCCTTAAAACACACAGCTGACTCCCAGCACCAAGGGCAGAGCAGGTTTGCAATAACACGCTCATATCAGCGGGAGTCTAAAGCTGGGACAGGGAGGGAGGATGAGGATGAAGGACAAGCTGCTGGTGAGGCTTCCACTGATTGCTTCTCCCTTTTAATAATTCTAAGGACCACATCCCTCTCCTAAACTTATATATTTGTCCCCGATAACCTGCTTCTCAACACAGGTACATGGCAGCACAGAGGTAGGTAGCCTTGCTGCACATGGAACAAGGGCAAGCTTTACGTTTCTCCATCATGGTTTTTTTTTTTTAAATTAATTTATTCTTCTTACATCTCAATGGTTATCCCATCCCTTGTATCCTCCCATTTTTCCCTCCCTCCCATTTCCCCCTTATTCCCCTCCCCTATGACTGTTCCTGAGGGGGATTACCTCCCCCTGTATATGCTCATAGGGTATCAAGTCTCTTCTTGGTAACCTGCTGTCCTTCCTCTGAGTGCCACCAGGTCTCCCCCTCCAGGGGACATGGTCAAATGTGAGGCACCAGAGTACGTGAGAAAGTCATATCCCACTCTCCACTCAACTGTGAAGAATGTTCTGTCCATTGGCTAGATCTGGGTAGGGGTTTAAAGTTTACCACCTGTATTGTCCTTGGCTGTTGCCTTAGTTTGAGCGGGACCCCTGGGCCCAAATCTGCCTATCTTAATGTTCTACTTGTAGGTTTCTAGAAATCCATCATGGTTTGTGAGTGGGTCTGGTGAGTGAGTCACTTGTCACTGAGGCAGCTCTAGATTGGAGAAGCTGTCCTTCACCTCTCTGATATGTTTTCATTTCCTCTGTCCAGCTGAAGTGTCTCCAACCCTCGTCCTCTCTGTGGGAAGTACAGCTGCAGATCTGAGTTGCAGTGTAGGTAATAAATCTGACGCTGCAGTCCAGCCTCAGTAGACATCTTCACCTTGACCCCTTCAGAACCTACACATGAGGTTTCAATACAAATATCCACGCACTCACCAAGATACTTACAAGTTAATCATGCTCACGTTTCAGTGTTCTATTGCGTGACTTCCATATATAGACACACAGCCAACTAAAATGCTTGTCATTGGTTTCTTTATTTAAAAAACAAACAAACAGAAAATGGTAAAATGTTAAACAGAAAATGGTAAAATGTTAAACAGGATTTAAAAAGTTCACTTCCTTCTCTGGAGAAGCAAACAGGGATCATTAGATTTTTTTTTTTTTTTTTTTTTTAAATCCTACTGCTTTGCTCTGAAAGTAGTTTAGTAATTTCTGCAGTTAATTTTGTAATGTTTTTTTCTTTTCTCCAGGAAACAGATATGAATGATGACGCATTTTCCCCAGTGAATCAGAGTGGATGCTGGATGGTAACAAGCTGTATCTTATGAAGGTACGTGTGGGATTTGTGATGTTACCCTTTGACACCGCCAAACACTATTGCCCTCAAAGTAAATGTGGAGCCCGGACAGCTTTCACTCAGTGTCGGAGGAGCTGTTTCTGTGGCCCCTGTGGCTTACACAGTCAGAATTCCCCTATGTAAAAATGCTGCAGGTAACCTGGTAGTGGTGGTGCACACGTTTAATCCCAGCACTCGGGAGGCAGAGGCAGGCGCATCACTGTGAGTTCAAGGCCAGCCTGGTCTACAAAGTGAGTCCAGGACAGCCAAGGCTACAAAGAGAAACCCTGTCTCAAAAAACTAAAATAAAATTTAAAAATGCTTTGTGTAATCTGCATAATCATCTCCCTTATTTAAATCAACTCTAGATTACTTATAAACACCCACTACAATGAGATGTGATGTAAGTAGTTGTTCTGCTATATAATTTAGGGAATAGTGATAAGAAAACAGTTCGTCTGTACAAAGTTCAAACACAGATGCAATTTTTCCTAATTATTTTCAAGCTGTGGTTGTTCACACTGACTGATCCAGAAGCCAGGGCACATAGCGTTTACTGTCCACCACACTGTTCCGTGTTCTCTTCTCTTGCTCTGCATGCTTATAAATTAAACTTCTCAAACAATGCATGGTAAGTGAATGTGCAGTGAGTAAAAGTAATTTCTCCATGTGACTATTGGTTCATTTTGCTCTCATATTTGATTTGGAAAAGAAACCTCAAACAACCGCATTCTGTTTTGTAACAACACTTCTCCCGGTACAATCAATACTAAATCAGCCTGTGTGTTTCTTGAATTCTTGTAGTGGAACAAGCGTTGGCATGCACTAGTGGCTCACTGCATTGTTCCCAAGTCTATATGATGAAAAGTTCTCTAATTAATTACTACAGTACAATAAAGGCTATTTTCTCATCAATGTGTTTTACTTCAATATATGTTACTCTAACATACTAACATACCTTTGTTTGCATTTGTGGTACACATACACACACGTGTGGGTGTGTGCCCATCACATACACATACAAAAGTAAATTTGTCTAGCATAATGCAGAATGTTACAGAAGTTTCCTCTTTATTCAGAAGTTTCCAGTTTTATGCCAAAGGTCTCCAGGATCACCAACACAGGGAATATTGATTGCGGGTTGGCCTCCATGTCAGGCTCCTGCAGACTTTATTCCACAGTGCTGCAATTGTGGCACCAAAACAGGTGTTTTCTTTTGCTCATTAGTAGAGGAATTTTCTTTGAGGGGTAATATAGCTGTCAAATCATAAGTCATAGCTAAACACTTAGCTCTTAGATTACATCACGAAGATGCGGCATGTGTATGTCACCTGTGCATACACACACATTTCCATGTGTGCCATCAGAACGCATAAATCCACAGCAGCCTGGGAAAGCTTCATTATCTTAAGCACACGTGTCTCTCTCCTCATCTTCTTATTCTTTTCCTCCTCATTAAGGCCGTTTGTTATCTACTTGCTCTGCACTAAGTGGGCTGAACAGGAGTGACACCTGCCCCTGAGTACTGCTTTAAAGGCTTTTATTAAGCACATAATTGGTGAGGCCCTGTGACCTGCTGCATGGTGAGAGCTGCACACACACAGGCAAGCATGCTGTGTATTGTCTTGCTAGAGAAGACTTCCATGCTCACAGGCTCCAGTTCTGGGCATTTGCTGTTTTACTCCATGGAAGGTGGGCACAGTACATACAACTTGTATATCTTTCCACTTGAACAATCATGCAGAGGTAGTTTTCCTAAGTCTTTTATTTTCATAATATCTTTTCTTATCTTTTTCCTTTCCCCAGAGTCTGTAAATCCACAAATAGTTTAATAAACTGTTTTTTATTCAAGTGATATTCAGTTTAGGTAGATTTTTTATGAAACTGACTATTTGTTCAGATCCAGCTAAGAAAAGTTAAATGTTTTTAAGAGACACCATTGTAGCCTTGTACCTCTGACTCATCACTTGCTACAGAAGGCTCCTGGAGCCCTGTCTTTGCTTCTGGTTTCTGCCTCCATGTTCCACCTGCCCACTGAAAGTCAACATGGCTAACAGTAACTGTCAGCCTTTCTCATCATTATTTTTGTTCTTTCAGTCCTTCAAAAATGTCGTAAGGTCGTCCATCTTATTTCATATCCAATTAATCATAAAAGGGTATTGACTGTGTTACTAAAATACTGTGGGCATCCACTCAGACCTGTGGGTTCCTATGGTCCTGCTCTTCCTTGTTTAATGGGGCATCTTCTTTTGCCCTCATCACAGCCCTAAGTATTGCTCAAGCCCTGCATAAATCAGCTGTTCACCACCACTCCAGAGATTTTTTTTTTCTTCTTCCTCCAGGTTTTCTAGGCACTCTGATGGAAATAGGAAAAAAACATTTTCTGAAGTAGGCAACAGGAGCATAAGTTCCCTGAGGGATGGGACCTCTCCTGGTGCACCGTTTGTCACTACACACCCAGTGCATCCTGCTACCTAGTTTACATTCAGGAAATGAGGTCGCGCTTTCTCCCGGATGCTAAAGGCTGATCCTCAGTTACTCTTGAGGGCATCCTTAGTAATCTTCGATGGTATGCGCATCATCAAACCTTCCCCACTTCCAATCCTTCTGGATTATTTGACCCTCTGTGAAGATAGCCAGGCCAAAACCTTTGACCTATTCCCAAATCTTTCTCTGCTTTAGCCCCCATGTGCATTTATTTATCAAAATCTCCTAAAAGGATCAAACATTCTAGTACCTCACCTTTCCCAGCCTGCACTTGGAGGGTTTCGCTGGCATTACCACGTGATCACAGTGATTCCTTGGCTCTTCATCTGCTCCTCTTCTGTTCATTTTTCTCAATGCAACTTGTGACGTCTATAGACTTAGAAGCCAAAGCTGCGATCTCTTTGCTTCAAGGTTAGCATTCAAAGTCTGCAGCATGGCAGGAAAGACTTATTTGCATAGTGTAGCCACCATGGACATTGGTATAGAAGATGGGGATGGAAACAGGAGGAATCAGGTAGGGGATGGAGGAATGGTGGGGGAGAATGAGGAGAGATGACTAGAATTGGGGAGCACTTGGGGTGTGATGTGGAAGTCTGGTGCGGTAGAAACTTCCTGGAACCTATGAAGATGATCTTAGCAAAGACTCCTAGAAACGGAGGATATGGAGCCTGAACCAGCCATCTTCTGTAACCAGGCCAGGCTTCTAGCATTGAGACTGGGACACCAACCCAGCCACAAAACCTTCTACTTATGACCTATCCTGCCTGAAAGATGTGCTGGGTCAATGGTGGCGGAATGGCCATCCAATGACTGATCTTACTTGAGGCCCCCTGGGAGGAAGTTCTTGCCCTAAGATGCCTGAATGGCCAGGAACTAGAACATAGGGTCAAACCAAACATGACTAGCAAAAAAAATTTTTAAGGCAATGAAATGATATTCTGCTATACTCATAGATCTGTGCCTAGCACAATCACCATCAGAGAGGCTTCCCACAGCCAAACATTAGGCAGAGCTTGAGGAATCCCACAGAAAAGGGGGAGGAAGGATTGTAGGAGGCAGAGGGGTTGAAGACACCAGAAGAACATGGCCCACAAAATCAACTGAGCAGCGCTCATAGGGGCTCACAGAGACTGAGGCGGCAATCATGGAGCCTGCCTGAGGGTGTGTGAGGTCCTCTGCATACATGCTGTGGTTGTTAAGCTTAGGGTTTCTGTGGGGCTCCTAATAGTGGAAGTGGGGTTTTCTCTGAGTCTTTTGCCTCCTCTTGGGACATTTTTCCTCTTACTGGGTTGCGTTAGTCCAGCATTGATATGAAGGTTTGTGCCTAGTTTTACTGTATCTTGTTATGCCATGTTTGGCTGATATTCCTGGGAGGCTTGCTCTTTTCTAAAGGGAAAAGAAGAAGCAGTGGATCTGGGGGAGAGGAGAGGTGGAAGGGTACCGAGAAGCGTGGAGGGAGGCGGGGCTGCTGTTGGGATGTAGTGTATGAGAGAAGAATAAATAAAAAAAGAAAAAAGAAATATTGATATTTGTTGATGTATAAAAGGATAGTTGATAACTGTTGTCAAGTTTAGCCCATTAGTTTCTTTCATTTCTTCATGTAACAAACACTGGGTACCTATCATATGCTAGTCCTATAATATGTTTGTATGTATATATAATACATGTGATTTGTTTGTGATATATAAAAACACCCAGAGGTGGTAAAAAAATTTGAGCTTCCATATTATCGAGGAATATTGCTCATAGGTATATGCCTGAAGTAAGTAAAGTCAGCATACTGAAAGGTATACCTGCACATTCAAGTGTATTTTAGCAGTGTTCACAATAGTCCAACTTTGGGAGGTAAAGGCAGGAAGAGCTCTGTGAGTTTAAAGCCAGCTTGGTTGACATATTGAGTTCCAGCCAGCCAGAGCCATATAATGAGAATCTATCTCAATAAAAAAGCAAAACAAATCAAAACTCCAATAGTCCAGTTATATAAACCGTCCAGGCCATGAGTTTGGTGAAAGGAAACAAAAAGGCTCATCAAGGCTCATCCTTCCCTTATAGGAACCTTGTTCTGTGCATGAGTCACAGTCTTTTCATGCATATGTGTCTTTTCATCTATTCCACTACACACTATTTTAACAAATATTTACTGCACATTATCCACAGATGAATGAATAAGGAAGATGTAGTGATATGTATAGGCATGTCTCTATATGTGTATACATACAATAGAGAATTGATGGACCACAAAGAGTGAAATCATTTCACTTGAGGAAAATGGATGGAACTAGAGATGATCAGGTTACTTGAAATAATTGCATGTTTTCTGCAACATGTGGAACTTACACAAAAGAAAAGAGTGAAAAGATCTGAGCTTCACAGAGGGAACTGTTAAGTATGGGATGTGAGTCTGGAACAGAAGGGAAGAAGGGAAGAGATGGTGTTACGTAGAGTAAGTGTTAATGTAGGACCATATATTCATGGAAAAGATGTGGAGAACACTATCAGTCTACACAATTCATGAGGTAATAGTAAAAAGTTAAAAATAAATAAGGCAAAATGGCCAAAGTCAGGCATTCTATTTCTCTCCTATTCTGTTGAGTAAGTAAAACTGAACACTCCCCCCTACACACACAAAGACTTATTCCCTGACTCTTCACTCAAGCGTCACACCTCTCTAAGTCCACCCTCCTACTTCCTTTCTCCAGACTTCACTCATGATGGTAACTGACTCCTCACAGATCACACACGCAGGTAATTTGTCAATGCTCATTATGGTATTTGGTAATTTTCTCAGAAATGAACAAATGACCCAGTCTTTGCCAATGTGATGTAAGAGGAGTTGTGTTGATGGTGTTCTAGAAGTCTTTCTAGAAACTATATCCAAGAGAAAAACATATTTTCTGTTCTGAACATTGGCATGCCTGGACTTGGTGTCTGCCTCACCCATCTTGCTACAAGCCTGAGGGTGAATGTAGGAGACAGAGGTAGGAAAGGCTTGAAGAGCTGGCAAAGCCTGGAGACCATCAGGAGAGCACTATGGAGGATCATGTCCTGCTCACAGGCTTCCTTCCCTGTGAACAGAATCAGTTACTATTGTCAAAGCCCCTGGAGTCTGAGCTCTCTGTTCCGTGAGCCCAAAGACATCAGGCATGATAGGTAGTTACCATAGTTACCAGCTTTCTCTTCCATTATGGTCCATGCACACTAAGCCAATGGGAATGTCTTCTCTCTAGCCTTTGGGTCTCAAAAGAGTCAAGCTTTTCTGATTATCCAGATACAAGGTGCAACTATGCTGTACACATCTGAGATCTTGGGAGGCTATAGTTCAGGCATGGGGATGCTTTCTTAGGATGCTCCAGGCCATGGGTTTGGCAAAAGGAAAGAAAAACTCACTGAGGCCTTTACGGCTGCTCCATCTTCTCTCACAGGTATCTTGTTCTGCATACACTGAATCCCAGTCTTCACGCTTATGGGCCTTTTCATCTGTTCCTTTATATATTAGTTTTTCAAATATTTATTGCACACTAACTTTGTGCCAAGTATTCATTATCGGGACATAAGTAAAGAGAAAACAATGGATTGTTTGCCACTGTAGAGTTTGAATTCAGGTAAAAAATGGAGCCAATAAACAGAAATGGAAGAAATAAGAAGGTAAAGTATTAAAGTGGATTGTGGGACTAACTTAAATATATAATTGGAATGGGCTTCTTGAGTGTGTGTGTGTTTGTGTGTGTGTGTTTGTGTGTGTGTGTGTGTGTGTGTGTGTGTGTGAAATAAGCAGAAAGTCTGTGGATGTCTTCAGAGAGAAAAACTCTAGAGAGCAGATATGTTATTATACAAGAGGGCCTGAGGAGGCAGTTGGCTGTGCTGAAGACCAGTAAGGTAACCAGTGTTGTTGAACCAGAGTGTGAAAGGGAAAAGGAAGGGTGGTAGGAGACATGGTCTGAGAGTTATCTTCAAATCCCTTGATGTGGGGTTCTGGGGACACAGAGGTATATATCACAATGGTGATTTGGAGCTGGATTTCAAATGCATTCCAGTGAATGAGGTCAGGAGAGTGCCGTAGGAGGGGGGAGAGCAGAACCAGGCAATACTGACTGCTGCTATGCTCCAGAAAAGTGATGGCAGTACAATGGCCAGGTCCAACAAACATGGCAGTTTCTAATGGCCATGACTATGGTCTCTTCCTTACCACATAAAGCAGCCTATGCCCTGGAACGGAACACGCAGTACCTAGGTGTGGGGCAGGCTGGTGGTGAGAATGGTACTGTCCAGTCCAGGGCAACTTATGTGTAAGCTGTGCACTGATTGTGAAGTGACCTCAAATGGGAAGCACCATGAAGATGTGATTGAGGTGGGATGAGGCACGAGGAGGAGGCGAGCACACAGCAAGCCACTGCTGGACCAGAGGAGGAGCCAGGCATCGATGCAACTATACAAGAAGCTAGTTGGCCCTGGCCCAGAGAAAGCTTGAATGCTAAATGGACTATGAGTTCCACTCCTGTGGAGCCCACAGTGGGATTTCTATAATCAAAGCTGTGTCTTTTCTTATGACCAGCTCCTATGTATGCAAACTCACTTCAAGTCCCTACTAACAGAAAGACTCAAGTGAGCCTGTGCTCTTTGCATGGAGAAAACCAGGTTCCTAACAGCCACTTGCAGAATGTGGCATACTCTGAACAGGAAGTTTCTAGATTCTGGCTCAAAGCTCATCGTGAATGGAAAGCCTGTATTTTGCGGTGGTGTCTGAAGCACTTGCCTGTGTTTTCACACACATCCCCAAAAAACATAGTCTTTCTGAAGGCAGCGATTCCATTACTTGGATGTTCCTGTGTTTGAGAAATGTGAAAGGACTTAGACATTTCATCTAAGATGATGATGAAGTGTTCCCCCATGCCAGCATTACATGCCTTTATAAATAGATATGTAAGCTCTATCAAAGCTTGTTCGGTTATTGGCTGGTAAGGGAATAAAGCAACATTACAGTGCCACTGTGACATGACTTTCTTACCTGAGTACAAACTCAAGTCTGGAACTTTATACTGAGAAACAAGGCATCAAGAAGACCAAGCATTAAAACATGTGCGTCTTTTGGGGAACCACCACAATAGGGCAGAATCATGGTCAGATCAATTTCCAAGTAAGAGAACATATATCAAATAGAGTCTAAAAGCCAGAGAGAAGAGGATGGCCATGAGTGACAGTTTTCATTAAAAAACGGGGGGGGGGGGATTTACCACCAGGGGGAAGGAGGGACAACTGGGACATTTTGTTGAGGGACAAAGCCACATCTGCCCTTGGATTCTTCCAGCTCCCAGATAACAGGGACACATTTCACCTGTTCATCTATCTATGGTGTTCAAGTCGTTTCTTCTCTCTAGAAAATGTAAAACACAAAACAGTGTGACAAGCACTGAGGACAAAGGGCCATTCCTGTGAGACTGCATTGCTAATACTTTGCACAGTGCCTGACTTAAAACTAGAATCCAAGAGGTGTAGGTCTGATAAGAAGATGAAAAGAAACGAATGTTCACTGTGCAATGCTTGCAAATGGATGAAGTGAGATTCAGAGGGGGAAGCACAGACATAGATTTAAAAAAAAAAAAAAAAATCTATTTTCAGAAAGAAAAACACATTATTTCAAGAGCCTTGGTTGTACAAATGCATTTCTAGTACCCGGAGTATAAGAACTTATGGCAAAGCTAACGCCTTGGTTCTCGAAGAGACTTATGCCATGGTTTCAACCTGCTCTGTATTGGCAAGGAATATATTTTCTTAAGTGCTTTGAAGCTCATAATGAGGTAAATACGAGGCAATCTCAAGTCATTACATCTATTTGTCAAGTGATACAATAGTCTTAGCGAAGCACTTCAGTTGACAGGGTTGGACGACTTTCCTTGGTGCCCTTCCACAGCCGGAGAGCATCATAGCCTCTTTAAAGCCACGGTCCACTCTTGCAGCTACTTCTCAGGTCTACACATTCTCTAGTAACAATGGAGATTATTGAAGCCCCAGTTCAAATGCATGGGTCAGTGCGTAATTATTTCACTTATCCTCATTCAATTATCTAGATCTCAAGACACAAGATGTCCCGGGATTCATAATGGATGCTTGAACTATCTTTAAATGACAAGTCTCCTTACCAGAGTCTGGTATCAAGAGTCAGCCCCTGGTCATGTACAGTAAATACAGGAGCTGTCTGATGCTCTGGTTTCTATGTGAGAACGCTTAAAGTCAGTGACCTTTAAGAACTGCAATAGCTATTAATAGCCATAAGAAAACAACCTCGCTATATGAGGACAACAAAATAACTTTTGAAAAAAATTCAAATCCACTTCAGAAAAGCAGTGAAAAGATCACAAGCCAGATTTCCCCCAGTAAACGGACTTTTAATTAGCTAAAATAACTACAAACCAAATCATGTCTGAAATTTGTTGTCTTTGAGTTCATGGAGTAGCAGAAGTAAATGCCATCCTCAGCATTATTGTTGACCTGTGTCAGGTATCCCATTTTGTGAAGTTTATATTAATTCAGGAAAGAGCTAGGGATGTCTAATGAAATGTAAGTTTTTTTTTTTTAAGTACTCAAAACAGGATGATACACAAGCAAACGAAACTCCAAATGCTCAAAGCTAACAGAAACATATTTGTATAAGTGGCATACGTATTGGAGACCCCACCACCCCCATTCTGGAAAAGACCTTTGTGGTTAATGAAGATGGTGTTGCCATGTGCTTCTCACTGTGGGAATCTTGACCTCTATAGGGACAAAGACACCACGGCTGTCAGTAAAGAGTAACACAAGCTAACCTTGAGAAAGGAATGGTTGCACACGGAACAGGCTTGGAGGATACGCCCTGTGCCACTCTGTTGAGTCCTCAGCAGGTCTAGAGAGGCCACTGTGAATGAAGAGGCACTAGCAGTTTAGTACAAATGAGTGGCAGATTTAATAAATGATTGGTGTGCTGAACTGCAAGAATCTGGGGGAGTCTTCTTGCCAGGGTACTGCAGTAATCTTCTTCCGGATATTCTTAATCGCTTGCACCATCCTCCTCAAGACAGGACTTTAATAAGATGCAGAATGGTCTCCTAATCCTTCTAGTCAGCTAAAGCTATTGCAGGAACAGTGGTGTCATGTGTTACGTGTAAGTACCAAGGAGCTCTGATTGTCTCACGAAGGGATTTACAGAGTAAGCAAGTGGGGATTAGAGCCCACATCTGCTTGTCTCTAAAATGCATTCTAAAACCCACAGCACTCCATTTTCTTCAGTCAACACGATTTCTATATTCTAAATGATGTTGGCTTTCTGAAATAAAGTGCCACAAGGGCACTCCTGTATGAGCAAGTGCTGAGGCTCAAACGAGCATCAACAAAGGTTCTTGTGAATGTGGTGGTTTGAATAGGAATGGCCCCCCCATAGACTCATGTGTTTGAATGCTTGGCCCATAGGGAGTAGAACGGCCCCCCATAGACTCATGTGTTTGAATGCTTGGCCCATAGGGAGCGGCACTCTTAGGAGGTGTGACCTTGTTGGAAGAAGTATATTTTAGAGGCATTTTAATTCAGAACATGGCTGCTCTGGCAAGAGATCACATCCAATGGCCTTCTAGGTCTGTGTAATCCAGCTGGAATACAAACACCTTTAATCCAGGAGACAGACGCAAGTAGATCTGAGTTCAAGGACAGCTTGGTATAGAGCAAGTACCATGTAAAGAAAGTATTAGGTCCAGGCATGTTAGTACATGCCTTTAATGCCAAACAATGAAGGCAACATTAGTTTGTAGAAGGAAGCACCCTTGGTTGAAAGTGATGTGTAATTGAATGGCAGAAAAGTGAGAAATCAGAGAAAGAGTGACAGAATAGGATACACCCAACTCTCCTGAGAAGAGAGAGGAAAGGGAAGCTACTTAAGGGGCAATGCAGAGAAGAGAGAGAGAGAGAGAGAGAGAGAGAGAGAGAGAGAGAGAGAGACAGACAGACAGACAGACAGACAGACAGACAGACAGACAGACAGACAATGTTTTACCAGGACAATAATAGATAGATTGCAGAGAGATAATTCAGGTGAAGACTGAAAGATCCAGAGAATGAGAAGGAACTAGAAGATTAGAGCAGGTAGCTGGAGTTAGTTTGAGGACAAGCAGAGCAATTCAGAAAAAAGCCAGATTGAATAAGTCAGCTGGGAGAGGAGTTTGGGCCAGAAGAGCTGAGTTGAACCAGCCAGCTCAGAGCTCAGAAAGAACAAGAAAGGGTGAGCAATAGAAACCTTACCTAAAACAAGAGATAAAAGGCTATTCAGCTGTGCAGAAGTGCTGGAACCTTTAAGAGATTGGGCCTCCTGGGAGGACTCTAGGTCATTTTATGGCAATGTAGGGGATCAGGGAGCTTCCATGACTTCTTCTTCTTCTCTAAATTTCCAGCTAATGAGATGGGTAACTTTTTTTTCTTCTGCCATGAGGAGTTACTTCTGCCAGAGGTGCAAGCAAACGAAACCATTCCTTTTTACACTGGAAACTTCAGAAACATGAAACAGTAAACTGTAGGCTTTGACCTTTTTCAACTTACCTTATTTGGGGTTCTTTAATGCTAAGACCTCTCTTCCAACCCACCTACCCTAGATTGGAGACAAAAGAGGTTAGTGGGAACAGGAGAAGTAGACCTTTTGAGACTTGGTTCCTTGGAGCGATTCCACTGGCATAGTCGGCAGGATTCTTTTTTTTTTCTTTTCTTTTTTTTTTTTTAATATTTATTTATTATTATGCATACAGTGCTGAAAACGGCATCAGATCACATTATAGATGGTTGTGAGCCACCATGTGGTTGCTGGGAATTGAACTCATGACCTCTGGAAGAACAGTCAGTGCTCTTAACCACTGAGCCATCTCTCCAGCCCTAGCAGACCAGTCAAACAAGAAACCAGCAATTCAACGAAGATGACTGAAACTGCAGCAGCCAGAACTCGGAGCAGCAGCTGGAACCCAGAACCTTTAAGCATTCTCTGGAGTGGCTCTCTCTAGGAATGCTTCAAAATGGAGCGATGAACAGCCAAACAATAGGAAACAATGCCAAGACCAAAAAGCCAAAAAAAAAAAAAAAAAAAAAGGCAAGCCTCTTGTTTTGGATATATCCTCTCAAAGTCTCAGAGTCCATACCAGGATGTTTATCAGTTGGCAAAGACCATGCCTCTGCAAGAGGTGGTTCCTCTTCTAGTGGACAAACATTACTTGTTTTCACACAAGTCTGTTTCACATCCCACACTCAGGAAAAGGAGACTACCAAGGCTGGCAGATTTAGACCCAGGGGACCCTACACAAACTGATGCACCAACCAAGGACAGTGTAAGCAGAGAACCTACATGCCCCTTTTCAGGTGTAGCCAAGAGACAGCTCATTCTTCACATGGGGAAAGATGGGGGAGAGGGGAGGACTGCCTCCGACAGAAACTCTGGGGCCCACAATTTGATCACTGCCCCTTGGTGGAGAGGCTCTGTGGGAAGGGGATGCAGATGAGACCTGGTAGGCTGTGGTTAGACAGTGGGAGAGAAGGACCCCACCTGTCAGAGGGAGGGGAACAGGGAGAGACAGGGTGGGAACAAGAAGATAAGAGTGAGGGGATTACAATCTGGATGTAATGTGAAGAAATCATAATAAAAATATGTTTACATCCAGTACAACAAACCATTTCTATGTGTAAGTTAATTGCCTCAGGTCGCTTTCTCAGTAACAGAAAGCAATCACTCCCACACGTTACAGTCAGCTGATGATGAACTATCTGCATGCACATTCTTCCTTTCACCCTTCACCACAACCCAACAGAAGCTCAGGCCATAACATAGCATAGTCAGAGTCACAAAGAGCCAAGTATGGAAGAGCCCGAGGCTAATCCCAGGGGAGGTGGGCAGATCTCTGTCAGTTCCAGACCAGCCTGATCTACACCATGAGTTCTAGACCAGCCTGGTCTACACTGTGAGTTCTAGGTCAGCCAGGCTGAACAGTGTGGTCCTGTCTCACAAACCAGGTCAGGGAACTAATCAATGAAGTCAGTGGGACCCAGACACAACAACTCACAAATCACTTGTAAGTGGGTCAACTTCAATCCTGCATTTAGATTAAATTTGAGATTAAGATCACATTATCTCTGGTCAGGTTGTTTGATATACATTTAATTAAATCATTTGACACTGCACTTCTAACGCATACAGTTGATGCTTGGTAATTACAAAGGCTTTGTAGTGGACAAGCACTTCTGACTTAAAGAGAAGATGCTCTGGTTTCAGAAAGGTAAGGGGAACACACTGGCCTCTGATGTGTTACAAGAGACCCTTGAGTCTTTACGACAAAACTTGCTTTTGTATACATTTGTATGTGCCTATATGCAAATGTATAGCCATAGCCCTCAAAAAAAAGATGGAAATGTGGTTTAATTGTGTTGAACCCCTAAATGACAACAGATGGCATCATGGCTTAGCGAGGTAAATTGCAATTCCACACATGCGCAGAAGCCCAGGCAGAGTAAGAGCATTGAAAGTGAGAACAGTATGAGCTTTTGCTTCAAGGTAAAGATCTGTGGACACCAGAGGCTAGAGGAGGACAGGGGACAAGCCTAGCCAGCTTAAATGGCTTGTTGTAAATACAAATATACATGCTGGTAGACCTCTCTCTGTCTCTCTCTGTCTCTGTCTCTCTGTCTCTCTATCTCCTCCTCCTCCCTCCTCTTCCTCTTCCTCCTCCTCCTCTTCCTCCTCCTCCTCCTCCTCCTCCTCCTCCTCCTCCTCCTCCTCCTCCTCCTCCTCCTCCTCCTCCTCCTTCTTCTTCTTCTTCTTCTTCTTCTTCTTCTTCTTCTCTCTCTCTCTCTCTCTCTCTCTCTCTCTCTCTCTCTCTCTCTCTCTCTCTCTCTCGCCCTCTTTCTTTCTGTGTCTCTATGTTTCAGAAAACTGTGACAGGAATATCTATTTCTTGGGACAAAGAGCTAAGCCCAGAAAACCAGTCTCAGTTCATTAGCATGGATTTTCTAGAGAAACAATTACACGTGCCTACTGTGTGCCATGCTGCGCATTCTTCCTCCCACTAAGCTCAATTAGAGACTGCGGAGCCCAAGTCCCCTGCTTTTCCCTCCAGGCAGATTTCCTGGATGGAAGCATCTGCCCATCTATGTAAATCACTGTAAGAGAGACAAGTTCAAACTCCAGAATGAAAGTGAAACAATGGGAAAAAATGGATGGCATAGAACCCAGTCCGAAAGGCAGTGCTAATGAAGCTGAAATTGGATGCTTAAAGCAAAGCTCATGCTATCTGTCATTGGGAAGGCTAGGGAAAGTATTGCACCCAGGAAATAAATTACAAGCAGTTAGAACTAATTAGAAATTAAAATTTCAATACGTATGCATGATTAAAGTACACGCACAGTAGTGAAGCAGAGGAGACTTTCTTTAGCCCGCTGCAAGTCACTCACCAGAAACACCGCGCAAAGGTTATACTTAGAGGTGAAACATTAGGGACACAAGTAAGCTACTGCGGAATGAAGGCAAGGGGCCTGCTGTCGGGGCTAATGTTTGAATTGAGCTAGGAGAAGGTGAAACAAAAATATGTGATTAGAAAAGAATAGAAACACAAACCGATTCTCCATAAAAGGTGCTTGTTTACCTAGAACACATGGTAATGAATGGCGGGCTATTGAGGGACAGGAATGCGAGAAATCAGTGGCTGCTGTTGTACCTTCAAGCAGTTGCCTTTTAGCAAAGTCCATTTATAGTCAATGAAGAGCATGAAATAAAGAGAATCATGCTAAATAAGAAAGCAGAATATTCACACGGAGAGAGAGAGAGAGAGTATGAAATGTCACTGAAGGACATTCAATGATATTCCAATAAATGGTGAGATAGCCTATCAAAAAGACTTTGGTTCATTCGCAGATAAGCACACGAAGCAAGTGCAGTCCCGATCAATGCCTCCATTACAGAAATTGATAAACAGCCTGAAATCTCTTCCGGAATTACTAAATATGTGCAGTCAGCTGAAACAAACTTGAAAAAGATGCAAATGAGCTGAAATTGCCCCATCTGAGAGCAAAGCCTATTAGAAAGGTGGGTGGATAAAGTGGTGTTGAGGAAGGAAAAGACACACTGGAGAAAGGCCCAAAGGGAGCCCCGGAAGGTGACTGGGTGGCACGTGGAAACTTGACTGGGGAGGGTAAGGGAAAGCAAGCATGGCCCCTACTCAGGGGAGAAATGTCTATCTCTGTTTTACCTGCCCCTGAAGCTCACCTAGATAAGAAAGAGACCCCCCCCCCCCCCCCCCCACCGCCGACAGACACAAATGAAATCAAAATGAAACTCACGCAAGCAAGTGAGCAAAGTGTTCTTAGAATACTAAAGGCATAACACGGAAGACACCACAGCAAATGCGCTCGGATCATAGTATCTGCTATGCCACAATGCCTTCATTCAAAAGCTAAAAGATAAGAGACTGCCTGGGAGAATGCATCTGCAGACTGTAAAACCAAGGGTTCACGCCTAGAATGGGTAGAGAAAAGTTAAGCCATGCGTGCTTTTTCATTTACTGGGTCGATGAAATTTAAATATTAGCAAGAACTTGAAGGAACAGGAATAGTTATAAACCAGTGAAAATGTAACCCTATATTACTTATTTGTTTATCTTAGGGCATTGGTTCTTTTGCATCTCCGTGTGTCTCTGTAGGGGTTATGGATCCCCAGGAACTGGAGTTACAGGCAGTTGTGAACTAATGTGTGGGTGCCAGGAATTGAACCCAGATCCTCTGGAAGAACAGGCAGTGCTGTTCTTAACCACTGAGCCATCTCTCCGGCTAGCATTACTTGTAGTGGTAAAGCATCAGAAGCAATCTGAAAAGGCTTCTTTTCAGTGTCCATTGCTCTTCTCAGGGCTGCTAGACAAGACCCACAATGTAAAAACAAGAACTCGGGGGGGGGGGGGGGGGGGGGAAAAGAAAAAAGGGGGGGGGGGGGGGGGGGGGGGGGGGGGGGGGG
>OU015750.1:80295753-80313247 GCA_907169655.1 Acomys percivali
GTGTGTGTGTGTGTGTGTGTGTGTGTGTGTGTGTGTGTGTGTGTGTGCTTGTCTGAAGTTTCTTCATTGCTGGATCTAGATTGTATTTCTAGCCGGGGGGGAAAAAATTATATACATAGGACTATGTCTTTCTCAGAATTTCACCCTTGGAATATATGAAGCTTTTGAGGCAGTCATAGCTAATGTTAATTTTTAGCATCCTGTTGAGAGGCCATATTTCTCTACTGTGCAATCACTGCTCCATTTATTTTCCCTTGCTACTGATATATAGCGTATGGCTGTTTAAATAGGTATGACCCATAGACCCATGTGTGTGAATGCTTGGCCCATAGGAAGGGGCACTATTAGGAAGTATGGCTTGTTGAAGAAAGTGGGGTTGGACCTTGAGGTGGTTGAAGGAAATACGTCACTTTCACTTCTGCTGCCTTGGATCAAGATATGGAGCTCCCAGCTCCTTCTCCAGCACCATGGCTGCCTGTACGCTGCTTCCTGCCATGATGATAATGGACTAAACCTCTGAAACTATAAGCCAGCCCCAATGACATGTTTCCCTTTATAAGAGTTGCCATGGTCATGGTGTCTCTACACAGTAATAAACCCCTAAAACCCCTAAATAAGACATAGTATAAAGAAGAAATAGGGATTTTTAAAAAAATTGTTTTCTTCTTAACCTATGATTTTGCTTTGCTGAGGCTCAATCCTAAGGCTTTGCGCATGTTTGACAAGTGCTCTAACCCGAGACATACCAAGAATTTAAAGTTGTGTAAGTGTCTAGTTCCCTGTCAAAACATGTCTTTTAAGGTTATCAAATAAAATCATAAGTGAGTGCATGCAATAGTCCAGATGTGAATGTTAAGGAAAACAACACAATTAGTGAAAATAAAATAGAAGGGGAGGGAGACTGGCAAGAAGACAAAGAGAAAATGTGCTGTAAAAAGAAAAGGACCCAGGAATAACATAAAAATGATAAGTGAGCCACTAGATATGACTTTATGTTCATTAATGTGGTATTAAAAATAAAAGCTAAACAAATAAACTACACATCTTAAGACACTTATAAAATTGTATTAACAAAAGACCTAAGGCAGTATATAACTGTCTTACCTGCATGTGAAAAAGAAGCCCCCCTTGTCCTATTAAAAGGAATGCATTTTGCAGGGAACCCCCAAGCAGCATTTAATTAGTGTTCTGTATAAGAGAGAAATGTGAAATGGATTGACTGAGAAAGATGAAAAGATTTAATATGGACAAGTGTCCTAAGGAAAATGCAGACCCAAATCCCAAGCCAAGGATTAGAACTGCAAGGGATTTAATAGTCCAAAGACAAACACTAAGATGATATAAGTGACTGAACTAGGGATGGCTGGGAGATGTGAGAGCAGGGAGGAAGGAGAGATAGAGGTCACAGTCCTAGTATCACTCAATACAAAATCAGGTCAAAGAGCAGCCAGCAATTCAATGCTAAAATGTGCACGTGACTGTTACAGTAAAAACACAGCAGTGTTCATAGCAACATTTTTTTTTATTTTTTTATTTTTATTTTTGGTTTTTTTTGGTTGTCTGTCCCGGACTCACCTTGTAGACAAGGCTGGCCTTGAACTCACAGAGATACATCTGCTCTGCCTTCCTGAATGTTGTGGGAGTAAAGGTGTGTGCCATCTCAACCAGCGAGATCTTTATCTGTGACAAATCAAGCAAATAAAACCAACTACAGGAAAGAGCTACTAATAATGTAGGTAGCAATAATGTACTAATACTGATATTTAATTACCATGTGATAAAACTAACAGGTGAGCCTTTTGGTGTGTTCAAAATTGGTGTTCTGTTTCTCAAACAGCCTTGGTAGAGAACCACAAATGAAGGTATAGTAGACAATCATGAAAATATATAAACTGCAAAAAATAAAAAAAAAAGAAAATATATAAACTGCAAAAAAGTAGAACTAGCACTTTTTAACACATCAGAGGAAAACCAAATTAATAGAAAAATCAGCTCAAAGGCTTAGAGAACAAAATTAGCAGAGTGCCTATGAAATATAATAAATGAAATACTACATGTATATACAAACCTTAGGGATTTATTTGTTTGTTTGTTTGTTTGTTTATTATTTTATGTGACCATGTCTTGCTCTGGAGCTTGGTTTGGCCTCATACTTGTGCTGGTGCTCCAGCCTCCCAGTGCTAGATTACAGTCAGACAGCATGATCCCGGGCACAGGGACAAAGTACATAAGAGATCAAAGGAAAATTTCTTGCCTTGTATATTTACCTTAATAATATAAGTGAATGAACGGATGAAGACAAAGAAACTGAGCAGTTGGTTAAGAGTTAGAAAAAACAAAACCAAATTATGATAAGTAAGGTAGAAGGAAGGAAAATGATGAAAAGTAAAAATGAGCGAGCTAGAAAACAGAAGTCATGGCATAACCAGAAATCTAAAACTCCTTTGCTGAGGAAGAACCAGTGAATAAATGAGAGAGAAGAAGGCCTTCCTACAAATCAACTTGCTAGGTTTTCCTGTATGCTCCGTTATTAGTTTTAACCAACAACACATCTTTAGGTTATTGCTTGTGTCAATGTTTTCAAGATGCTCTTCCCTCAGTTTGAAGAAAACAGTCTCTTGATGCTTCTGTCACACAGTGTAATTATGTGCTACCACAGACTGTTAAATGGAATAGTTCATATTGCACTTGTGTTTCATGTTTTAAAAGTGTAAGAAGTTAGTGCCTGGGCGAAGCAGGACACAAAACCCTTAAGCTGTGGTAGGACCAACCCTGGCAGGGGAGGATGGGCAGGAGGGCACAGTGTGAATGGCCCCAATTCAAACCTCTAAAATCTAAAATGTGCCCAAACCTGAAACTTTTTGCATACTAATAATGGCGCTAACGGGAAATGTTTTCCGGTGGCCCACTGTACATAAACTTCGTTTCATTTATAATATAGCATACATACGACCTTCGGGTGAGGTGCATCGGTCACATAAGATGGCAGAGAAGTCATGGCTCTTTTGTAACGTGTCTTTAAAGGGCGGGAAAGGGGCTACGTACTGTTCCCTTTGGGGGCAGCGATGGGATAAAACAGACAAACTTCTCATACTCCTCGGAGTTCGGGTTATTTCATGACTGGGCTGTAGGAGAAAGACAGCCAGGGACAGCTTCTCTAACGTTGGCTAACTCAGATCAAAGCTTTCGGGAGCTGCTCCATTCAACTTGGTGCCTTATTTCCCAGCGTGGACTATTCTGTTTTGGCATCTGCTAGAAAATTAAATGTAAATGAAAGCAGGTCGCTCTGAAGCATGCTTCTCTAGAATATTCTTCTCCTTTGCAATATGGGCAAATAGACAACCGGCACAATTAGCCTGCACTCATGAGCGCTTTCCCACAGCACTGTTTCCGTGCTGTATCTTAGGACAGCCCACCTAAACGTCTAAGGTCGTGTTTCTTACTTTTAGATCCTTTCAAATATAGGATGCATATTTGCGTTTGCCTCTCCCCGACAAGAATGTAAAAAGAAAAGTAAGCGAGAGGCCGGTTACTTGTTACTATAGCAACAGCCTCAGTGGTGGGGTGACTTAAACGGATGAGCTTCATCTTGGGCAGTGTGGAGGAATGCCTATTCAGTACCCACTGCGGGCGGGACTCCCAGGCTGGCCTCTGTGACCTGTGCCATACCCAAAAGTATAATCAATTGCTTCGCCCTGAATAGAGGTTTCCGTTTCCTCTGCAAACACCACCAGGCAGGAGACGCAAGCCCCTCCCTCTGCCCCTCCCCCCACTCTACTTCAGATGAGGCAGACAGGAGCCCTGTTTTATTTGCTCGTGCTAAAAATAACTCATTTGTGAGTTGTGTTATCATGACTTATTCCTTCAAGACGCAGAGAAAACAAAATTACCCTTGCTGGCAGGGAGATGATCCAGGCAGGGGCAGGCAGGTGTGGAGCAGCCGCTGTGCCCTCACCACAGGCTCGGTTTCTCTGATGGAGTAGCGGGAGTGGCCAAAGTCTTTGGCAAGAATCTCACCTTTGTCACTCACTAGCTGGCAAATGAACGGCGCTAACTGCGTTGCTTGCCCGCCTCCAAAGTAGGGAACACAAAGAAGAGAAAACCAAGATACCGGTGTAAAAAATTTATTCTAACTGATAAACAGGCGCAGTTTGAGATGTTTACAGAGAAGGAATTCAACGAGGAGCCTGAGTTGAGCATATGGAGGATGAGGAAACACAGGGGGCCAGTTACAAGCTCAGAGGCCAGCCATAGTAAGACTAAGGCTAGCTACAACCAGCAGGCAGTCCATTGTGGTAAGGAGGTTTTTGTTTCTGTTTTTGTTTTTATTTTTAACCAGAGTGGAGGCCAATTATCCTGGAATTTTCCCACTCTAGCTCAGGAACCCTTGCATTCCAGAAAACCTTTTGTTTTTATGGCAAGCCTAGCTAGTTGTTCCTTATTACCCAGCGTTAGCACAGAGGTCCTCAGAAGCAGGATCACAAGGCCTAGAAGTGGTGGTGGCCTTTAGTGGGAGCTACAGCTACAGAGTAGAATCAGCGGTGGCCACAGGGTCTGCATGCGGTTTAGAAGGCAGCTGGGAAGAAGGAAGGCGGCCCGTGGCCATCTTCATCAGTTCCAACACTTTCACAAGCAAGTTCCTGGCCTGGTTGCCTTCAGTGGGGGTGCTGGCCCATGGGTGCTGCCATTCCTCCCAGCAGGGAGAGATGGTTTGCTCTTTGCTTAAAGGGGTTGTCGATCTGAAAGGGTTTTCTGCTGCTGTGATCCTCAGGTTCCAATGGATCCTATGTGGTCCTCACGCCGCCTCCTGACCCAGGCACCTGAGTAGCATGGTCTGATGAAACAATTGAGCCATCTGGAGCTCAGAGTCAGAGTGTAGCTTTCCAGGGTGAAAGGTTCTCAGCTGTCACCTCTGTGGGACTGGCTCACAGAGGAGAAGCCAGCTTCCTAAAGCTTGTCTGGCATTCTGGCAGGATCTATATTAAGTGAAGATGCACCTTCGCCATAGCGGGATTTGTGAACGAATCACCAGCTAACAATGCGCAGAAGCTAATAGAGCAGATTTTTACTTTGACAGTTGAGTGGGTACCTCCAAGCATACCCAGAATTGCTGTGATGAGTGCTTGAATGACTCTGCTCAGGGGAAGCAAATGACATACTTGTAATTGTAACTCTGATGTGGAAACTAAGAATGATATGCTTATTTGGAGTGAGGCAGCAGGAAACGCCCTCCGAGAAGCTCATTAACAGCGTTAATGAAATTCGCTGCGCTCTTCAGGTTGAAGGCTTCTTGGCTGACTTTATTGACCAGCAGCTGTTCTGGCCTTTTATTGAGGCCAATACACAAACTGCATTCTTCTTTTAAATAGGTGAACTTTCTGACATTTGAATTCTCTGTTGATGGTCTCTCCTGGCACCATATGTGGGGCTATGGTTGTGGTGAGCGCTATCGCTCATGCAACATCAGAAAGCCATACTGTGAGGAAACCAAGCGAAGCAGCAATAATGTCATTTAATTTGTGAGACTGCTGTAATAGATTGCACACACAAACACACACACACACACACACACACACACACACACACACACACAAAACGCTGTAGAAGACTTCAGCCTTTAAAAATGTACCTATTTATAGAGATTTGTTCAGACATTTATGGATTTACAACATTGGCAGGTGGGATGGGTTTGAAAATCACAACAGCCAATTATACGTATTATGTTGAATACACGTTGAATACAGCTATCTTTGTAGACCATGGTAGCCAACATAAAACCAGGGTATGATTTCTTGCTATTTTTCCCCATCTATTGTGCAATACTTAACTTGAGTCTTTTTCCCAAGAATAAATCATGCAGTTACTTATGATTTGAGAAATAAATGGGAAGAGACGTTCTCTGGCTTTTTGTTCAGTACTGCCCAAAAGTGTCCTATCTGTGTCTCCTACTGGCCAAAACAGCTGTCAGTCAGCTGATGTCAGCACCTGAGAAAGGCATCTGATTTCCTTCAGAGTGAAACTGAGAGCACTCAAAAACAAAAACAAAAACAAAAACAAAAACAAAAAAAAAAAAAAGAAAGAAAGAAAGAAAGAAAAGGTTTGAAGGTTAGTATCCTGGGCCTGACCCATGGATGGCACTGGGCCAGTTACCTACCTCTCTGAGATGACATTGTGGTGGTGACATTGTAGTCAGTTTGTGAAAAATAAGAGACGAGTAAAGTGCTTGGTCAGTGTCCAGGCACACCGTCAGGATTTATCGGGACAGGAGAGTGACTGATCATGGCTTTCATATGGTTATTTCCTGTCCTTGTTCTCTAAACCTCGGGGTGTGATGGATGTGGGGAACAGTCTTGAGTTTCATTTTGTTTCTTACTTAAAAAAAAAAAAAAAAAAGAGTGGAGGCCCTTGGGGAAGAGTCAAGGTATATGAGAGAGGAGTTTAAGGAGAAGGATTTCTTGCCAGTCTTCTCAAATTCTGTTGCTTGAAGAGAATTCTCCAGCGAAGGAGTAGAGGAGATCAGAGGAGATGCATTACTGTCCTCGGATGTGGGACCCAAGGCCTTGTGATCTAAGCCTTTCGTGATGCCAAGACCCAAGCAAGAGTCTAGGACCACAGTGAAGAAGGCAGCCCGCAGCCCGTGTTCTTCTTCAGCAGAAATCAAGGCAGATGACGGCGCTCAGGGAAGAGGGAGGATGTCTATGCGGTGACTGACAGACTCCTCCTGGATGTTCCAGGAGCCAGCAGGGTCTTCACACTTCAGAGAGAACAGGGACCTGAAGAGGCAGGGAGGACCAGAGACCTCAGTTGTAACATTAGTGAAAACAACACTGTTTTTCTCCCTGGGTTCTCCTGGAAAGCTTTTAAACTGGACAGTATGTGAAAATAAAAAGCACTGCAGGGCTCTTGAATGGAAAAAAAAACAAAAAACACCAATGTGCTCACAAATACTGTTATTTATAGGGAGGCAGGTTAGGCCAGAGTTTGTGTTGCAGTGGATTTTGTTAGTTTTGGCTCTCAGTTAAGCCAGTCAGTGTTTTACAAATCCTGCACAATTGCTTCTGTAGTAGATCTGTGGTCTCAGAGTGAAATGTCTGCTCTATAGCAGTTGGAAAGTGGCTTGTCTTCTGAGCAGGTGCTCTTGTGACACTCTTATGAGGACAGAGTAGAACCAATGCAGTTATCTGAAATAGACACAAGCAAATCAAGTCCAGGTGTTAGGCCTTCAGAGCCTTGACTCAAGCTGTAGTTGACACCAGAGGCTTCTCTGGACTTTCCAGTAATTTGAGCTAATAATAATATCCTCTACTTGTTTAAGTCCATGGCCATTGGACTGTCACTTGAACTCAAAAAAAGGAGAAGTTCTATACTGTGCAATGTATGTACTAATCCACTTGGCAGTGGGTAAGTGGCTCAAGCACCTGAGCCCATTTCCTTAGAGAGACGAAGTGAAATCATTTAATACACAGTGCATGCTTGGATCCAGTGTATTTACCAGTGCTAGCACTTTATACAGAGTCTCCTAATGTTCAAGGAGCCTGGGTTAGGAGCTGACCACCAGGATTCCAATCTTAACCCTGCCATTTACTAGCTGTACAGCCTGGGGGAGAGCTGCATATGCTCTGTAGGATTTGGTTATCTCCTGGGAAACCATTACTAACTTTTATAGGGTTGTGCGCTCTCTCTCTCTCTCTCTCTCTCTCTCTCTCTCTCTCTCTGTGTGTGTGTGTGTGTCTGTCTGTCTGTCTCTGTCTTTCTCTGTTTCTCTGTCTGTCTGTCTGTCTGTCTGTCTCTCTCTCTCTCTCTCTCTGTCAGTCACAGACTTAATTCTTGCTAAGCTCTATGCATGATGCCAGGTGTATGGTCAAACGCAAAACTACCTTAGTGTTAATATACATCTGATAGGGTAGAGCCTTGGACACATAAATGGTTGGTTCAAAAACTTAAGCATTGTACTAATTCAAATGATAAATGGCTTAATGACAAAGTAAATGTGACACTGGGTTTGAAGTCAGGAGAACTTGGCTCGTGTCACCTGTTCTTTGGCTTTCTGAAAAATCTCTCAATGATCAAGAGCCCAAAAGCTCAGAGATGTGGCTATTAGTACCACTTTTTCGTTTGTTGGGTTTTTTTTTTTTTATTGTTGTTGTTTTTGGTTTTTTGTTTGTTTGTTATTTAAACAGGGTTTCTCTCTGTGTAGCCTTGGGCTGTCCTAGAACTCACTCTGTAGACCAAGCTGGCCTCCAACTCACAGAGATTCTCCTGCCTCTGCTTCCTGAATGCTGGGGTGAAGGGTGTGCACCACCACCGCTGGCTATTTTTATGACTTTTAACAGTAAGATATAATTGCTATCCTTATGAAGTTTCCATGTCTTGTGGTGAACCCCAGGTTCCATGGTGACTGTGAAATAAGATGGTATAAAAAGCAGCTCTGTTAAAGTGGTAGCACATGGCAGAAAGGAAAAGAATAAATAGGCATTTTATCATAAACCAGTTTCGGAGCATGCTGAGTTGACTATGGGAAAGGCCTCTGACGCTGTGACTTTAGACTATTTGTCATGTGGTAGAAATGCTTAAGCTTAAGAACCACTGAATAAGAAGTCACAGTAATTCACTGTTAGTTGTGAATTCAGCAACTACTTCTTTTCTTGTTAAAATATATGAGTGTGTGTATAGGAATGCTGAGCCCCATGCGTGTAATATCCATAGAGGCCAGAAGAGGGTATTAGAGCCAGGTGTGGTGGCGCATGCCTTTAATCCCAGCACTCAGGAGGCAGAGGCAGGCGGATCGCTGTGAGTTTGAGGCCAGCCTGGTTTACAGAGTGAGTCCAGGACAGCCAGGGCTACACAGAGAAACGCTATCTCGAAAAATTAAAAAAAGAAAAGAAAAGAAAAGAAAAGAAAAGAAAAGAAAAGAAAAGAAGGTATTGGATTGGATCACCTGGGACTGGAATTATAGCCAGTTGTAAGCCATCATATGGCTGCTGGGAACTGACCCCCTGTCATCTGGCAGAGCAGCCAGGGTTCTTAACTTCAAAGCCTTCTCTCCAGTCCCGGCAACTACTTCTTATAGTAGCATATATTAAAGGACTGGAGTCAGTCAAAAGTATTTTCCACAAAAGTGTGAGGACCTGAGTTTGCATCCTTTAAAAGCCTGGGATGGTGGCAGACATCTGTAAGTCCAGTACCATGGTGGGAGGAGACAGGGTCAGGTGGATCTCTTGAGCTCATGGACCAGCCAGTCTAGCTGAATTAATCAGAGACCCTGTCTTAAAAAAATAAAATGGGAGACATTGAAGACTAAACCTGATACCAATCTCTGGCCTATACAAACATGTGTGTGTTCATAAATTCACATATAAATTTACACATATACACACAAATACACACAAATACACACAATGAATATGCATACACACCACACAAACAAATAAAATATCATAAGCATTGTTAAGATTTTTATACACACACACACTGGAATGCTGTAGGAATGTTCTAGTTTGATCCATATATTCAATCCATGTATTCACAAGTAACTTATTCCCCATACTCTTGATGTTTCTGAATCTTGGAGATGTTCTTAACTTCATGTACTCTGTAAAAAGTGAAATTGAAGTTGGAATTTAAAACTTCCTCTTAAATTCTGTGATTCTTAGTGCTAATTGTCAGCTTGGCAGAACCAAAATGTCCTAGGAGATGCACTTCTGGGTATGTGTATCAGGGATTATCTTAATTACAAAAGCCGAGGTGGAAAGATGTGCCCACTATGAGCAGAGTCATTCCCTTATTAGGTTCTTGGATAGTATGGGGGGGTGGGGAGAGGGAAACTGCAGAGGCACGGATGTGATGTGACTGGTTTCATCAGCTCTCTGCCATCATGACTTCTCTGCTATGGTGGAACTGTGAGCAGAAATAAAAACTTTCTCCCTTGAGTTGCTTTGGTCAGAATAGTTTATCACAGAAATGGGGAAAGAAATGAAGACCAATTCTTTCCCTTTCCTCTACCAGCATTTCAACAGAGTGTCGATATGAGTGCTTCAAGACTTGAGATATGTGCCTGAGGTTTGTTTTAGCCACATAAAAAAGTGGTAGGTATGAAACAGCTGATAAGGGAGCATGCTATTCCAGCCTGCACAGGGATGCAGAGAAGGACCGAAACCACACACAAGAGGCAAGTAGAGAGAAGGCATGACTAAAAGCCTCCATCCCGACTTACAGCGAAAGACAGTGGTCAAGGAGGGAAGTTTTACGTCATTTTGGTGGTGCCTAGGACATGGAAGTAAATCTCTAGTTGTTCAATACTTTCACTCTGGAAGAGCTCAGGCCTGGGAAATATGGCTTGTTGTGCAAGCTAAGGGAAATGCTAAGCCTATCTGCCTTGGTTTGTTTCTACATGGTTCTGAGGGAGATCCTTGCTCTCCCCCTTTGGGGGAATGGCAGTATTTCCAAATTATCAAAACCCCATAAGATGTCAAAGCATCACAAAACACAGCAAGACACAGCAAGTCAAAAACACAATTAGTACAGGGAAACATGCCACTTGCTTGAAGAAAGAAAGGTCATTGTTCTCCGAACTTCAGCGAAAATGGCCGAGAGGGCACTGCTTGTCCTCTGGTTGAGTTTGTCTCTGATTCAGTGAATAAATTGTCAGCTCGAAAAGGAAGGAGCCTAAGATTTACTGACTGTTGATTCTATAATCTAATTTTTAAGTATGAAGAGGACCAAATGCAGTAAGTCACTCTTGCGCTGTCAGGGTAATCCTATTAGAGCAAGTCTTGTGGCCTAGGAGGCGGGTGTGGGAATGTTTGTTCTGGCAGTTCTGAGGCCAGACATCAGACGGGTCCAACACATATGTCACTGTCTTTGGGGTGGGGTCTATGTGAATAATTTTGCCTTTTAATGGTAAGCAAAACAAATCTCTGAGCCCGGTTCTTATGCATTTAAAAAAAAAGTTGTTTACTGATAAAAAGTCATACTAAAAAATAACATTGCAAAGTGCTTTTCTAAAATACACACAGTTTTCTTAGCTTTGTACTATTTTCTTATTCGTCAATAATGAAACTCTTAATAGGCCTACATTTAAGAATTAACAAATCATCAAGAAAACTTATTATTTCTGAAAGGCAACTGGTGAACTTGTTTGAAAAAATGATTCCATTTACATATAATTTATTTATGTCTTCACATTTGGATTTAATTGTAATCATTAAAGATGCCATTTAATTCCACATATTATTTTTGTTTCTGTAATGAGAAAGCCTATTTAACTAGCAGAATGGCAAAAATGCTCTTTTGAGCACTTAATAATTACTACGGGAAATATTAATCAAGATACCACATAAATGGATCTGAATAAAATATTTTAATATTTTTCAAGGATAATTTACTTTTATGAAAGGATTATGTGTCCGTGGGGTGTTTTTGTCTCAGACAAATAACAAAGTACTAAATTTCATGCTTTTAATGCAGCTTTTTTCCCCCCCTGCAATACTCTTCTTTGAGACAGAGTGATGCAAAAAAGAAAATGAGTCAATGACCTCATCTAATGCCTTGCAACCAGCTGAGCTGTCTTAAGCAGATTAAATTCTTTGGAAGTCAGCTTCCTCTTTTAAGAATGTATGCATATTTAAATGCTGGCATGAAGATTAGGTAGCCTCCTTATGTGGAAGTGTCCTCTTACCCTCTCCAATGTGGAAGATGTAGTTACTCTGTAAGTTTTGCAAGACTTTAACTTCCAGATGATAAAAGATTCCTTATTTTTCTGAGTAGTCATCGTTATGCCCCAGTGTCACGCCTTGCAAGTCCTAAGAAGGTTCACATGTATTATTGATTTTATCTTTGGTGTTTCAATCTGTCAGAGGTCTGGAGCTTACTTCTCATATTTTTGTAATAGGCCAAAAGAACCTCTTGATGAAGTGGTAGGCATACCATCTCAATCAGAGCCCACACAAAGACTTGGAAGATGGGGACTTCCACCCACCAAGGCCAAGTTCCTCTCTCAAGGTCACCTGTGTGATAGGTAGAAGGTCTTTGCTAGATCTTTTTTCAAATGATTTCCAAATACAGGGGGAAGAAAGAAAAAAAAGAAAGTCTGGAGATGGGGCTGTCTGGATGGTGGGTATGAGGAAATGTTTGTTCTGGAGAATAGAGAGAACTTGAGGAAAAAAAAAAAAAAAAAAAAAAAAAAAAAAAAAAAAAAAAAAAAAAAAGGCAGGTGCTCTTTGGCCCAGATGTGTGTCTTTTCCAGATGTGTCTGGGAGGTCTTTCCTGTGTTCAGACTGAGCAAACTTGTATCGCACAAGATCGTTCCACATGATCTTCCAAACTATAACATGGAGCTAGTTGAAAAGCAGTGCCTGCAGATTCCATCTGATCCCCTCTCTGTGCTATAGTGTCACTAGTGTAATGGTGTAGACCTGTTAGGCACTTTGAGTGGGATTTGGAGCACAGGGCTGAGCAGGGCAAGATTAGTCTTCATGAATGCTCCAGCAGAGTTACAAAGGGCAAAAGGTGAAGGACCATGTCACTAAAGTGGCTGAGATTGGGCCCTAGGTCAGCACTATGAAGGGTGGTGATCCCAACCCTCCTGAAAGTAGGTCTGTATAGGTGCAGGTGAGGAGGGGGGCGGCATCTGGGTAAGTGAGGAGAGAGAGAATAGGTAGAATTGGAGATTTCTCAATATGTTGAATATGACAGGAAAGATTGAATCTACCTTCGGAAAAGTTCCTTCATCTATTCTTTCACTTTCCAACGTAACTATCAATAATGTAATTACTCTGTGAGTCTCAAGAGGCATATTTTTTGCCTCTGAGATGATAATACATCAGTGAAATTTCCTCATAGTTATTTTGAAAACATTACTGGTCATGTGTAGGCTTAGATAAAAAAAAAAAAAACCACAAAGAAACCTACTTTATTTAGGGTTTTAAAATGCTTCTACCTCCTTTCCAACCTACTGACAAGAGGTAGGGGAGAAAGAAGGTTGGTAGGAAAAGGGGGTTGCAGACCTTTTTAGCGTAGTTCCTTTGGGCAATTCCATTCTTTGTTGTCAAGATACACAACTGAGTCTTCAACGAAACCAGAAATTTCCATTTCAGTCATGCCCTGTTATTCAGCCGGTCAGTGGAAGGGAGCATCCTTCCAAATGAAGCCAACTTACCCACAGGCACCTTCATTACCATATTCCCCAGCATAAAAGGGAGGATAGGCACTTCCATCTCATTGTGTGCCACAGGGACTTGCTTTGGAAATTTTAATATGTCACAAATACCTAACATAGACTCAGTTCTATTTCTACTAAGAATTTTTTCCCCCTTGGAACCTTCAAACATATCAGCTTGTTTGTCTGGTTTTCAGCTTGCACGGGATGCTAGTTGAACAAATGGCCTCATTAGTGGTTCTATAATGGGAGTGCTGCCTGTCTCACGCAGGTGCTAAGATACCTTTCTTATCCTAGCACTGATCTGAGCCAGATATTAACCATTGTGTCCTTTGTTTTCGCGTGCGATGAGACTGAAAGAGAAACTTCTCATCACGTCGCTAGGTAACAAGATGTAACTGGAATTGTTCCAGTTCTATGGGCCGGGTCTCTCTTTTTCTTATTCACATTCAGAGACTGCAGTTATGCATGTTGACAAGAGCAACAGGTGCAGATCCTGGACACCAGTGTCTGGCACACAGTGAGTGTGGGGCTTTGGCAGGTAGACTTTAGTGACTTTCAATTTTAAGTACAAGAAGACATGAAAGAGAATTCAGAAGGGATATGTTCTCCACTCACTCAGTCTGCAAACATCTCTTCAGTGTCTACTGTGTATACAGCACAGTGGCATGAAGCTGGGGAGTATGGAAGGGAAGGTGTATATCCAGAAGGAGTTGAGAGAAGTTGGCAGTGAATACAGTCATACTGCATTATACACAATTTTCGGAGAATTAATACAAATATTACACTAAAGCATAAAATAAATCCCAGGTCGGCCTTACTAACTCACTCATTCTAGAAAAGCATCCTGCAGCTTGCTTTTACAGCTAACACTTTGCTAGAAGCTTTGAGTAAGCTAGTGAGAGCTTAGTGTTTTATAGATATTTATATATTTTATCTCCTTTTCTTTAACTTACAAGACTCCAGCACTTCTGCTGGTTCTCTGGAAAGGGACATAAATGGCTCACATTTAGCTCTCTTGACTACACATTGCTGTCAATTTCATACTATTCCTGTACTTGCCCACAGGAGCCCTGAGATTATATTTGATATTAGCAATCCTTATCTCTCTGGATTGTACAGGTCCGGTTGCTACCTGGATTGCATATGTGGTCTTCTTACTCTGGGACGTTTAGATGACACACATTCTGTCAGCTGTGTAAGGTGCAGTGGTTATGATTTTTCTAGAGAAAGGAAATTTCAAAGACCAATTGGACAAATGCAGAGCTGTGCAGACATTCAGTCCAGAGTGACAGGAGCTTCAAAAGCGTCAGGCTATTTCCTCACAAGACTACATGGCACACTGTAGGCGACACACCTCCATCTCACTCAATAAGCAATTTCCTATGGGTGCTTGGGATGTGATCTGACATACCTCTTCTCTTCAGAGTTCCATCCATGGCCTCTGGTGCTTAGTTACCTACCCCAAGCATCCCCTGAGATGAAGTACACAGGAAAAGCCTTCCTCCATCCCCACATCCCAGCTGCCTTTCCTACCTCAAAATAGCAATGTTTACAAACTACTGAGCAAATTCATATTACAGATGAGAAAACCCAACCTAGGAGTCTGTGATTCCTGGCAGTGTGCCCCTAATGATTCCTGGAATTGTGTCCCACAGTCCCTGGTGTGTCACTTGACATCTTCTATACTACAACACACTGCTAGTTAGTTAGCCCAAAAGTCCTCAGGAAGTTCTCAAATTTTTGCTTGTGTTAGTTTTTGCTTAGGAAAGCCAAAGTTTGTGCTAGAATTATCAATAAAGAGTGACCTGTTCTCTCAGAAATCAGGATATAGATTATTAAACTATAGAAATTAGGGCAGTGTGACATTAGTTCAGGGATGAAGAAATATGCAAATGGAATTAGCTAGCTCAATGTGAGCTTGTATCTCTAAGCAAGTGAATGAAGTACTCAAAGTGGAAAAAAATAATAAGTTTATAGGTGTTGGAAAATGTCTCTTTGACCTTGCACTGTAAAAGAGATTCTTAAAAAATCCAAGTACAAAGATGACTAAAGTCAAACGGTAAAATTCAGGCTTTATCCATTAGTCAAGTGTGGTGACACAACCTGCCTTTGATCCAAGTACTTAGAAGGCAGAGATAGGTGGAGCTGTGTGTATTCAAGGCCACCCTGGTCTACATAGTGAGCTCCAAAATAACCAGAGCTAGATAGAGAGACCCTATTGCAAAAAAACTATATATGTATATATAAAATCTTATATATACATATATGATGATGTAATAAATAAGAATTTACTATTAAACATTATATAAACGCTTTAAAGATAAACCATAAATATAATGTTAAGTTAAAAAATCATGAGCTTGCAAAATTTTTCTGGCATGGTAGCATGGTTAAAAAGACATGAGTGATGCAATGCAATGTTTTCCATACATTATCATTAAAAGGTAAAACATAAAATAAAGCTGAAATACCATGTGTCCAAGTCAGAATTTGCTTAGTAGAAAATGGGTGGGATCTTAGACCGTGACATATAGTCTTTGCCAGGTTAACTTCCTTTTTTGCTTTTGCCTTTCACTTGCTTACTTGTTTGTTTTTTTAAGATAGATATCACTATGTAGCTCTGGCTGTCCTGGAACTCACTCTATAGAACAGGCTGGCCTTGCACTCAGAGAAATTTTCCTGTCTCTACCTCCTAAATGCTGAGATTAAAGGCATGCACTACCACACCTGGCAGCATGTTATTTCTTAACAGAATTATAAGCATGTCTGGACTCCATCATTAGAGCTTTGCTAATTAGAGGGAAGGCACATAAGTATGAACAACTTTTACTAACACTGTAAATGCTGGATAATGTGGTGTTTTAGTTGCATTATTCATTTAATCCCTAAGCTTGTCCTCTTATTGTAAGCTCACGCCTCACAAAGAAAATATTCTATTTACATTCTGTAATGAAGCCCACACCAGCAGCATTAGGATAGAATATTAACATAGTAGGCAACCAGACTCCCTGCTCCTAGTCCAGTCTGTGGCATTGGATGAACATCTAACATAAACTTTCTGGGTCTCTGCTTCCTGATTTATATAGAACACTGAGTTAAATATGTACATAAGCTTCTTTTATAACTGTTTTGTGAGTTGCATTATTGGTCTTAACAAGTGTATTATATCCAAGAAGTGTTTTATTTAAAAAAAAAAATCAACTAACCAAAGAGGAAAAGATTCTTCAGAAATCATCATATGGAAGTAGTGGCTTGGAGGTAGCTGGGGACTGGAGTAAGCCATAGATTGAGCATCTAATATGATGAAATATATCTGTTGGAAAATGTGTGTGTGTGTGTGTGTAAGAGAGAGAGAGAGAGAGAGAGAGAGAGAGAGAGAGAGAGAGAGAGAAACAGAGAGACAGAGAGAAACAGAGAGACAGAGAGACAGAGGCAGACATATTAAACAGGGCAAAAACTCCACTCCTACAGCAACTCACCAAGCTTCTCATTAGGCAGATTTTGTCCCATCAGGCGCTTTTGTTACTTTCTCTTATTGCACTGTAAAACTGAATTAACTGCGGCTGTACTTAGAGACTTATAATGGCCAGCCTGTCTATTTTAAAAGGAAGTGAAATTGAAAGGACTTTATTAGCAGGACCATATCTCCACAAAGCAAGAAATCACTCTATAATATTCTTTCAAATAGCCAAGTAATCTCTTCCTGGAGTTACCTCTTGCTGCATCTTTCAGCCTCAGCTCTTTTTATCAGAGCACAGTTTCCTGGCACCTTCGTGAACGGGTGGACGTACTCATCTACAGAAAATTTCATGGGGGAAACATCAGTCTGTCAAAATCTTACTGATTGCTTAAAGACAAAAACACTTTTCTATACTCCAAGAGAAGATTCTTGCTCAAATGGCTCTTCTTTTAGATTTCTTGTATGCCACAGAAACAGTTGTTAGCGTATTATCACTCTCCAAATAGGCTAGCTGTAGTACAACTCAGTAAATTGATGTTTCCTTACTAAACGTCAGTCCAGTCCACTTGATGGAGTTTGAAAAGAGAAACAAAGACCTGTCTACTGAACACTCATGTTCTCTGCAGAGTAGGAAACATGTTTCCTTCCCTTGTATCTCACCAAGAGTTTTACCTGGGCTGGTGAGGTGGCTGAGCAGTTGAGGGCACCTGCTGCTTTTGCAGAGGACCAGAGTTTGGTTCCTAGCACCCACATCATGTAATTCCTGTAATTCTAGCTTTAAGGAATCCAGTATTCTGTTCTGGCATCTGCCATCACCTATGGACACACACACACACACACACACACACACACACACACACACACACACACACACA
>OU015750.1:80313257-80325679 GCA_907169655.1 Acomys percivali
ACACACACACACACACACACACACACACACACACACACACACACACAGTCTTTGATTAAGAAAAAACAAGTTAAGGAAGCAATTTCAATTTGTTTTAAAATCAAAAGTTGATATCTAACATTAAGTAGCAAGGGATAGCAGGGAGGTGGTGGCGCACGCTTTTAATCCCAGCACTCGGGAGGCAGAGACAGGCGGATCTCTGTGAGTTCGAGGCCAGCCTGGTCTACAGAGTGACTTACACAGAGAGACCCTGTCTTGAAAAACCAAAAAAAAAAAAAAAAAAAAAAAAAAAAAAAAAAAAAAAAAAAAAAAAGTAACAAGGGATATAATTTAGTGAAAAACTAGGCCTTAAAATCAGGTTTCAGAAAACCAAACCAAGAGAAAGTAGTAATATTAATAGCAATTAAAATATAGCTTAAGGTAACGAGTAGTAAGTGACCCGTGAACACAAGAGCACAGAATTTAGTAACTGCTTACGAGGTGAGACCGGGAGAAGGAGAAGCTGCCACGTCTAACACATTCCTGTTTCACTCTGGTGATCCTTTTAATTAGAAGATTTGTCTTTTTAGTTGCTAGGTCATTTGAATTGGCCTTCCTCTCTTTTCTTCTACAAATTAACTATAAAATGATTTCTTATTTCTGTGTTTGTAGTTTTTTTATACAAATATTTTGTCAGAGAATGTTCTGATGAAATCTCGTACTCTGTGAGTTAGTGTCAGTTGATTTTTTTTTTCCGTAAATGTTTTATGGGTATTTGAGCATAATGTGTATTTTTGTTTGTGGAATGTAAAGCTCTAAGAACGCGTTCTGAAAAGCATGTTTTTCTTAGTATATTTAATCCTCTGCAGCCACACTTTTCTTACATAATTTTTGTTATGAAAGTTAAACAAAATGAAAACTCAGGTGCCTTTACCCCCATGCAGAGGGGTGATGGTGTGAACTACAACTTAATAGAGGACAGTGGGAAATCAGAAGAGCTGAGCCTGGTTTGGGTAACTCAAAATATAAAGCAGCATACTTAACAAAGGAAAGTGGAGGAGGGAGGGAGGGAGGGAGGCAGTGAGGGAGGGAGGGAGGGAAGGAGAGAAGGAAGGAGGGAGTTAAATAGCAGAGATGTAGACACTTGGACACATTTATTATTAGTCAGATTTTGATAGTTCTACCAAATATAAATGGAAAATAAAAAGAAGCCAAAAGAAGGAGAAATGAGATAGGTAATAAATATTATTAAAATAATGTAGGCTAGTACAAAGCTAGAGCACCACTTCGCTCTCTATTTAAAGGAATTTCTGTGTGGATTAAAAGCTAAACATGTAGTAAATCAATACAAGTGCTGAGAAGATGGACTCCAGACTGTTTACCACCTCGGGCTAAGACTCTTTTCCAAGGCAGAGAACTTAGACTAAGAGACAAACAGATTCATAGATAGTTTTTCTGCATAGAAATTTACAAATCACATAAAAATTATCATATAAGTTTATAGCTTAAAACCTTATTAAATAGTGTGTGCAGGAGCATGCACAAACTGTCGTACCAACCAAGGACAATATATGTAGCAAACCTAGACTCCCTGTTCAGATCTAACCAATGGACATCTCATTCTCCATGGCTGTGGGGAGAGCTGGGACTGCCTCTGACATGAACTCTGGTGCCCCCAATTTGGTCACTTCTCCTTGGTGGGGAGGCCTGGTGGCACTCAGAGGAAGGGGAAGCAGGCTAATCAGATGAGACCTGATAGGCTGTAGTCATATGGTGGGAGAGGAGGTCCCCTTCTGTCAGAGGTCTAGAGGAGGGGAATAGGGCAGAAGAGGGGGGGGGGGTGGAACTAGGAAGATACAATAGAGGGGATAACAATTGGGATGTAATCTGAATAAATTATAGTATATGAAAATGAAAAAAAAACTTCATTAAAGCCCGGCAGTGGTGGTGTTTGCTTTTAATCCCAGCACTCTGGAGGCAGAGTCAGGAGGATCTCTGTGAGTTGGAGGCCAGCCTGGTCTACAGAGTGAGTTCAAGGACAGCCAAGGCTACACAGAGCAACATTGTCTTGAAAAACCAAAACCAAACAAACCAATCAAATGAAAAAGATTTACTTCCCTCTACCCCAAAAGTGGGCAAAGAGAGACCTCGTTGATGGTGGTGTCCTTATATCAATCAGGAGCACAGAGCAGGTGGCAGTCCTTTGTTCATCCCAGCTTGATGTCTGGCGTAGCGGCCAAAGCTGTTTTATGCCTAGGACACATAAAAATCAAATCAAATGAGACCCATGCAGCACAGCGCAAAAGGAAGAAGACAGACAGAGACTCGAAGACCACCGCGGCACCCACAGACCTGCCCTCCATAAAATGGCACAGGTGGGCCATAGACACCCACTTGCCACCACACCACAAAGCATAGATGGAGGATGTCACCTAGGGGACCTGCCAGCTGCGTGGCCAGCCTGCAGCGGGAGCCACCACAGTGCGTGAGTATGTGGTGGTCAGATGGGAGAGAAAGAGAAGTGGAGCAGCTTGAGCATTATGAAGAGAGATTCAGGAGAGGAGGAGCCTGTTGTGAGTGGCTAACCCCACTTCTTGGGGCCATGATGAGGTCCCAGCCTAAGCTGCCACTGAGGACCATGTGTAAGACTGTGGCTTCACAGTGGCCAGGGTCAGTGTCAATGTCAGTGCCTCATATTACCACTAGAGTGTGGAAACTCGGCTAGATAAGATTGAAGTCTGACATCTCCGGACAGCCATTTGCACTCGGTCTCTGATGGTGGACTGCCTTTTCTCAGCAGGGGTTTTCATTCCCACTGATCTGGTAACCCTAGGTCTTGTAAGGAGCATCACATAGCCCTTGGGGAAGATCACAGACCAGACCCTCTCCTGATAAGAAAACTAGTTTAGCAAACCCCACCCTATGCTAAGGAGATCCTAACCTCCAGCAATTGACCTTTAATCATACCCCAAAGTTCTTCCCTCACCCATAGGATAATTAAGTGCTGTATTTTCCTTCTGGTGATAGGACCCTGTGATACTGCATGAAAATGAGGTGCTGTACCACAGCGTGTAGATTAAGTATCCTGGCACCCCTAGCTCCAGGGAGTCAGATACATTCATCCTCAAACCCCTCCCCACTGCCCAAGGTATATAAATGAGGGATGGATGGCTTGCTCTCTTTCTGGTGCTTGTCATTCCTTCACCATGGCCTTCTGAGACTCCATTCATTCAGGGTAAGAGTTGCCACTGGACGCTCAGGGCTTGACTGCCAGTCAAGGCAGTGATGGCAGAGTTGGCTTGGCAACTGCTCCACCACCACTAGCTCCGCACTGACCCCCGGGGAAGCACTGCAGAACTTGCATCTCACTTGGCCTGCCTTCTGGTGGGTTCCGGGGACATCCACCCACTTTCTCTGCTGTGCTTAGAACAGCAACTTAAGAAAGGGCTGTAATATTTTAGGTGTCATCATGGGATTGTGGACCTCCTGAGTCTTCACTGCCTTCTGAAACCAGCAATCTCATTCTAAAAGAGCTAAACTATAACACCCGGTGGAAACTCATTTTCCACCTTCCCTGATTGGACTGGGATCCTGGCCTAGCGCTCAGGCCTCGGGCTTCACCCTAAGCACTCTAAGTCAACCCTGATCAAGAAACATGGTCTTGGGACCTTTGATCTCAAGGTCCATCCATTCTTGTGCAGAGGCAAATAGCACCTGGACCAGCCTGCCAGACTGGCAGAAACCAGGCCACCCTCCTAGAGAACATGAGGATGTCCCTGGTTGGGGCAGCAGGGGGGGGGTGGTCCATGTGGCTGTCCAGGGGCTGCATATAACTGACCCTACTCCTCACTAGATATGGTGCTCCGGAGAACTGGCCCCATCTCACCTGAGGCAGCACAGTGGAGCTGGGCCTGGTAGCCAGATTGTAGGTGAGCTGGTCCTGAGGGTATGAGTGTGGGAAAGCTAACCCTGCTGCTCTTCTGTGGTAAGGTGGTGTGGGTGAGATGGTCATGTATTTCCTGCCTCACCCTTCAACTTCTGCATTTAGTAGGGCTGCTCCCAGGGCCATGAGAACAGGAGAGCTCTGCCCCTCGATGGCTGGAGCACTTGAGAGAGAATGCCCTACACAATAGAGCTGGCCCTGATGGAGGGGCACAGAAAAGCTGGCACCTAGAGTAAGAGTGTGGGAGAGCTGTCCCTGCCCCCTCACTGGGTCTAGCACTTAGAAGAGTGGGTCTCCCTCCCCCCCAATCTCTGCCTTGACTGGGCAAGCACAGTGGAGCTGGCTCTGGAGTTGTGGGTGCCTGTGAGCAGGCCCCAGGAGCATAAAAGCAGGAGATCTGATCCTGCCTCCTCTTATGGTGATATTGGGTGGGTAAGCCGGAGCAGTGGTGGGGAGCTTGCCCTGGTGGTGCTGATAAGGGTAAGCCAGCAGGCTGACCAGCTCAGCCACCACTCAGGCTGAGTTCCAGGCCTCTGATTTGGCCCACCCCAAAATATATATCATCTCTGAATGGCTGGGACACATAAAACAGCCTATCCTGCTTTTCCAAAGCTGCAGGACTTCCATGGTACAGGGCAACAACAGGAGAAGCAGGAGGAGTCCCAGTGAGGATCTGATATAGATGATGTCACAGAAACCAGAGATCTTGAACCAGAATAATGAATGACTCATTGCAATGAGCATTTGCAAGTGAAGATGTGTAGGCAGAGGGATAGATTGTGGGACACACAGGGACATACTACAGCTTCCAAAGTGAGAGGTTCTCTGTGCCTTGTTTTTGTTGTTGTTTGTTTGTATGGTTTTTATTTTGAGGTGGAGGTTGTGAGGGTGAAGGGAAGGTATGAGCAGATGAGGAGATGAGTGGGCTGGGATGCATGATGTGAAACTCATAAAAAATTAAAAATTTTTTTTCATTAAAATGAAATTCAGACAGATTGAGAAGAAGCCCTTCGTTCTTCCTTTGTTTCTTTTTTTGTTGGTTTTCTTCAAGACAGGGTTTCTCCATGCAGCCTTGGCTGTTCTGAACTTGATTAGTAGTCCAGGCTGTCCCCAAACTCACAGAGATCCGCCTGCCTCTGTCTCCCTGAGTGATGAGATTATAGGCGTGCAACACTGCACTCAGCTGCTTTTTTTTTAATTTCTAAGATTAAAAGAAATAAAAATGAAAAAAGAGTAAAATATAAAATTAAATAAAGAACATAAATAAAACAACTCATTAAAAAATAACTGCAAATAGAAAAAAAAATCAGTTGACATCTGTCACATAACGTAATGCTTAAAATGCACTCTTATTATCAATTCATCATATTGACAAGATATTAAAAAGATTGATAGCATGTAATACTGACAGAGGTGTTGGGGAAATGAACTTTTATGAAGTTTTGTGAAAATTATTCATTTGTAATAGTTCTTTCATGAAGTTTTCACACATTTGATTAAAATTGAAATGCGAGTAAACTCTAACCAGGTCTAGAAATAGGTGGGTGTAATAACAAATAAGAACATGACTATGTAATAATTAATACACATTGCTTATAATGATAAACATAGAATATCCTGTAGGTCATAGGTTATTTAAAATTTGTTGCATTCCATAATCCTCTGTTGAAATTAACAAAATGAAGTTAAAGTGACGATATCTGAACACTTCTATTAGTGCAAGTTTCTCTGGGGAGGTGGCATTGAAATGAGGCGAGAGTGAATTTTGTTGATTTGTTTTTGTTTGTCTGAGACATGGCCTCATGTAGCCCAGGCTGGCCTGGCGTGTGTTACGTAAGAAGGGTGCCATTGAACCTCTGATCCTCCTGCCTCCACTTCCCAAAGGCTAGGGCTTCTGCGTAGGTGCTACCACAGCCAGTTTTACATTATGCTTTGAGCATGTTACGTTGAACACCCAGCTACCTGAGCTACCTGAAACCAGCTTTTACATTGTAGTACTGTTGAGCTCTGTGGCTGTATTACTTTTACATTTTTAGTAGTCATTTCACAATGCTAATTCATAACATTGTATCTCCATGGGTGTCCTACCTGTGTTCGTTGGCTGGTGCCGTCACAAAACTTCATGGTCACTCCAAAGTTAATGGCCGGCCTGCTGTACCATAGTCAAAGTGGATCTTAGAATTACACCAAGATGTCAATCCCGGAGATCTGTTTGTCACTTAGGTAGGCTTGATATTTTTTCTCCTGTGTTTCTTCCCCAGAACTAAAGCAAGGAGTCACTAGGGTTTTCTTGTCTGAAGAGGCTTCAGGACAAGGCTGGAAAGAAATGTAGGCTATAGGACTCTGGTTTGTGTTTAAAATCCCACCAGGAAGGTCTGGAGAGAGAGCACGGAGTAGACTGGAGGACATGGCAGAGAGAAAATGACATCACTTAAGTTTACATGGAAGCAGAGAATGACTTCACACAACAGAGGAATGAGATATAGGCATAGATAGGTAGATAGATAGATAGGTAGATAGATAGATAGATAGATAGATAGATAGATAGATAGATATAAAGGTGAGAGAGGTAGAGAGAGATGAGATAGAGGAGAAGTGGAGATAGAAACAGACCCCAAACTGGTGTAAGCCGGTGCATACCTGAGCAGTAGGGTGAACACATGGCAATCAGCTAAGCAGTGGGCACTGCTCTAGGGGCCTGCTCGGACCTGAAGATCTAGCATCCTCATTACCATGCCCTGGCAGGAAACAGCACAGGTGCCACAGAGGTGGGAGGGGCACACCGGCAGAGACACACTGATACTGTTCTGCATGCTCATACCCTAGAAACACACACACACACACACACACATACACACACACACACACACACACACACACACACACACACACACACACACTTGATGGGAGGATGAGATGAAAGTTACAAAAATGCTTGACAAAAACCATCTGCATCGTGCCAGCCTGAATCCCACATGAAACTGATTGATGGAAAGTGAAGGGAGTAAAGTGGTATTTTGTACATACCTAGGCTTGAGATTTATAACTGCTCCATTCTTTATGTCGCCTTGTGAGGTGGCAGGCCTTACAGAAGAGAATTTACTTCCTTTCTGATATTGAAAGCATGCTCTCCCTCCTCTTGACAGATAAAGCTTAAGATTAGATGTGAAATCCAGCCAGGGAGTGGCTTTTGTCTCTCTTGTCCCTGGGAAAAAAAAAAAAAGTCCCAGTCTGCTTCTAAGAGAATTTTCCTTTAATGGAAAAATTCAAAGTGGGGTAAAAAGTGCCTGGCTCCAAAGTGATCACCGATTTCACAATATGAAGCTACAGATAATAAGTGAGGCCTCTATTCCAATTTTAAATAGTTTTTAGAGCAATTTCAAAGACAGAAGGAAGCACAGCGGAACACTAATCATATTTTCCATTCCAGAAAAAATTCGTCTCCTCAGCTTGCCTGTCAGGTGATCAAAGAACATGTGCAAATAAATGCAGGACTTTGCTTCCTGCGCAGGCATCTGAGGCTAATTGCTGGACCAGGTCGCCCCTGCACTGTCTTTCCATTAATTTTCTTGTCCCTGGGAAGTCTGATATTCCACTCAAAGAAATTCTGTATGGCTTATTTAAACATTCACCATACTTTTTTTTTGTTGTCGTTGAGTTCGACTCTAGATATTAAAACAAGTATTTTGAGAATCAATGTTATTTCATGAAAAGTTTCATAGGAGGGTGGTTGGAAATCTGTAAGATAAGAATTGAAGTAGTAGCTACCTGAGAGTTGTGTGCTGGCTACTGTCAACTCGACACAACTTGGAGTCACATGAGAAGAGGGAACCTCCGTTGAAGAACTGAGCATCCCTGCGAAGGTGGCCCAGCGCTGAGTAAGAACGCTAGCTGTGCAAGCCAGATGACCAGCCGGTGGACAACGTTCCTCCCTGGCTTCTGCTTGTTCCTCTGCCCTAAATTCCCCCAGTAAAGGACCGTGACCTCTACTGCAAGCTGAACTAAACCCTTTCTTTTCCTTCCCAATCTGCGTTTGGTCATGCTGTACATCATAGTGACGCAGACAGCAAACCAGAGCCTTTGTAACAGTGAAATGAAACTCAGTGTGGGCAGCACAACCCCTGGAGTGCAGCAAGTTTTAAATAATATCAAGTGTGAGGTCTTTTCTCATTCGTGTTTTGCTAACTTGCATTCATCACAATTCTAAGAGGTTGCTTTTATTGAAAAAGTGTAGATGCCCTCCATGAAGAAAATAAACCCAATATGCAGAAATTTTCTCTTTTGTACTTATAAATAAACTCGTCTTAGCTTCAGTTGCTATTATAAAATCCCCTTCAACTTGGCGATTTAAAGTATAATTGCTTTCCACAGCTCTAGAAATGTAAACTCTGAGGTGAAGGCACTAGTTCCCTGGGCTCCTGATTAGAAAACCTGATCTTTAACCAGCTGCCTTCTCATGGTGTCCTCACGTGGTGGAAAGAAAAGCACTGACCACATCCTCTTTTCCTTTCTGAAAGGACACTGATACTATTACAGGGCTCCACTGCCACAGCCTCCCCTAACCCTAACACTTCCCCAAGGCCTCACCCCTACGTGCCATCAGACTGGAGTTAGGACTCTGGTACATGAATTCAGGAGGGGAGGTAGCGCATTCAGTGCATTCATTATTGAAAAAATCATATCATGGGCAGAATGTTGTCCTGTTTTATTATCTTAAATAAAGAGTAAGTGAAGTTACGTATTCAGATGCCTATGTGTCACGTGGTACTCATGCAGCATGATGTGGGAAGCTGCTCCTCTCTGAGGCATTTCTAGTTATCATTCCGTTAAGAGAACACATTTTATTTGTTTATCTGGTTTGTTGTTGTTGTTATTGTTGTTGTTGTTTTGTTTTTTGTTTTTTGAGACAGGGTTTCTCTGTGTAGTCTTGGCTGTCCTGGACTAGCTTTGTGGACCAGGCTGGCCTCGAACTCACAGCGATCCACCTGCCTCTGCCTCCCGAGCACTGAGATTAAAGGTGTGTACCACCACGCCCGGCTTAAGAGAACACATTTTAATATTTGCTTATATCCTAGGAAAGATTTCATATAGTAGTATTAGTGCGCCAAACATGACCTATTTATAAGGACAAACATGATCACAGTTTATATGATAGATACATTGTTTTATAGAGATTTTGAGCCCAGCTAACTTTTAAGCCACATTTCCTAAGGAATTTCTGTTGCTATTGGTACTTTGAGCTTATCTTTTCTAGAATGAAAAACTTAATATTTTTACTTGCTGCCAAGTCTGATGATCACAGTTCAATTCCTAGAACCCACCTGGTGGACGGAGAGAACTGACTTCCACATATCGTCCTCTGGCCTCCACATATGTGTCACGGTACACATATATGCACATGTGTGCATACAAATACATAAATGTAATTTTAAAAAATTGGGTACAACTAATACACGTACAGCACAACCGCCACACCCAGGGCTCAGAGAAGATTGCAGAAGACAGGGAGGAAAGACTGTAAGAACCAGAGGATCATGGAGTTTACTGTGAGACTGAGCCTCATGGGAACGCCAGAAGCTACGCTCATGGAGTCTCACCAGCATAGCTGCCAAAGCATGGCTTGAACAAGGCCAATACCAACAGACACAGCAGCATGGAGAGGAGAATGCCCAGGAGGCTCAGGCCTAGACAAAGAACTACAGTGACTATACAATGCCCAGAGTGGGAGAAATCGTCTTTCCCAAGGAAGAGCGCACCAACTGGTTATCCAATAACAAATGCTCAGCCCTGAAAACATACATACATGTTACATGATACAGACTGAGCATGTTCACCTACAAATTTAGAAATATATATATATATACATATATATACATATATATACATATATATACATATATATGTATATATATATATACACACACACAATTGAATAACAGGAGATACTAAATTTGAAAGAAGGGGAAATAATGTAATTATTTTACAATCTCAAAAGAAAAATTAAAAATTTAGGATAATTTATATACATTAAGTACATAATTTATGGCATCTTGTTTAAAGTGTATACTTCCTGATTGTGAATTGTTTCTTTTTTAAAATTTATTATTTTATGAATATATTCAAAGAACAGAGATATGCAAAAAACAGATCACTAGATGTAGGGTAAAAACAACTACTGGTGATATTTTGATGTATTTCAATAGACACATTTTACATGAATATTAAAATAATATTTGCATTTCTTTAAATAGGATGACATATTCTTTTGAAATACTATAAAATATAAAGAAGAAATAATTATTAATTTCTTGATATCTCTCATTTTATTCTTGGTTTACTAGTTTGCTATCCCAGCATATACATTCAATTATTTTTTACAGCAAAAAAAGCTTTTTAATAATAAAGCTTTTTAATTGGCACATATTGTTTTTTACTTAATCATTTCTCTGTTCAAAGATATTTCTTGCATGTGGCTTAAAACATGAATCATTGAATGACTTGAAATATCTATGAACATGAGGATTTTTATTAGGCTTCTTTTCAAGTCATATTTATTTCTTCAGTACAGCTTATAAAAGTAAGCTTTATTCACTTGATGTAATTGTTGCCTCAGAGGTTTACTACTGATTAATTCACTCTTTCTAAACTCTGATAATTAATTCAATGCAGCTCTTCTGGTTCAAACTCCTCTCCAAGCTGACTGATTCAATCTGGCTTCTTTTTCACTTCTCACTGAATTGCTCTGTTTGGAAAAACTGCCTCTGAATTCTAGGAACTGAACTTTATAACTGCATCAGTTGAACGGAATTGCATGAACTCAACTAAATTCAGTTGCATTCAACTGAACTGCACCAAACTGTACTGAACTGAACTCAACTGAACTCCACTGCATTGCCTGAACTCAAATGAACTACCTTCCCTCAATTAGATGTCACTTTCAAACATTGCTGGTTCCTTACACGCTAACCTTACTTTCATTGTTAGGGATTAAAGGTGTGTACGAAGGGTATGCCTGAATTCCAGCTGGACCATGTAGACCTAGAAAGTCTTTGGATTAAATTTATTCTACAACAAGCTGTCTAGAGTTGAATTGCTAGCGTTCTAGTACAGTAACTAGACTTCTGGTCTACTGGAAGACTCATCTACTGCCACATTGCTCTTCAGGAAGGTCACATTACTTTAACACTCCTAAATTTTCTTCTCATAGGTTGCTAAAATATTGATTTGCTGACATTTTTAGGTTAAACTCTTCCTAAATAGGGATATTTATCTATCTCTAGGTTTCTCCGCAATGTTCTCAAAAAATTTTACAATATGTAAACAATCACAGCTTTAAATTGTTTTATTTCATCACACTTCAAAAACTTAAATAGTTTATCCTAGTGCTTTAAAAAAATGAGTGATCTGGGCATCTTGGTAGACTGAAGGCTCTAATAGGAAGTCCAGGGCCCTGTCCATGACCTGTGTTTCTGTGACGCCAAACAGTGGCTCTCAACCCTCTAATGCTACAACCCTTTAACACAATTCCTCACGTTGTGGTAACCCCTCTGACTATAAAATTAGCTTGTTGCTATTTCATAAATGTAATTTTGTTGCTGTTATGAATTGTAATGTAAATATCTGATATGCGGGATATCTGTGTGACTAGAAAGGGGTTGTGACCCACAGGTTGAGAACTGCTGCTCCAGGAGCTTATGTCAATGCTTCTGATCTATAGGCCATAGGAAAGTATTCTAGATCGTTGCTAACTTCTTTTGTTATTTAATTTTGTGCTTCATTTCCTCCTATGTTTCCCTTGTTGATGCCAGTTTTAAAGACATTAGAATCAATTTTATTTATTATTGTTATTGTTATTGTTGTTGTTATTATTATTATTATCAGTATTATTATTATTATTATTATTATTATTATTATTATTATTGACAGGGCTTCATTATGTAGCCTTGGACTTATGATTTTCTGCTTTAGACTCTCCAGTCCCAGCAGCACAGGTGTGCACACCACACTTAGCTGAAAATGTAGTCTTCTTGATAGAGATGCCCTAAGCAGAGGCATGAAACCAACACAAAAAGGATTGAGAGATGCTACTTTCTGTCTGCCGTAAGATAAAAATGTATGACCTGCTTTTAGAGGTGATCCTCTTTCCTTGCTCCGCAGTTCTTCTTACTCCTTAGTAGTGAGACAGACTTCGACTTATTTTAAGATTGTATTTTGCTAACTTCATTCTTATTTGTTCTCGTTCTTGTGTTTGCTTCTCCTTTTGCCACAAAATTCTGAATGTGGAGTCAGGGAGACGGCTCAGCCGGTAAAAGGATTTGCGGTAAAAAAAAAACAAAAACAAAAAAAAAACACCAAAAAAACAACTGACAGACACAAACTCACAGTGGAAGAGAGGACCGACTTCCAAAAGTTATCCTTTGACCTCCACAGCACATTGTGGTGTGCCATGCGCAACACACACACACACACACACACACACACACACACACACACACACACA
>OU015750.1:80325689-80341197 GCA_907169655.1 Acomys percivali
ACACACACACACACACACACACACACACACACACACACACACACACAGACATAGACACACACACACCATAAGAAATTAAATTTAAATTTCAAAAATCTAAATATAGTATTCACAGTAAGTGGTTGCATAGGGTTTTGTTTGTTTGTTTTGTTTTGCTTTTAATCTTTTTAGGATTCTCCAAACCTCCCAAGCTGCCCATCTTCTCTCCAGTCTCCTTGTGTCTTCTCACCTGAGGATTCACACTGGCAGAAGATGCAATCTCTAATGAGATTTCTTCCTTCTTTCCTGTAACCCACAAATGGCACATTACCACAAGAACTGCCACCTGCAAATCTTAAATGTTCTTTGCTATTGAGACTGGTCAAAATGGAGATGAAACATTGCAGCAGATGGAGACAGAATTGTAAAGTGTGAGGCCCTGACTTTACTGAGTCATGCCGTAGCCTAACGGTAAGTCAGTCAGCCACCTGTTCCTTCATCAGTCTTGAAATTCTCAACACAGTGAAGATGCAATAGCTGGTTTTAGCCAAACCAGTTGTTCAGATGCCAGTAGCTGAAATCTTTTTGCCTTCTGTCATCTCATCCTCAGTAACACTGTGGGTGTCATTGGGAAGATACAGGTCTTTCTTGTGGCACACTTTCCTTTCTTCCATTTTTTTTTTCTTTTTTAAAAAAATCCTTTCTTTTAGTTACAGTATTAAATTTGATATATCATAAGTGCTGCATATATACTTTATAAGCACATTTTACGTTATATTGTGTTCTATTAATTGTTTGTAATTTACATGAATGTTCCACTATTGTAGAAAAGCTGACTTTATACAGAACATTTCTTGATAAGTGACAATGAGCTATATTACCGCTCATATAGTTTTCTCATAGATTTTCTCATATAGATTTCTACATCTGATTCTGGATAAATAAATTGCTACAGCCTTGTAAAGATTAAGATAAGATTCTGACTTAGGAATCTTAATTTTAGAAAGTCATTTTTCTAAGGTAGATTTTAGTACAGTAAAGCTGTCAAATTAAGTTATATACATATTTGGAAACAGAATGAGTATTGTGTATTGCTCTACAAACAATACACATCTGCTTGCTGAAGAGAATTAATTAATACTATCCTAAAGATTTATGCAATCTAGGAGAAAATGTCACCATTGTTATCTAAATTACAAGTAAAATACATTCTTCTACTTTAATATAGACACAAAACAAAACACAATGAAAAAAATTCATCTTGGTTTAATCTTCAAATGCTTAAATACCAGCTGGGATGCATATCTTTCCAACTCACTATGTTTCTTTGTGAATTTTTCCACATATTTCTTTTAACACCAGGACAATTGTCACAGGACAGAATGAATCAGTAAACACAATGACTCATGTACTCATTAGACTTATTTCTTCTGTCTTAGTACTATGCTTACAGGTATCTATCTATACATGTAAAGAGGATGTGATTATCTGTTTATATGAGCTGTTACATATTTGTTACATATTTATTGTTTAACAATTTGTCTTCCTTTGCCAGCCTTACACAATCATCTTGTCATATTGTGGTGTGATCACCAGCACACAGGCCCACATTCCCTTATGCTTAGACTGAACTCTGTGTCTGGGTTGTTGGTTCACCTGGTTATTCATACACAGAATTTAGATACATCCACAAACTTGGCCCTTACAGACTGTGCTTGCATGCATTTCAGATACATCAGGAAGTTATTTCAGAGTCAATAGCTGCACAGCCATTCTAGGGGAAGGTGTGAAAAACCACATTAAATGAAATTAGAGATCAACAGTTTTGAAAGGAAGACTGAAAAAAAAAATAGACAATATAAAAACAACATTAAGACTTGCATGAATACCACAGCAACCAACTTATCTTTTAGAAACTAAGTCAGTTCCTATTAAAAGGTCATGAAAAGCATTTCATTCATGTCTAAATTATTCATTTCAGGCCCATAACATTTGGGTAATATTTAATTTGTAAAGAATCAACACAGAGCTCTATATGAACAACTTGTACATTTAATTACTAGTGTGTCAAGGTTTTATAGACATTAAAAGGCCCGTGAAATGTAGATGCATCGAGGAAAGTGATTGGAGAATTCATGTTGCTTGTTTCAAACACGGCATCAATGAAATACAGTATCAGTGAAATTCTAGTCACTAAGAAGTTTTATGTGGCAATCAAAACATGCCTCTGGACCTACATCAGAAAGCTGTCATATGAAGAGAATCATTTTTTTGGTGTCTTTGCTGGGTGTTGGGCCATCTCTCTGTTTCTCAGCTTCCTGTCTGAAGGTGTCAATGACTGATTGGTTAGTAACATGGGTAAAGAGTTACTATCTCATGATAAGTAGTATTTCAGAGTAGAAAAGCAAAATAAGAGTGTTGTAGGGACTGGGTCTGCTTAGACAAATGTGTAAACAGTGTCTGTCACAGTGACTAGAAGCTGAAAAACATTTCAACATCTTAAAAAAAAAAAAAAAAAAAGCCCAAAAACCAAACTCAATGGCTGGTTCTCGGCATGGCATTAGCTCTCTTCCATAGACAACATTTGGCAGCCTGCAGAATCCTTCAGTAACTTATTTTATGTCTGTGTTTGTTTGTATCTGTGCAGAGGGGTGCTTTTTTGTGGGGGTGCCTATATATTGGAGCAGAGGCCAGAAGTCAACCTCAGTGTTGCTCCTCAGGGTCCACCCACTTTGTTTTTGAGGCTGAGCCACCTGGGACCTGGAACTCACTGAACTGATGTGACTGGCTGGCCAGCAAGCCTGGAGGTCTTCCTGTCTCTGTTTTCCCAGTGCCAGAGAAGAACCAGCCTGACTCCATTTTATTCCTCGAAGCCATTTTGAGTCTGTAGCCAAGTTAAGTTTCTGTTTACTGTGAGACTTGAGTTTCTGTTTCTCAGAACTGGGCTATGCCCTATCCCAGGAACAATAGAATGAATATACCTTAAGCCATCCCCACCTCGCAGCCACCTGTTCTCAGGAATGTTCTGTACCCACTGTTCAATGACCCATTTTACTGCTTGATCTTGCTTCTGAAACCAGGCTCACATGCAAAATCCCCTACCCTGTGGTCTTTGCCTATTAAAAAGAGGCTTGAGAAATTGGCTTGGGCTGGTCTCCTGAATCCGACCTTAGGGAGAGATGGCTGCCAAATTGGCTATGATATGTATACACAAATAAAGCTTTCTTAAATTTGGCCATAATTTGGGTAGGTGGTCTTTCTCCTTGGGTCTGTGGGTTTAATGGTAGGATTACAAGTGCACTAGTATCCTTTTTGATTGTGTGTGTGTGTGTGTGTGTGTGTGTGTGTGTGTGTGTGTGTTTTGAGGGGATGGTTCTATTTACATCCAGTGGGAAGAAAGCAGAGACACTAATGTATAGCTAGCAGAATAGCTTCTTAAGCATTTTGTCCCCACAGCAAGGCATCACCTGGCCTGAAATGTCGACAATATGGAGATTAAGAAACCCTGAATAGAAGAAGGCATTTGCAGCACTTGTCTTAATCCTTTAACGAGCAAATAAACAAACCCACAAAACCCAACTTAATTTGGTTGTAGATATATAGGCCGTATGAAAATATCAGAGCAGCTTATCAAATCTGTTTCACTTGCTTGCTGATCACTAAGATGCAGAATACTAGGCAACAGGAGAATATGATCACATCTTTTCAAGTTTCTTTCACTTGGTTACTGATCCCTAAGATGTAGTGCCCATATCCCGGGGGAAAAGTGTGTGTGTGTGTGTGTGTGTGTGTGTGTGTGTGTGTGTGTGTGTTTTCTCACTTCTGAAAGTGTAAGTGTGTTTGTGTGTTCTTACTTCTTGTGCTGTGGTTTGCAGTCTAACTAGGTAAAAATAAATGACAGACCATAATAGTAAAACATCAAGATAGCCCCCATATCACAAAGGACAAACCAGAATCTGGCCATTACGTAGTTAATGTTATTAACAAGCATAACAAGCAAGATGCTTCAGGCCCTGTGGAACATTTGTCCTTAATTATCTGGGCTGACTGTCCACTGTTATTATGGAAACTGAAAGAGAGCCAAACGTGCCCATGCTGCGCAGCCGTGAACCGCGTAGTGCACTACATCAGCGTGTAAGAAGGAAAGATGAATCCAAGGATGCTATTGTTCCTGGATCAGAATACAGCTTCAAGCATGGGAAATGAAAAGACATCATGGGAGGATACTTTATCTGTCACTTCATCGGCACATAGAGAGTGCTGTCCTACAGCCCTTGCAGACAATTTGCTCTGGTGTGATTCCAGCGCAACTCCTCTTAAAACACGGGGCTGGGGTGAAGCCCTGTGGCCCTGCTGCGGCCTGATGGCCTGTGCGTTTGTCTGCTTAAGCTTGGCTGAGCTCGTCTTCACTGCTGCCTTCACTTTCAGTGTTTATTGGCATTAATTGACCTTGATTTACAACTTTACTGTGGGAGGAGAAACGAAATACTGTATAAGCTTGGCTGATGGTTGTGAATAATTTTGGTGAGGTATGGTACATGAATCACATGGCTGCTTTATAACTAATAACATATTTAACACATTTTTTAAAAGGCGATATCCCTAGAAATGCTTTTGTTAGAAAACACAGTTACACAGAAAACTTTAATACACATACTAAATTAGTTTTGAATAATATATATATATAATTTTATAATTAACTTAAATATTGAAACTAGGAATTTGGCACAAGGTCTTTAGCAAGTTATGAAATGAATTGTGCCCTTTTTCATTTATTTAGTGACTATCTGTTTAATGAGATCAGTTCATATTAATATTACTGCAGGTAAAATATGTCTCTATGGTTTTCCTTTGGGGGAAGAAACCAACTGAGTTTTTATATTTAGCTTTTGTTTCAAGCTCAAAGCAATGGCAGATAAAATAGAAAAAAATTTAAATAAAAATTACGTCCAGATCCATAAACTCAGAGAAGCATCCTTATCAACCAGAGACAAACATACTAAATGGGGTTGGAGCCTTTGGATTCTGGCGCCTGGTTTCAGAGGCAAGCATTGGGGGCCGTAGAGCTGTACTTACACCAGGTAAAATGAGCCAGTCTGTTATAAACACAAAAAGATACATTTAAATGTATGTAGACACTTAGATTTAGATATAGAAAGGGAAAGGAAAACGATGCAGACGGAAGGCTGGTCACACAAAGGAATGAAGACTTTAAGTGATATATATATATATATATATATATATATATATATATATATATATATATGGGCAGCATCAAGAAAGACATTTGTTCACTTAGGAAAATTCTCCCCAAAGAGAGTTGAGCATGGAAAACTAAAAGTAATGACGACTTATTGTGTGGCTTATGATAAACACGACAGTAAGATTTGAAAGAGTGGCTGTGGTGGGGTAATATTATGAGGATGGCTGTGAAGAACTCAAGACGCATGTGTCAAACCTTCAGTGTCCTATGCCTCCTCCTCTTCTTTTTCTCTTTCTTTCTTTTCTTTTCTTTTTTTTTTTGTTTTTTTGTTTTTGTTTTTGTTTTTTATGGGACAGGGTTTCTCTGTGTAGCCCTGGCTCTCCTGGACTCACTTTGTAGACCAGGCTGTCCTCAAACTCACAGAGATCTGTTTACCTTTGCCTCCTGAGTGCTGGGATTACAGGCATGTGCCACCGTGCCTGGATTAATTTTTCATTTTTAATACTGTAAAAGTCTCCCAAGATATGCAAAAGCAGAACTTAGGCAGACTTAACAGAAATTCAACAATAAAGTTCAGTATCAATGAAATAAAGGACAGATGTTAATCCTATTCACACCAAAAAGGGTAAGTAGGGGATAGTGTAAAGAAATGTGTGGCAATATTTCCCCAAATTAAAGCAAGTTAGACACATTTCTTTAAATATACAAGCTACCAACATTGACCCAAGAAGAAATAAAAATTTGGTTTCAAGATTTAGAATCTTTCCACAAAGAAATCTACAAGGCCAGATGTGATTAATTCTATCAGGCTCTTGAGGAATAAACAATAATATATATATATATATATATTTGTAATTTGTATTCAGATAATCAATGATGAGGGCAGTTTACCCTTACTAGATAAGATAAAGAGAAAACTGCAGATCAAATTTGCTTGTTAACCTTGTTCAAAACCCATAGCAAATTGCTAACAAAGTGAATTAGAAAGCTATGAAGATGATACACAACAGGAGCAGGGGGTTTTAAAGGCCTCAGATATGAGGCTAGTTTAGCATTGTAATCAATCCCTGTCAGCCTATTCACAGGATGGAAGAATGCATGCTGTCTTAGATCCCCAAAAGCACTTGACGAAATTCAACACTCACTTGAGATAAAAGTTTCCCTTATCATTTGTGGACAGAAGAGAAAATTTCCAGTTTGATAATTACGGTGAAAAACTTACAACTGACATCATACTTCACAATGAAAAAACTCAATGTTTTTGTAATATTGGGATTAAGACCCACTCTTCCCAGCTATCTTTGGTATACATCCCCAGTGGCTTTTTTATGTCAAGGAAGAGAAGTAAAGGACATGTGAGTCCTGGACCACATGGTCATGTTGCAGAAAATCCTCATGAATCTATGAAAACATATCCCAGAAGTGAATGAATCAGCATAAGTATAGGATATATGGTAGAAAGGGACCGCAGCATTATGTACAAACAAGAAGCAAAAATTTGGATTCAAAAAGTACTATTTTTTTTTTTTCAGACAGATTCTCAAGTAGCCCAGACTGGCTTGAGTTCTTTCTTTCCCCTCCTGTCTCTACTTCCTGATCTTTCAGAGGGCAGGCATATGACACCGCCCCTAGTGTATATGACACTGGGAATGAACTATGTTTTCATGCTGCCAGCCCCCTACCAACTGACGTATGGCCCCAGCCCCTAAAGGTATTGCTTTAATAGTATCAAACTATGAAATTATTGGAAACAAATGTAATCAAATGTTTCAAATGTACAATTCAAACAAAAGCACATTGTTGGGAAAGAACAGACCAGACTCACTGAGATATACACGGTGGCCATGGATTAAATGACTCATTCACGCCTAAGGTGTCAGTTGTCTTCAGACTGATCTCTTTGTTCAATATCATCTTAACAAGAATTTACAGCAGGCTTTTGAAAGTGTTTATAGAAACTGGCAAGTGATCTTAAAATTTGCATAGAAAAGCCAAAGGCTTAGATTAGCTAAAATAATTTTGAAAATATAGAATGAAGTTGCAGGACCCATGCTATCTGATTTCAAATTTTATTGTAAACTGCACTAATTAAGACAATGTAATATTGTCAGAAGGACAGACAACCGGATTAATAGAATGAAAAACAGTGACAAAGAGAACCAAACATATGTAGTCAGTTAATTTTCTATAAAAGTGCCAAGATAGCTCAAAGAGGAAAATATTTTTTCAACCAGTGATGCCATTACAACTGGACAGCCATATGGAAGTAAATTATTCACCATATGTAAAACTACCTTAAGTGTATTGTAGACTTAAACAAACAAGCAAACAAAGAAACAAACAAAAAACAAAACCTATAAAACCTCCAGAGGAAAACTAGAGAAAAATCTTTGCAACTTTGAGCTAGGCAGATCTCTATAAAGTGGGACACAAAGTCTCACAATGTAAAATACCAAAAGTAATGAGCTAGACCTTTTCACGAATCAAAACCACTGCTCTGCTAAAGGCAACACCAAGAAAACGAGCAGATATTCCACCGACTGGGAAAAATGCTATGATACCTATTTCTGATAAAATGAAGGGGACAGATTAGGTACTTCTCAAAACATAAACGAGTAGCTATCTCTGGAGAGGAGGCGCAGCATCATCAGTTGTCAGGGAAACTGTCATGAGATACCACCAACCCTCAGAATAATGTCTGAAATTGAGTGTTGCTAAGGATCTAGTGCAACTAGAAATATATGATGGAGTGTTAACAGGCATAAAAAATAAACACATCAGAAAACTATCTAACATTGTAGATGCAGTTAAGTGGGTATTCACCACATGACCCCATATTTGCACGTACTTAACCAAAAGAAATAAAATTCACATGAACATGGAGATCAGTAACTGGTACTTGTGTATGAGTTGCAGTCCAGCAAGGTAACTGTGGGAACAAACCTTGACGTAGACACGCAATGGAACACGTGACACTCAACAAGAGAAGGCATCGTAACCAGTGCCGTCGTGCTTAGGCCTCGCGGTGGTTGACAAAAAGCCAAGTACCAGAAATCACGCATCATGTGGCTTCCCTTGTAGGAAAACCTAGAAAAGATGGATTGATTGTGTAGTAATGGAAATTGAAAGAGTGGTTCACTGGGGCCACGGAGGTCAAGCAGCCCAGAACGATGCCTCAGGGGCTACAGAGCCTGCCGCCAACCCTAATGCATATGTTCTGTCCCAGGAAAGCACATGGTGGCAGGATGAAACATACCCCCACCCCAGTTTGTCCTCTGGCCTCTGCATGTGCACTGCGGCATGCATGGACCCACACAAAAATGCACGCCAGATAAATAAACAAATATAATCAGACAGACAGACAGACAGTCAGACAGTCAGTCAGACAGACAGACATACAGACAGACAGAAAGTTTTGTGTGAAAAGGTGGCGAGTTGAAAAGTTTCACAGCATAAACAGCATGAAGGAAGCAGGCAGTGGGGAGAGCAGTACTGTCTGTTAGGGTTGTGGTATTGGTCTCACTGTTTACACGCTGTAAATTTCAGCATGGTATACTTAAAACATGTGGATAATATTTGGGGTCATATGGTCTCAGCTAATTTGAATTTTAAAAGTTTAGTCTTTTTTTTTTTTTACCCTCTGAGACAGGATTTCTCTATATAACTTTGGCTGTCCCGGACTCGCTTTGTAGACCAGGCTGGCCTTGAACTCACAGAGATCCAGCTTGCCTCTGTCTCCCAAGTGCTGGGATTAAAGGCATGCACCACCATCACCCAGCAAGGTTTAGTCTTGATAACTGATAAATACTTTAGGTAGGAGCCGGTGGGCTGAGTCAATCAGATCAGAAGTGAACCTGCTTTTTAACTGTATGTGATTAAAAACTATTTTTTAAGTGAAAATTATTTGCCGTTGTTTCTGATAGAGGATTTGTCTATGTTAGTAGCATATATTTTGTGTACAAGCAGGTTTCAAGAAAGTATATAGTTGTGTTTGAGATCAGTATAACAAATCCCAGCCTAAAATATTGTAATGTGAAGTTTGCATTGACTGGAATAATGATTGATGACATATACTTTTCCCAAAAGGTAGGTAAATTATACCAAGTAAAAGGTTTAAAAAAAAAAAAAAAAAAAAAAAGATTTTCAGTTTGTATTTAAGGGTGCTAATGTTCTAAATACTTTCTAATTTGCCACTTGGCATATCATTATCAAATAATGTAGGGTTTAAAAGGTTTTCTTCACATTTCTGTCTTTCTGCGTATACAAGCCAATCTATTTTCTCTGCTACTGAAGTAAATCTGAGAATCGTAGGTTTCTATAGCCTGAATAATAAGTCCTTACTGCCTACTAGATGTATCAAAAGGTATACTGAAATATGTCTGCCCACACATAAATAATATAGCTCTTGTGCCACCAACTTCAATATATTCTGGAATCTCAAGGGCAATAAGTAAGAAAAGGATGGAGCTACAATTGGGGATAAGTATTAGCATTCCTGGAGCTGGACAAAGGTGGATGCAGTGCACTGGTAGGCCTGTAACACCCTACAGTCCACTGTCATCTGAGGGCAAAGGCATGGCATCCAGAGCCCCTGTGTGTGGGAACAGAATTGACTGATGGCCTGGCTGCAGGCTGAAGGAGGTTCATTAATATCCTAATGAAATCAAGCCAGAGCTGATACCGGGAGCTTTCCAACTCTGCTATAATGTCTGGTCCCTTCCAGTTTGAGATACATAGAACAGCAGCATCTTCAGGAATACTCGTGGGATTGTCTGGACCAGGAGCATCACTTCTGAGCAGGTCCCTGTTTGTCTCATTTTTTCCCTTGCTGGTGGGAACAAGCTGAACACTTCCCACACTGCTCTTGACCCCCAGGCTCCTTGCTTGTGACACGTCATCTGATTTCATACTGGTCATGTGTTTGTAACAGGAAACCAAAAAAACTGACAGGAAACAACAACAACCCATCGCCCGCTGAAGCTCACACACTGTCATTTAGAGTTGAAGAATAAACTCACACCTGTCTTCTCCCAAACTCCCCTTCCCACATCTTTGTAGAACTAGAAGGTCATTTCTGTCATTATATCAAGAATTAAAAAGACCTTTACAGGCAGGTGCACACTGAAACTCACAGTTTCGCTGTGCTCGCTGACTCACCGAATTCTAGTTTATAAATGCACTGTGAGAAGTCAAACTGACAAGGGAGAAGATGCAGGAGGAGCCAGCACTTCTCTCACTAGACATGAGAGACACCTGGAAAGCAAAATGATGTTCATAAGATTGCTTAGTGGCTATAACCCAGAAACAACGGCCAGAGTGACCCTTGATATGATGAGACCCTACCAAGAGCTCAGGTCGCCTTTCTCGCTGCGCATGGGGACTGGCGATGGCTGTTGGATCTCTAAACAGAGGCCACCAGGTTCCTAGAAGAGGGTGGCTTGAGATTAACAAAGAAGTTTGACCATAAGATAAGAGTTTATCCTTGGGCTGAGGATGTAGATTAAAGACAGAGCACATGTCTAACTTGTGTAACGCCTTTAGTGCGACCCCTACTGCTACACACACACACACACACACACTACAAAAGTATCCTGTGTCCTATGACAATTCAATCCCCACTAAATTCCATTTTTAAAACTCTATTATTATTAATATAGAAGTTCCCTGCTCCCAATAGTGATCAGATGATGTTCAGAGAAGGGACTTCTGTCTGAAAGCAGATTTTATTCAAAGCCTATTGTTTACATACGTGCTCATCAACGTTTTGGACTTGTAGAGAGGCTGGATGAGTCAAGTCTTGCCTCTTCTGTGAACCAGGTGTGGCTGGCTCCAGGGCTGTAGGCAGGGTGGGGGGGTGGGGGGGCAGAGGGAAGGGTGGAGATTTTAAGGCAGATGGCAGCTGTAAGTCATCGTGGTGCTTCCCACTGAGTGACCACAAGCAGAGGCTTAACCTCTCTGCATTTCAGAGTCTCCGTTTTATAAACTGAAGGTAATTGAAGTACATTTATTATGCTGTGTGTGTGTGAGGGTAAAAAGACTGATTACATGTAAAGTTCTCGACCGTGCACAAGAAGACTCTCAATACACACCCCTTTGCTGTCCCATGCAGGCCTGTACCCCTCACTCCTCTAACGTCTATTGTCCCCCGACTTCTGCCGTCTTTGGACAGCTGGCCCTGTAAAATCATACAGTGTACACCACTTCCTGAGGTTTGCTTTCTCAAGTTTTCTGAGCTCCTTTAGCATTGGTGCAAACTTAACACACCCATAATTTGAATAGCTAATTTTTTATTGTTGCCATTTTTTTTTTTTTGTTGGTGATGGCGGCTCTTTGTTTGTTTGTTTGTTTGTTTGTTTATTTGTTTATTTTGAGGCAGAGCTTCATTCTGAAGCTTAGGCTGGCCTGGAACTAGTTATGCAACTGAGACTGGTCTCAGACACATGATTATCCTCCTGCCTCAGCCTACCAGGTGCTGGGATTTTTGGCATAAGCTAACCATGCTTGGCTGAACATAAGAGCTTGGGGCTTTATTTTTTTAAGCCTCATCTTAATGATATCCGTGGCCTCGGCTACAAATTTTTCAGACTTTTCTTTTGAGTAAGTATATAAACAAAATGTTCTTCTGTGAGAAAGAGCCTTGTTCACAAAATGATTTCAAGGGGGTGGGGCCAGAACAGGTGACTTATATTTTAACTGCAGAACCTGGAAGCAGAGGTAGTTGGATCTCTGTGAGTTCCAGGCCAGTCTCGTCTCCAAAGCCCAGGTGAGCCAGGGCTATCCAGTGAGACCTTGCCTCAAAACAAGGAACAACATTATTGCAAAGCCTGGTTGGCTGTGTTTATGAAGGCAGTGTGTAAGTGTAGAGTTGTACGTTTCTCTTCTATCCTACCTTTGAGGATCTGGGAACCTCCGTCCCCAGCTCTTCCGACCTGTGACCCTTCCTTGCCATAGGAAGGCTGAGTAGGTTTAAACCTCTGACCTATTGAGCTGTGAAGTCTGATGATGTGCACCTGGTCCATTCATTCCTCCTCTTAGTTCCTTCTCATTAAGCGCATCTTCCATGCCCACTGGGGGTTCAGGTCTGTTTTGGTCATATTCTCCCTCCCTCCCTCCCTCCCTCTCTCTCTCTCTCTCTCTCTCTCTCTCTCTCTCTCTCTCTCCCTCTCTCTTTTTCTCTCTCTCTCTCCCCCCAAGCTGTGATGATAACATATAACCAGCCAGCCAGTGAGAAGAAACAATGGCACTTGATATCTGCTCTACGAGTTCCACTAACTTTGCCTCCAGGCCCCATTAGTTCATCTAAGATATACACACTGCATGAGAGGGGGAAAGAGGCTCTTTAGTCTCAGCTGCGGAGCCATGGTGATTTAACGAAGGAGGTTTGAGAGCTGGGTGATCAGCAAGGACCAAGGCAGATGGCTTTTGAGCCTGTTTGCTACTCACTGGACGTCTCAGCTTCTAATAGTATCATGGAGTTGGGATAGATAGCCCCTAAACAGACATCAGTTTTACCCTGTCACTGATGCCAGCTCTTCAAAAAGAAAAAAAGAAAGGAAGAAAGAAAGAGAAGGAAAGAAGTCAGAAGGGTCAATTTACAAACACATTCCATTTGGAAATAAAATGAGTGGGGAAAGTCCATGAGGAGAGCCAGATGTAAAAACTCTGAACAAGAAACAGGTCCTATCTGCACTGAACCATATTTACATTGACAGCCATCTGGCCCCGATCCAGTTGTACCTCTCTACTCTGTGTTCTGTTCAGGGTGCAGCATACCTGTTTAGCCCAGTCTTTGCGCAGGCAGTAGGCACTGGCTTATTTAATATGGGCTTTTACTGCCAGCAACAATGGTTCTAAAATTAGCCAAGACAACTGTATACTTCACTGAAGATCTGTAGCATAGAAAAAGGTATTTGAAACCCAACAGAAAAGCCTGGGATTAGCATACCACGGCTGCCTCAAGCTCCTCACAGGGATGGCTGTCACTTTGCTGGAGCCTGTTTCAGTCTTAGAATCTAGGGGTGGTTAGCAATGCGCGCAGCAGACATTACTTGAAATGTAAACTATATGTACCCTGAGATTTGTCTTAAGATCTCGGTTCAGCTTAGCTGAGAACAATATTTCCATAATCCTTTGTTGGAATAAGTTCACCCTAGTATGGGCCATGAGAGTTGGATAAAACTTCTTCCTCTCTCCTTCCCTCCCTCTCCCTGTGACTCCTCTCTCCCTCCCTCTCTCAATTCCCCTTCCCCATATAAGATGTAGATGTGAGTGAGTTCAGGTGTGCACATGCCATGACAGGTGTGTGCAGGTCAGAGGACAACCTTGGCCATCAGTCTTTGTTTTCCACTTTGCTTGAAATGAAGTTTCGGGCTCCCTGCTCTTTGGCAAGCTAGCTGGCCTGCAAGCTTTTAGGGGTTCTTTTCTCTTCATCCCTCTCACCTGGACACTGAGCCCAGTTGCATTTATCCAGGATGCTACAATGTAAAGCAGAAAGTGGTGACTGGGGGATTCCTGGGGTTCATACATGCTATGTGGAAAAGCCATTCCTTTAATAATCAAGTGGCTTTCATACAGAGCCCAGGTGTGTATACTACCTGCATTTCTGCTTAAAAATATTGAAAGGTTGTAATAAGGGAAGAAGAAAATGACCCAGAACTATGAAAACAAAAGCAGGAATTGATAAATAGTCAGTACAGCAATATCTAGACTACAAAAGAGGGAGGGGTGGAGTCTTTCCGAGGACATCTGTGATAGCCTCCCGTCCTGTTCCCTCTCTTCAGCCACTCCTGGTGTCTATCCTGTTTGCTCTTCTGAATGAAAATTAAGCATCCACTGTAGGGTCCTCCTTGTTATTTAGCTTCTTTAGGTGTGTGAATTGTAGTATGGTTATCCTGTATTATACAGTTAATATGTTTATAAGTGAGGACATACCATGTATGCCTTTCTGTGTCTGTGTTACCTCACTCAGAATGATGTTTTCTAGATCCAGCCATTTGCCTGCAAACTTCATGATTTCCTTGTTTTTAATAGCTGAGTAACATTCCATTGTGTAAATGTACTACAATTTCTGTATCCATTCTTCGGTTGAGAGACATCCAGGTTGTTTCCAGATTCTGGCTATTACGAATGAAGCTGCTATGAACATAAATTAAGCAAATGTCCTTGTTGTGTGGTGGAGCATCTTTCAGGTATATGCTCAGGAGTGGTACAGCTGCGCCTTGAAGTAGAGCTATTCTCAGTTTTCTGAGAAAGCACCAGATTGATTTCCAAAGTGACTGTAAAAGTTTGCACTCCCACCAGCAATGGAGGAGTGTTCCCCTTTCTCTACATCCTTCCCAGCATGTGCTGTCACTTGAGTTTTTGATCTTAGCCATTCTGATGGGTGTAAGATGGACTCTCAGAGTTGTTTTGATTTGCATTTCCCTGATGACAGGGGACATTGAGCATTTCTTTGTTCCTTGGCCACTCGATGTTCCTCTTTTGAGAGTTCTCTGTTTAGTTCTGTACCTCATTTTAAATTGGATTGTTTGGTTTGTTGCTATTTTATTTCTTGAGTTCTTTATATATTCTGAATATTAGCTGTATGTCAGTTAGAAACTTTGAGCAGAGTACAGGGAGTCTTGTAGAATAGTTGGGGGACAGAAGGAACCAGAGGGGACAGGAGCTCCAAAAGGAGACCAACAAAGCCAACAAATCGCAGAGACTGATTCACCAACCAAGGACCATGCATGGAAAGGACCTAGACCCCCTGCTTAAATGTAGTTCATAGGCAGCTCTGTCTCCATGGGGTCCCTATTATGGGGCTCTGGGGCTATCTCTGGCATGGACTCTGTTGCTGGTTTGTTGGTCACTTCCCCCTGGCAGGGTGGTCTTACCAGCTGACAGAGGAAGAGGATGCAGATAGTCTTGATGAGACTTAATAGGCTGAGGTCACATGGTAGGGGAGGAGGGTTACCCTTTCTGAGGGCTAGGGGAAGGTACGGGAAGATGAGGGATGCAGTGAATAAATTAAAAACTTTTTTAAGGAGGGAGGGCAAGATGGAAGGAAGGAGAAAGAGAAAGAGACAGAGGGAGAGGAAAAGGAACATGGAGGCTGAAGTTTGTGGAGAAGTCAAGGGAGCACTTCTAGAAAATTCAAGACATGGGATACAATGAAAAGCACAACGGACATAGGGAAGGTCAGCGAGAAGTGGGGGTTCTAGTCTGAAAGTGGGTCTTATTGTGCACTTGAATTTATGAGAGAAGAGGAGGAGGAAGAGGAGGAGGAGGAGGAGGAGGGGAGAGAGAGAGAGAGAGAGAGAGAGAGAGAGAGAGAGAGAGAGAGAG
>OU015750.1:80350918-80364804 GCA_907169655.1 Acomys percivali
AGAGAGAGAGAGAGAGAGAGAGAGAGAGAGAGAGAGAGAGAGAGAAGAGAGAGAGGGGCCATCAGTCCTCTGTTGCTGGAATTAAAGGCAATGTGAGTTGCCCAACATGCATGATGGGAATACAGGAATGAACTCAGGTTCTCTGCAAGAACACTATGGGAACCTAACTACTTAGCCATCTCTCCAGTCCCTTGTGTTTATTTTAGCCAGCCATTTAAATAGCACTCACCACTTTTGTTGCCCTGAATCTTTCAGTACAGCTCACAGAGAAGGAAAGTGGGGGTTCTAATTGCTTCCTTGCCACCTTCTCCCTCTGGCTTTAGACTTTCTTGGGGACGCAATGGCATTCTTCTATAGTGCTTGCTGCACATACACAAACATCCTCACACAGAGGCATAGAAAATACATTTATTTGTTCCCATTCCTACTTTGAGCCATGCAAGTGATAGCTCTATTTTAGTACTGCTCACAGAATCCATATGTATGAGTTTAGAGTGAGTTTGGCTAACAGCACTACAAGCCGCAAAGCTTAAAGCAGTCGGAGCTTTGCCTTCCCAGTAGAAGCCGAGTCATGGATGAGAATCAGAGATGTTGTCACGGCCCAGATTCTTTCCAATCCTCCCTTTCCTTGGTGTGTTTTCCTGGCCTTCTAGTGTCAGGGGCACCAGTGTAGGGACAGGCTTTGAGTGTATGACTCACAGGGAGGGCTGTGACCCGAAGACAGAGAGGCTCTCAGCTTGTCTTGCTCTTTCTGACATGTTTCCAAAAGTCCTTCTCTGTGAAATCCAGTTGTGAATCAATCACTTGATATCTGAGGCATGGTGCCTGTACCATTGTACCCCAGGATGAGTCCGCAGGAACCTCACGCACATGAGCTGATCAAATGCTTTATTGTCTGAGGAGCCAAGAGATTCCCTTAAGGTGAGTTGTACCTACACAATAGGCTCATCCAAAGTGAAGTTTGCTAAAGATTGCCACTCTATCTATCTATCTATCTATCTATCTATCTATCTATCTATCAATCAAAAGTAGATCCCATGGATGTAGAGGAAGTGGAGTATATGTGCACTAGTGAAATATTCTTAACAGAACTTCATTTATACCATGGCTGGGGTCCAGCCCTTGAGTGGGGGTCAGGCCTGAAGAGCGGTGGATGCAAGAGCAATTACAGAAGAAAGAAAGGACTGGGCCAGGCATGGGGATTGGGAGGAGTTTTGCATCCTGACTGACTGATTGGCAGTCGGAGTGCTTCCTTATTTATACAGAACTCAGTAGACAAGGATAGATGCATGTTGTTCCATAACTTAGATCATATCATTTTTTGTGTGTGGACACGTGGTTTAACTTCCTCTTGGTCATAAGTTTAGTCATCATTGATAAACCATGACAGAACAGAATTATCTTTTACAATCATTTTCACTCAGCAACCCTACGATCCAACTTTTAACAAATATTGAAGTTTCAAGGGCATATTTTGCCAAAACATGACAGCCTGTTCTCAGGCTGGTGGCTCTTGTAGTTTCAAGGGCACTAGACAGAAAGAAAATCTCCAGGCCAGCCTGGGCAGATTGTCATATCCCAAGCAGTGTATTAGCAACCTTTAATAGTCAGAGTTCTAATTGCTATTTGACCCAAGAGAAGTCTTCAAGCCAAAGTTGCTGCAGTTATTATTCAATTTCTGGAACAATAAATGTGTATATTTTATATATTCATAATATTTATGTATATGACTAATCTTGATATTTTTTATTCTTTGCTTATATGACACTGTAGTAGTTCTGTATGAGCTCACTTTTTCTAAGAAAGGGAGGTCTTAATATTTTATTGTTTGATCATCTATCCATACCATTCTTTGTCCATCAGAATGAGAGGCTTTTAATTTGATCTGCTGCCAACTTCCTACCTCCAAATATTGCTTACCTTTTAAAGTTTACTTTGTTTTGACTATCTTGTTCCCGAGAAAAGAACATCCAGGGGCAGACCTGCTAAAGAGTATCTTAGAGTCAGAGTCTCAGAAGGAGGTCTTTGGCATAATTATTTGAGTCACAGCCTTCAGGGCATAAGGCAGACCCTCAGGTAGGGCCAGATAAGTATATCCCCCTGAAAACGGGATGGGTAGTACAGTCAGGGCATACCTGAGAAAGCTTAGAAACAATACTCTGGGGTGAGGGCATTAATGATTCATAAGAAAAATTCCATCAATCCAATATCTCCAAGTTATACAAATAATAAAAGCCCCTTAAGCATGCAACACATAAAGATCAAGGCCAAAAAGTGGGGGAATGCACCACAGCGATTACATCACTCTGCTCAGCTTTGCCAGAGCTTTGTCAAACAGCTGTGCTGGCTTTATGACTTTAACTGTTCCCATTAGATATGGCTTGCCACGCCATTATTTCTTAGTTTTTTTTCAAGAAGAGGACTTCCAGAAGGGGCTTCAGAGATGGCTCGGTGGTTAAAAGCAGAGGCTGCTCATCCAGATGATCCAGGTTCGATTCCCAATGCCTACATGGAGGGTAACTACTGTCTATAACTCAGAGGATCCAATGCCCTCTGCAAGCTTCCATGGGTTCTACATGAGTTCTTACAGAGGATCTCCTAGCCTGACAACTTCAGATCCAAGGGGACCCAACACCTTCTTCTGACCTCTGCGGGCACAGCACATACATGTGGTGCACAGACATAGATTCATACACACAGAGAAAGCATACACATAAAATAAAAATAAGCAAATCTCAAAAAAAAAATTAAGTCAAGGAGATGTAGCCCAGGCTAGCCTCAAACTTAGCATTCTCCTGCCTTAGCTCCTCAAGTACCGTGTTTATAGACATATTTGTCTTATATTACAGTGCTACAAAGATATGGGATTTCAGAACAGGTGTGTACTTCAGGGACTACCCAGATTCAGTCTTATAGTTGAGGGAACAGACCTGAGCAGGGTGACATGATTTACTCAGGGTTGCAGTAAGGAATGACAAAGTTGGTATCCAGAGTGCATCTGCACACTATGAGCCACCCTGGGCTAGTCTCAAGGACTTTCATCAAGTTCACTAGTCTCTATACAGTACTCGGGCCTTGTTCTATATGGTACCAAGGCCCTGATCTATAGGGTACCAGGGCCCTGATCTATAGGGTACCAGGGCCATGCTCTATATGGTACCAGGGCCATGTTCTATATGGAACCAGGGCCCTGCGCTATATGGGCACTGTTCTATACAGTACCAGGACCCAGCTCAGAGCAACATAAACAGAGATCTGCATGATCTCAGGCTTTCTTTTCTTTCACACCCAGAAAATAATTTCAGGCAACTATTGCTATTTCGATCAACACAGATTCTATTTATATTTTCATAAATGCAAATTTGATTCAAGAATGAAGACTTCGAAGCTAGAAGTGAGGAGATTCCAGTGTGTGGATGCCTGTCTTAATGACAACTGAAATACATTCTGTCGTTTACATATCTGCTTGTTGAAAATATAAATAGGAGCTTCTTGAGACTAGTGTTTATTTTTAAATATCGAAGATGCTGATATTTTCAGGGAACGACATGATTAATAAGACAATTTTGGTAGTAATGTTACCATAGTAACATCAGATCCAGAATTGACTCTGAGGCCCTTTATGCTTTAAGTATTTTAATTCTAATAACTTTCACTATTGATTCTTTTAAACAGTGTAAAATTCAGAGCCAACTTGATATAGGGGTGTGAACCTCATTTCATGTCAGACATTAAACAAAATAATCACAACAGTCCTCTATCTTTTAAGACTAGCTCCAACCAAGGTCAAAGTACTAATTATTGCTTTGACATACTACCGTATTAACTTGGTGATTTAAAATATGGCCGTGGTCATTGTTAAGTATAACACTGAAGATAATAAGTCAATAAGTTGGATCCAATTCCCAGGCTTGCTAGTGTCACCGAGTGACCTTAAAATAACCAACCCATAACACTTGCTCTAACCAAGTGCTCTAATAGCTGCCCTTCAACTTCATCATCTGCAGAATGCAGTGAGTGGAGTTATCTATGTGGGGCTTACAGTGGTGGCGTCAAGGACAAGATGTTCCTTATATTGTTCCCGAACACCGTGATGACTCCTTTAGCCCTGAATGCTAAGCCACCCAGCTCTTGAGTGGGTGCTTTCTTAAAAGGGTTGCACCTCTCCCAATGGTGAGGAGGAGGAAGGTGTTGGGGGATGACAAAAGAGCTGGAGGACAAAGGGAATCCATGACCACTCAATTGGAGAATCCAAACAACACATCCGGCCACTGAAGTAAGCAGAGGGTGTGTGGGGGTGAGCTCTGTAGATGCACAGGCAAGGGTCGCAGGATGCTGTTGAGGCACTTGTTTGTTCTGCCAGATGTGAAGTAGGTAAAACTCAGGAAAGAAGCAGAAGTTGAAGCTGGAAGCTGCTGGCATCTCTGACCACTTGACCTTCAGAGAAAGAGGCTGTTGTTGAATTCTGCCTCTCAACTCCGGCACTCTCACACAAGTTAAAAACACCTGCTTCTTGTTTAGAACCACTGGAAGATAAGGAATCTAGGAAGCATCATTCCAGCTTAATTGAATTGGTGCCAGAGAGATGGCCCAGTGGATAAAGCGCTGTTAGGACCCAAGTTTGAAGTCCTAGAACCCAAGCAAAGCTGGACAGGGTAGTGTGCACCCACAATCCCATTGCTTCACAGTGAGGTAGGGCAAGGGGAGAGGGTAAGCTCATGCCGTGTGCAACAATGAACGATCGATCCTGCCTCAAAAAGGTCAAAGGAAGGGATTAACATTAAGGTTGCTCTCTGACCTCCACACAAGGCATCACAGTATACGTGAGCCCATGTGTGGCACATGACTATATTCACATCCCACTCAGACTTTCTGATATCTCTGCCCCTTTGCAAATAGCATAAACCCTTGGTGCACTCAAGTAAGTGACAGACCCTTTTCAAGCATGGGCTCAGAAACATTAGAAGATTTAGGGACCATGTAGGCAATCTAAAAGTGAAAGTTTGGTCTAGGACTAACCCAATTGCCTGCTCACACCAGCACCTCCCTCCACACAGATGCCCAGGCTGTGGGAGGGAGAAGTAGGCAGCTTTACAGAAATGGGACATGGAGCCAGAAGGGAAGGGGAGGCAGTGGGAGGAAGTGGTGGTGGTGGGAGGGGGAGAGAGAGAGAGAGAGAGAGAGAGAGAGAGAGAGAGAGAGAGAGAGAGAGAGAGAAAGAGAGAGAGAATAAAGAAGCAGGCATTTGGAATTAACAGGAAGGAATAATGAAAGGACCCAATGCATTCAATGTGCCTGGGCATAAGACTCACCTGGGGAAATTTTCCCATTTCTTTTTTTGCTTGGGCCATTTTATTTTATAAGGGGCCTTGCTATCTAACCTTGGCTGTCCTTGAACTTTTAACAATACTTTCTTTGCCTCTTAAGGGATGAGAGGGTACTTCCACATCTGTTTTCCATTTCATCTTGTTGAAACATTTTATATAACTCACGGAATGTGTGTAAGAACACACTTAAAGGTTAACGAATTATAATACATCAAAAGTCCAAAGACTCACTATACAACTTTTAAAAATTGACATCGTTCACTTTTTGAAGCTCTCTGGATGCCCCCCTCTGTCAGCTTGCTTTTTCTTCTTCACCCTGTTTAATATTATTGATCTTACCCTAAATTTAGAGCCAACAGAAATGAGATTATTATTTTAAAAACAACGTAAAGGAGAGAAAATAGCAAGTCATAATGCTATGAATGAAAGAGGGAGATGAATTTAGTTTTACTGAACAATTTCCCTTCTTCACAAAAATCTTTCTAAAGTTTCTATAAAATTTGAGCCTAATCAAGTGTCTGCAGGCGGCAGAGTCCACTTGGGTGGTCTCTGAGTATGGTGGTATCTCTTGCAGAGTGGGCCAGCAGGAGTGGTTGTTCTTTCTGAGGTGATATTTTCTTCTCTTGCAATTTGAATAACTGAGTTTTGTGCAGTTATGCCTAAATTACTAGAATAACCTTGTCTGTCAGTGAGCATATTTGTAAAATTGGAGTCATTAATAGAGACCATTCTTTTTTAAACATATATATTTATTTTATTACACATGAGTAAAACAAACTACAGCAGGGAGAACCAAGAGACAATCATGAGTTGTATAAATGTCACATTCATAGTGATTTGGCTATTTGTATTTGTCAAACTTGAAATAAGCATCTTTCCTATCTTGTTGGGTCTAAATTTCTAAATGAAATTCAATATCTATCATATCTCATCTCCATTAATTATTTTAAAGATTCTTTGACAACAAGACAAGTTAACTCCTGACAACACCCAGCTGACCTCAAAGAAGATGGTAAACATCAAAAAATATCCTTATGGAGTTGATTGCAAATGTGGCAAACCCAGCCACTGGGGAAAATGTCCTTGTTTCTGCCACAGACAGAATTCTGTCTAAAAATGGCAAGCATAGATGCAGGCAGAGTAAACAGCCAAACTCTGCCAAGACAGGGTAAGCAAGTCCTCAATAGTTCCTGCCTTCTGAATAAGTCTGGCAGAAACATTGGGCCAGAAGGCCGAAGATGAGGCTCCAGTGTTATAGAGAGTGTTGGGTGACTGTTCAGGCAGTAAACTGTCTCAGTCATTTTTTCATTTTGGAAGCTGTTCACGTGCACTACGAGTTCACTCAGACATTTCAATTTTATTCCTTCTCAAGTCTCTGAGGGAAGTTGTAGACCAGATAGTTTAGTTTTATAATCAAGTTTAGTCGGTTAGGGGATAAGATCTTTTTTAGATCAAGATAAACGAATTAAGTTATTAGAGCTGAGACCATTCTTGTACATGAAAGCACTGTCCAGTGGCTCTGCAGAAGCCTGTTACTTTGTAAATGATGTTACCAGAATCTTTATAGGATATAAAGAAGATACTATTCTGCTGCCTTTTACCAAGCTCTTAGATGGGTCTCTAGGTCCTTTTAGCCCTGCAGATCTGAGCAGCCAGTCACTAGAAGTAATTCAGAAGGAAGAGCATTGGAGAAGGAAGCACGCGGCAGAGGACAGAAAGCACCAGTCAAGGTTTGTCTCCTAGAGAGCTGGACTGCCTTGGCCAATGTCAAATCCTTCCCTGTGCTTCCTGCCCAGCCTGGTTCAGACCTGTTTGTTAGCGGGAGTCAGAAAGACATGACTGGTCAGCAAGGCCTCCAGGACTTTCCAGATTACCTCTGCTTTCTCATTGTCTGTGATCCCAGGGAAGAACCAGCAGGACGGAAGGCCACGGGGAAGCCTCTTCAGTCCAGTCTCCCTCTGTTTGCCAAAAGAGGGGTGACTCAGGAGCACCCCTCCACTCCCCAGTTATTCCCTGACAAGCCTCCAAAGGCCCAGAGATGAGTCAACAATCTCAGCCTAAGCCTCTGAAGCAAGGTTGTCAGAATGCTCTGGAGTAACTCCTGGGCCTAAGCAAGAAGAGTTGGGATAAGTGGTCAATAGGCACCAAAGACAAAACGTGCTAAGTTACAGGGCCATGTCTGACTAGAGCAGTGCGGCCACTGGGGCCTTTTCTCCACCTCAGCCCTGCTGACATCTGGATCAGCTGTGTTTCGGGAAAGAGCGCATCATACTGTGTCTAGCTGTACCTATGGCCTGTTCCTCTTAGATGACAAGTGCATCCCCTCTGTGATGAGAGGCAGAGAAAGCACCCAGCTGACGTCCTACAAGGAAAAATCCCCTTCTCCTTCTCCATGCTGTATTAAATACCCTCCAAACAGAATGTCCCTCTTTTCTACTTCCTGTGCATCTCTCTATCCATCCTTTGGACTTCCTCTCACTCTCTATGGTTTTTCCATGTTCACTTCCTGTCAACTGGCTGCTTGTTCCACCTCTTACCCAGGGTTAACTTTATTTAATCCTGTTTACAGAAACCCCTTGCACTAAAGGTGTATTCTAGATCTGAGACACATACAACTACCTTTTTTGCAACAAAAAGAAAGTTCTTGGATTAAAGGTGTGTGCTAGGGCTGAGCCACACCACAACTAGAAGCAGGCTTTTCCAGTCCACAACCTCAGGGTTCACAGTGTGATCAAATATCATGCAACATCTCTGTCTCCTCGACTCAGGACAATGGGAAATGTCTGCACACATTGACTGGTCCCCTCTTGGCAGACTCATCCTTATCTGAGAGGAACTGGGAAGTACCTGATATAGAGAGTGTGTCTATAGTGTACTTCACAAACATTACACTCGAGCTATCTGCAAGAAAAAGGAATTCTGCTGATAAAATGCTGACTTCTGGGGGCCAGCCCAGAACTACTGGACTCCCAAAATTTACACTTCAATGAGTATACTATGGTAATTTTTATTTTTTTATTTTTTGTCTTTTAGTTCTGGGATAGAATTCTGGGCTTCACACATGCGAAGCACACACTCTGTCATTGAGCCATAAGATCATCTACTTAAGAAATTCATATCTGAAACCCATGGTCTTCCCTGGTAGCTGGATAAGAGAATTTTGTGTTTGATAAGCCGATAAGGAGTGGTTGGCAGGTCAGTGGTGGTAGGAAGACAGTTTTCCTGCACTGATCAATGTTCCCTCCACCCTCTATGGACAACACAACCTTCTGGTCCTACCATTTGTAATCCCTGTAAGTTTAGCTCAACGGGCAACAGCTTGGAGTTCTAAGAAGGCTGATTCTGTAATTAGACATTTACTGGAAGTAGTGTCTTATGGGGATACCTGTACAAATTAAGACTGACAATGCCCCTGCATATATCTCCAGTAAGATGAAATAATTCTCTGCATATTATAATATAAAGCACATTACAGGCACACCACACAATCCTACAGGATAAGCAGTTGTAGAGAGATCTAATTGTACCTTAAAGGAAATGCTTATAAAACAAAACACACACACACAAAAAAGGATAATAGCCCCCCTGGGATAGACTAAATAGGGATCTGTTAACTTTAAATATTCTGAATGTTAGTAAGAAAGGAGCAACAGCAGCAGAGAGACACTGGGTTACAGGAAAAAAAAAAAAAAAAAACCCAAAAACAAACCTATGGAATTAAATCTGCCTATATACTATAGGGATGTGTTAATACCAGAATGAAAGCCAGAGGAAGTTTTGCATTGAGGACACGGATTAGCTTATTTTCCACAGGAAATGAAAACCTGTGAGTATTATCAAAACTGATATAGATTAGAATCGAGCAGGAGAGGGGTCGTGAAAACCTTGGGCACTAATGCAAAATTTTCTTATCGCATTGAAAATGTTTATGTGTATTATTTATTTTCTGTTACACATGGCAAAATTAATGGTACTTCTAGAATTTTGGTTTCTTTAAAAAAAAAAACAACCTAGAAATATTATAAGAATATGTTTTCATTTTACTTAGGGGTGTGGGATGTGGGGCTGCTTCAGACTGTCCACAGCAGCTGACTATGGTTTCTCTCATGCTCTAGCACAGGGCTGATTTTGCCAGCTGCAGATAATTTCTGCGATTATGTGACACTTGGAATTCTGGGGACTCTTCAGAGGGTATATAAATGCTAGCTAGGGCCCTGAGAGGTGAGGTCAGTGGTTGTTGGTCGTTTAGGGGGGTTGTTTGCTGTAGCCACAGTCAAAGCTCAAAGAAGAAACAAGAGGAAAGATTAGGTTCAGTGATCTCGAGCTCTCTCTGCCCCATCTATCTTTCTTTCTTGCCTATCTAGTGATAGAGGGTGAAACCATAAAGAGTGGTCCCATAAAATAGCAAAGACAGGCTGCATTGAGTCATTATTGTTATGCAAATGCCTTACCTGGTAGAGGAACCCTTTACAACTGGGTACCTCGAGTTCCAGCACAGTGCACTGAAGAACGCTAAGGAGAGACATCAATTTAGAAGAATGAATGAAATTAATTTTGAGCTTCTAATGCAACGCATATTTATTTTCGCTTGCTTGTCTTAGCTAGACAATCCCTTAGGATGCTTCCGTGGGCGCCACTTCACTCATTCATCTTAACATTCTTTGATGCTGTGGAGCATGAGGTTCATGGATGCTTTCTGCTGAGTGAATGGATTCGGATGTTATCGGAGGGCAGAGCGGGTGGTGGCTGCAAGGAGTGGACATACACAGAACCCTGGTGGTTGGAGGATACAAAGTCATGTGTTGAGAGGTGGGGAACTGAAGGAACTAAAGGACCCTAAAATGTAAGAGCCTGTCTTAACTCTTATCTTAAGGCTGCTTCTGCCAATAACAATAGTCCGTATTTATGATGTACTTTCTTCGTGTTCACAAGATGTTCTCAAAACACTAGGAGGAAGGCGTCCGTATTCTCTGTGGCTTTTGTATTAGGTCTCAAGGCAGGCACAAATGTCTAATTGAGGTGTCCATTAACACAGCATAGGGGACCCTCAGCCCCTACCTGTGGCATGGCTGGCACAGCTAGCATGCAGCCTGGGTTGGGCTTCCCTCCCCACAGCTCCTCTGGCCCCTCTATGACTCAGTGAATTTGGCTATGGCTCAGTCTCTTGGCCCAGGCCATGACTCTGGGTCTGTGCCTCCTCCCCCCTCCCCCCTTCCCCCTCCCCTTTCTCCTCACAGGACTTGTGTTCATGTCCACTCTGGACTCTCCCAGATGTCCCTGCCTCTGGCTCTGCTCTCCCTTTTATCTACAATAAGCCTTCTCCTCTACTGTATTAGGAGCAGTCATGTCCTTTCCTTTTTTCTTTTTTCTTTCTTTCTTTCTTTCTTTCTTTCTTTCTTTCTTTCTTTCTTTCTTTTTCATTCAGTTTGTTAGACTAAAGTTGTCAGAGAGACAAAATGTAATTCTTTCTCCTCAGACCCAGGTTCTTATTAAGGACATTATGATGAGGTACCAGAAGAACTAAAATTGGATTTCAGGGTAACTGGGGCAAAGGTTAAGAAATAGGCCTACAGGAGATAATCTGGCCAGCTGCAAAGAGCAGCCCCACTAGAGATAGCTTTGCCTAGTGACTGACCCAAAGGGTCCCACCAGAGATAGAGTTGATAAGAGAAATAGTTTTATGGCCCACCAGAGATAGTGTTACTTCACAACTGACCATCCCGGAGAACAAAAGAAGTTAATCCATGGGTGGTCTTGGTGCCCTTTTCTGCTTAAAGGACTTTGAGAGCATAAAAGGACCTCAGATCACACACTCCTGAGACCTAGCATTTGGGGGATCAGGTGCTACCCAGCTTGGAGAGCTGAATTAAAGATTCTTCTTGGATTTTACAGCGGCTTTGTGTGTTTTCTGGTTCTTTTTTTGGGGGGATCAACCTGGGTGCGACAATGAAACATCTGGGTTCCATAAAGTTCTACTTGGGAAACACCCGTGACCTCATTCAGATACACAAGGAAAAGCCTTGTGTGAGCAGAGGTAGGACAAAGCTCCTAGCAGAGGTGGAGTCAATCTAGTCTATGAGAGTAGGTTTGATTTAGTTCATCATTCAGGCTTCTCCCATATCAGCACCTTGTCTGTCTGCCACAGCTTAGCAGGGTAGTCCTGAGGAAAGTGGGAATGCACGGGGAATCTACAGGACCACCCCTAAGGAGTCCAGCAGAGAGCCTGGGTCTGAACCCCAGGGCCCCAGGAAAGAGACTGAGAGCTCTTTAAACAGTTCCTGGCAGCCTTGGTTTCCTTCTGTACACTGTCTTTTGCATGCAAATTACCCTTTCTGTCTTCTTTTTCTCTTTCATCTGAATTCATTCCTATAACATAAAGGGAAACATGAAGAACACTAAAAGAGATTGCTCTTGTTCTGGAACCCTTCAGAGAAGATGGGAGCTCTAGGGTTCCTGGAGTCCACTGGAGAGCACTGTCTGGACCGAAAGGAAGGTGGTATTGAGGGTCTGAAGCAAAGACGGCTTTGTTTAAAGCTAAGTGGGAAGACAAAGAAGGAGGGAGGGAGGGAGGGAGGGAGGGAGGGAGGGAGGGAGTGAATCCAGCAGATAAAGAACACAAATACTCTGATTGGACCATACAATTTTAATGCCCAAGAATTATATTAACTTAGAATTGCCTCATGTGATTTACTCTGTCTTCCTTGAATTTTTTTTTCTAAGGCAAGGTTTCTCTGTGTAGCCTTGGCTATCTGGACTCACTGTGTAGACCAGACTAGCCTCAAACTCATACAGATCCACCTGCCTCTGCTTCCCAAGTGCTGGGATTAAAGGCGTGCGCCACCACCGCCCAGCTATCTTCTTTGAATTTTTTTCCTTCCTTTGTTTTTGTCTCCCTGGTTCACTTAGCCTGGAGAACACAGTTTTAGGGGGAGGCAAGATCTAAGGAGTACAGCAAGGTGACTTTTATGGTTGCCAACATCCCAGCCTGTGTTCTAGGGCACCCAGATTGCTTGCAGTCCCTCAAAGGTTAAGTTCTACAATCAACACAGAGAATATTTATCAGAACATAAAATTATGCTGTAGCAAGTTTTCCAAAAGTGCCATAGCCTTTACTTGGAACATTTTCTCCAGAGAGCCAACCTACAGCTTTATGCTGACTGTGCCCAGAATTACAGAAAACAGTGCTCACAGAGGGCTCTTCCTTGTGGGTAGCTGAGCAAAGTCATACCTGACACATGGCAAAGACAGGTACCCTGTGGGTGGGGCAGGGCGGGGCTTCCAGTGTCTGCCTCAGAATCTCTTGCCTTTTAGGGTAAAGCACCTACACAAGCCCTGGAGTGGAATTTGGGGCCCTAAATGGTCCACTTAACACGGTGCAGGGGGCTGGGTCACTCATCTCAGTGGGAAGGCTTTCATCTTTTTCAAGGCCACAGGGGCTTCACTTGCTTTGTAAGCACTCCACAACTGTTAAGTGTCTCTGTGGTGAGTGCCTGTGTTTGCAAAGGAGGTATCAACTATAAATTAAAAATAAGAAAAAAGAAAAAAGAAAAACCTCACAGTTAAAAGGGAAGCAAGCCAGCCCAGCAGCCCTTTGTTTCCACCCAGAGGTACTCCCTCATGTTCCAAGAAAAAAAAGAGAAAAAAAAAAACCCTGACAAAACCAAAAGGCAGGAAGCCTTGATAACAGCCACCACCGGGAAGCACTCTGCTTCTTACTTTCACAAAATAATTTGGTCTAAAACATCACATCTGTCTTGTCTATTTTAAAGGCTTCCCTGCGGGAATGTCTAGTCTCTGAACCTCCAAGGTAAAGCACTCCCTCCCAGAGAATGGAGCTAATTACACTCATGTCTTATTCAAGGGATCCCTTTATTACGGTGACAGTGGACTTTGAAAGCAGCTTGAGATTCTGCGATGGGACTATGGGAGTTTTCCTGGATGGGAGCCTGAGACCAAGGCAAGGAAGCTAACTGAATTCCCAAGGCCAAATGCTGCTCCTCCATCTTGATATTAGAAGCACTGGAAAAACCAACAAGCAAACAAACAAAAACAGAGAATAACTTCGTTGTAGCTTTCTGAATGTTGGAGGAAGCAGCAGGAAATTGTCCCTGAGCACTGGCCAGAGGCATAGACAGTTGTGCTTGTGCCTCTCCACAGTCAGAATTTACTGAAAAACAATATATTCACAAAGTTTAATGGGTTCATTGACAACAATTTGTCATAAAAAAATCATCCTGCTTTGGTAGCTTGGTGGAGGTGAGTGAAAGTTCTTTATTTCTCAATTACAAATATTCTCTCTTTATACAGAGCTCATGGAAAATAGCTCTATATATCTCTGCATATACATAGGTTACAGAATGAATACAAGTTAGAGACACTGCAGCAGAGTTCAACAGGTTTCCTAAACAATGGGTCAGGTCCAGGCCCAGATGGCAGAACAGGTACATGGCAGGGAGGTGACAGGCTGTGTCAACAACAGGGAACCGAGCCAAGCTGGGGAGCCCTTGGTTCTACACACACACACACACACACACACACACACACACACACACACACACA
>OU015750.1:80373575-80392868 GCA_907169655.1 Acomys percivali
TTCTTCTTCTTCTTCTTCTTCTTCTTCTTCTTCTTCTTCTTCTTCTTCTTCTTCTTCTTCTTCTTCTTCTCCTTCTTCTCCTCCTCCTCTTCTTCCTCTTCCTCCTCTGAGATAGGCTTTCTCTGTGTAACAAGCCCTGGCTGTCATGGACTCACTTTGTAAACCAGACCAGGCTGGCCCCGAACTCATCAGATCTGCCTGCCTCTACTTCCCCAGTGCTGAGATTAAAGGCATGTGCCACCATGCGTGGCTAAAACATTTCTTTAATTCATTTAAAGACCTTCAAAATCTACCCCAAGCTGTTCTACAAGAGAACATTCTCTCTTTTTAATATTCTTTCAGGGTGTCAAGGGTAATGCAAGTCTCACAGCCAGTTTTAGTACAATAAACAAAAATTGCATAACTGTGCACAAGAAACTCAGTCTTTTTATAAATTATTTGTTTATACTAAAGTTAATAAAGTCACGGTACCTTTTCCTCCTCTACCTCTGAGAATAGAAGTTTGTCTTTGAAACTTCTATTTTTCTACTTCTGTAGTATCTGGTGTTAGCTCAAATGGGTAAAAGTTTAATTAAGACTGGTTTCCTATTTTAGGTTTACGTCCCAGATGTGAAGGTAATTTGCATGCACAGGTAATACTGGAATTCCCATGAGACTGGAGAATGAGGCAGTGCACTGTCCAGTCCTAGGGCCTTGGTATAGGAATGTAACCCGCCACTCTCTAAACACTAGCCAATGAAATGCAAATCTCTCTTTTTATGTCAGAGAATAAAGACCCTAAGATTAAAGTAAAAATATACGGGGCTATAAGGTAATATAAAATTTCAAAGATTCTTGCCCATTCTTTACACATTAAGTTCCCTTTTTACTTCAGAAAGAACTTTTATATTTTGTTTTGAAAATGATATTCATAGCTTCTGAAATTCCATCCCTCTTTGGCTACAGACTGTAATGAACAAGAATACCACTGTGTTAATTCCTCCTCCAAATCCTTGTAACTGATTTATACCCCAGTGAAAGACTGATAGCTCAGGCACATTGGAACTTTTCTAACCAGCCACACATGCTCTCTGCTTATTGTCAGACAGGCTGTGGCAAACTGACTCATAAGTATGTGGTGATTAAATTTAGATAGTGTTTTTTCACTACCGAGTAAAGTAAAGTTTGATCATTATTCACTGAAACCTAGTATGTACTAGCACTGTATAAGACCCTGATATAGAAAAAATAAATTCAGAATTTTTGTGATTTCTCGGTACATAAATAATTCAATGACATGGATAGATTGACGGCGACTCGCATTCTGATCATTGAATTGACTTTTGGTTGATTATGGTAGTAGAAGTGAGGGGACAACCATAGCCAATACCAAGGATGTAGTGAGATTCTACCCTTTTCTTTCACATGTCCTCTCTGGCCTTCCTTTGTAATTCCACATATTACCATTTCATTGTAGACACTGTATAGATACATTGTAGATCCAATGCAGTCAATACTAGATTTTATGGTTGTCATGGACTCACTTTGTAGACCAGACACTGTGTAGATACATTGTAGATACAATGCAGTCAGTCAATAGTAAATTTTACCTCTTCTCCCACTTGCCAGTCAGCAAGTATTGGCATCAAACTGGCGTAACAGAAGCAGATATATAAATAAGAAGAGAAGAGATCTGATGACTCACAAATGAAGTACTAACTATGAAGTGGTTGAGACTCGGCAGTATTTTCAGAACTAGACCAGACCATTTTGACAGAGTTTTGTAAGCATACAACCATTTTATATTGCAATTTCTGAGCGTGTATCTTTGCCAGTAGAAGTGTACTGTAAGAAAAGAGAGTGGCTTATATTAAATTTGCTTTGTAAGTTGCTAAACATCTTTCTGGCAAATATAAAAACAACATGCAGCACTCACATGCCAAAGTACATATAATTTACTTACATTAGTTCATAAGAGACTCTGGTAATGTTTTTCAGATGAAAATGGACATACTATATAATATGGGGAACTATAGCTTATATTGAATACAATCTGGGATTAACTGTAGCTATATTCAGCATGATCTTAGATTTCAATGTCCTCCATATTTTTGATCACATATGTTTTGTTCGACACGTGATATCCTATAACAAACTAAAAATAAAATACAAGCATCTTTGAAAGAGATTTCCTTTACTTGTCAAGAACTGGTGGAAAAGTTAATTTGGCTTCTCAGATTATTAACAGAGCAAATGACATCATAAGATAACATGTTTAGAATATGGAAAAGCCTTAGGGAAAATATATCTAATGAACACTGAAAATATCCAAGTTCAAGATTTTGTTTTTGCTATAAAGTTCTCCAAACAGCTTTCAGTTATTGATGATTTGTTGGTTGACAACTTCAAATGAATGATCAAGTCTCTACCCTTAGGGCTAGGCCCAATGAGCTGGCTAATAAGCACTGCTGAAATGTGCTTTTAAAACAACTAAAAATATTTTCTCACACCTCAGTAATTAAAAATTGTGAGCTTGGTTCTATTCCAAAATAAAGTATAAATGAAATGCCTTTTTGCCACATATAGGCTTTCAATAAGCAAGAAAAGCATATGGTGTTCTCCCCTCCTCTCCCAGCTCCCAGACTGCATGTTCCTTCTTCTTTTTTTTAAAAATAATTTATTCACATCACATCCTGATTGTAAACCACTCCCTCATCTCTTCCCGTGCCTACCCTTCCTCTCTCTCAACCACCCCTAGTCTTTTGAAAGGGGAGCCCTCCTCCCCTACCATCTGACCCCAGCCTATCAAGTCTCATTAGGACTGCCTGCATCTTCTTTCTCTGTGGTGCTCCACCAGGTGGAAATGAGCAAATAGCGGACACCAGAGTCCATGTCAGAGATAGCCCCTGCTCCCCTTACTAGGGGACCCACATGGAGACTGATCTACTCATCGGCTACATATGAACAGGGGTCCAGGTTCTCTCCAGGCATTGCCCTTGGTTGGCTGCATGCTCCTTCTTACTCCTGCCTCCTTTGATACAATGCTGCTTATTGAATGTGGATAGAAATGACTTTTAATTCTGTAGTTCACATTGGAAGAGTATCATGGGGCGAGAAGGCTTACAGGCATAATCTTCATGGTAGTATTGGGGAGGCTAATACATTAAAACACAGGAACTCAAAGGATACTACAAATACTAGAATTTTCCATTGCAAGTTATGCACCTTCTCTAAGACCAGCCTCTACTATACTCCTTTATGCCCCTATCTAAGATGTGTTTCTTTCCTTCCAAAATTCTAGTTATTTCTCTTTGTCCTTATTATGGAACTCTAGATCTAATCATTGCTTTGCATTACTCCATTGATATAGGTATCACTGGCGTAAGTGTTTCCTTGAAGTCAGAATCGAGGGCTGGAAGTATCGCTAGTGTTACAGTGTTTACCTAGCATGTGCAAAATTCTACACTCAGGCTTGAGTTCTGCAAAAATCAAACAAACCCGCAGTATTAAGAATCAGAGATCATGTATGCGGGTCCTAATATTCCTATTAACGTGCATCTTCCTGAGTGTTGGCCCAAACATCCTATTCCTTCTGAATTCCGGATACTTCCACTAGCAAATTATTCTGTATATTGTGCTGCCAACGCTGTAGCTTTGACTACAATAGGGGACCATGAACAATGGCACTGCAAATAAAATGTATGAGTTCATATTCTACACATGCTTCATGAATCTAGGGAGAAAATACATACTGGTAACAAGAATGAACTAAAAGACTATTCATTTTGAAACTGTTAAACAATCATAGGGCAAGAAATTAAAAAATAAATAAAAGTAACTTCAGCCATTTCTATAGTAAAACAACTAATTGATGAGCCAGTTGCAAAGGGAGGTAACCAGAAGAGAAACTATATTCCAAGGTAAAGACGGGGCCGACTGCCACTTTTGAAAGCCACCTTATCAGTATAAGAACAATAAGGTGCTGTGTGTAGAAGACTTCCTACAGCCATTTCATTATCTTCTCCCCCTCAAACAGTGAGTGAACATTCATATACAAATGCAACTTAGCTTCCCTACAAATCACTTCTGGAGAGCAACTGGCATCCTGCCACTTAAAGGTTGATTGACCTAGTTCTGTCGTTTTAAGGACTGTTTTTGAACATGCCTGATATTTAAATCACCATCATTGTGACTGCATTGTGCTCCTACCTCCACTTCCTGTATGCCACCTCAATGCCTGCAGTATCTAAGAATACAGCTGTATTTGCAGACAGTTAGCCACATGGTTGGGTTGGGAGGCTGCTGTTATGGTGGACCCTAATGCAACCCTGACTGTTGTTCTTAGAAAAAACAAGGGGGGGTTGTATGTATACACTAAGAGTAAATATCCAAGACCTATGAGGACAAGGTGAATTCTCACTAGAAGGTGGCCTGCTGAAAGCCAAAAAGAGAGGCTTTGGGAGGAGAAGCCAAATGACTGACACATGACCTTGGGCTTGCAGCCTCCAGAGCGAAGAGCATTCAGACCTCTTGGTAGCCAATAGAGGCCTATTTTGTTATAACAGCTCGAGAAAACTCATACCCTATCTTAAGACCACAAGGACGATTGCGGGATTTTTTTGTGAAGCAGTTTTTGTCTGGTGCATATTGTTGGGTGAGACAGCAGAGAGAGGGAAAGCAATGATTTGCTTCGGTTTGAATGTAAATCACAAAGAGCTCTAATCTTCAAATGAGAGATTACAGCAAGTTTCGTTAATAGTTCAATGTCACCCTTACGTGCTCGGAAACCTTGCTATGAGGTATAAAATATGAGGGAGGAAGTGAGAGGAGCAGAGGGGTGGCAGGGTAACCTTGCATTATTCTTCCTGTCCCTAGAGAGCGAGAGCGTTACTCCTCAGAGCAACTTGAATTCTACAGTCAGTGGATGTGCAGCTCTGGGCTGGCAGAGACACTAAGGTTAAAACGTTTTGGGAAAAGTATTAGTGAATGGGTAGTTACTTTCTTTTTAAGGTGTATTTTTTCCTTAGTCATTCATGGTATGCTTCTGCGCTATATTTAAATGTCAAAATTGAGTTACTAAAATATGTAACTTAATTTTATGTTTAGCAAATAAATTTGCATGAAATATATTTTTCCTCATTTAAAATTAGCTTCATTTCTCCAGATATTTTAAATATTTGGAAACATATATAAAGCATATATTTGAAAGCTTTTACAGCTGATGGCTGTATTGTATTGTGTGATTTATTACCTCAAAGAGGTAATACTAACTGACCCAAAGAAGCTATGCCTCTTTCTCAAAGTCATTATATTTGCATTAAAATTATCAGTGCTAAATTTAAGGAAAAAAGATTATCAGTGCAAAAACAAATGTAATGCTGGTCAGATAGTCTATTTGACTTTGTTCTACAGCAGTTTCCTCAAGATTAAAATAATCTGTCTTGGAAGGATTCTCCTAAAGACACAGGATGGTAGAAAGTTAGACAACAGAATGTACTGGAGGGAGATGAAATATTCCACTCTGCAAGGAAGCTCACTAAGCTCAGGAAATAAGGACCTCAAAGGTTTCAGGAAATCCCTGAAACTGACCAGATAACATTAGGCTCCTCCCCCTAAAGGATATAGACGCTCTAAGTTCTGTTCAGAGACTCTCAGACCAGTTGAGCTGCCTCAAAGTAAGAGATCACCCAAGCTGTCCTGAAGAAACAGAGAGTAGCTGAGCTAGCTAACAGGGGCTCAGGCCAACTGAGCCACCTGGGATGGGCTTCTTCCACCCTGTTGGGCGCCCTGCAGGTGGTATAGTATGCTCTAGATTTCTAGCTTTTGTGATCTGCCAGCCATGCTGTAGTGGGCTGTGGTGATGCAGCTGTTTTTAAGTCAGGTCTGCTCTTGTAAGTAACCCCTCACCCATATTCTTAAAAATATAACCAGAATAAAACTCAGTGGGTCACCAGAACGGATCTTGGCAGTATCCTTAGTTTAGTGTGCATCTCGTCCTCATTGTATGGGACAAGCAGCCATTCGTTTACTTCGCTCCAGAAACAGTGTCATACAATAAACCTCATTATAGGTGACCTTGAAAGCTGCTAAAGAAACCCCTAGTTGGGGCAGATGGATTTGTTTTATCTGGCTGCTGTAACAAATTACAATACATGGAACAGATTCAAACATCACTCTTGTTCGGCTCTAGAACTCAGAAGCCATAATTGGGTTTAAAGACAAACAAACAAACAAACAAACAAACAAAAAACAACAGAGTCTATTCCTCTGGCAGCTAAGGGCAGTATCTGTTTACTTTGGTTTTGGTTTCTCCAGTCTTCGAGCTGACGGCTGTTTTTTTTTTTTTTTTTTTAATGATATTTAATTTTTATTCTTTAAGAATCTTACACAATGTTAGCCGAGTGTGGTGGCACACACCTTTAATCCCAGCACTCGAGAGGCAGAGGCAGGTGAATTGCAGTGAGTTTGAGGCTAGCCTGGTCTACAAAGCGAGTCTAGGACAGCCAAGGCTATACAGAGAAACCTTGTCTTGAAAAAAAAAATCTTACACAATGTACTTTTTATGGCATTCATCCCAACCCTTCTCAGATCCAGGGGGCTGACAGTGCTTGACACAAAGCTTCCCCTTTCCACCTTCAAGCTGGGCCCTAAACAGCACTGGCCACATCACCACCTTCTTTGTGATTTCTCCACAGCTTCCCTCTTACAAGGGCCTTTTTTGCTTCACTATGTTCCCTTGAATGGGCCAAGATAATCTCCCCATCGCAAGATCTGTAACCCCATCACTGTCACCAGTGCATTTTGTCAAGTAATTTAACGATCTCCTATTCTAGGAGTGGGGGGACAGGGGCATGCATGCCCTGGGGCTTGTTTATTCATCCTAGAGTTGGTGATATACTTGGTGTGGGGGGCAGAAAGGGCATGAAGGCTGGAAAAGCTTTCAGAAACACTTCCATGTGCTGGTAACCTTTAGATATTAATTCTCATTGTGTTTTTGCCATGACACCCTTCTGGACCCTCTATAAAGGTCATCTCGTATACTCTATAAAGTCCTGGGAGCAGGGCTAGCACTTGGCACATTGGTACACCTGACAGACCACTGCCCATTCCCAGTGAGAATGTTACAGTGCCAGGCTTCATGCCCTCACAGCCTGGATGCCACATGGGGGCCACTCTGCCCTAGTGCAGCACCAGTCGGTCCTCCCTGATGTGGTAAGCATAATCTGCTGCATAAACACAACGAGAACCAGTGGATCCTCAAGAGTGCAGAACCCTTAGGATTAGAAAGAATTAATAGTTCATGTTCTGACTCACCGTATGTCATAGTTGGTGAATACTTGATCTGACTGAAAATTAAGAAATAAAATGATAATTGGGATACTAAATGTCATTGCTGAGGCTACTGAGGCCATACCCTGTTTTTTTGTCTTCTGCTTTAGGCTAAGGATATGCAGTCAATACTCTATGCACCATGTTATGGCTGACCCACATCCAATACCTTGCAGCTCAGATGATAACCATGTCTGCAGAGAGATCATTTAAAGATAGAACTGAGGTTAAGTGAGACCTATTGGGGGGGGAGCGGTAGAGCGCTCATCCAATTTAGCTTGTGTCCTATAAAAAGAGTCAACAGGGATATATATATGCACAGAGAAAAGGACACAGAAGGACGTGGTGACAAGGCTACCACTCAGAAGCCTTGGCTGACAGGCCCCAGGAGAGACATGAAAAATGACCTCAAGACAAGAAACTATGAAAATAGCCCAAAAACACAAGTGGAGAGACCTTACTCTAACCTAACCTTGATCTTGGATTACTAACTCCCCCACCACAAAACAAAAGAAGTGTGGGAAAACGTCTATTGTTTGACCTATCCACTGCCTGGCTTTTTCTTATTACACCACTGGAAAACTTGAACACTGCCCTCAGGATCCAGGCGTTGGAGACTACCTGGGCCGGAAACAGCTTGATCCACTTCCTGGGGCTTCTCATAGGGAGAAATTACAGCTCTAAATGAATGTTTCAGCATTCATAAGAGCATGGTGTCATATGCAAAATATGAAGTAAGTTGTCTTCCCGGTTGGAATGATGCTGAATTAACAAGGTAGAAGAATTGCCTCACACTAATAGTGATGCATGAGTCTGATTAATTTAAATGTGAAGACTATTTATCATTTAATAAGGTTAATTTGTCTAGCGAATAAAATCCTGGTGCTTTTTTTTTTTGATGAAGAATTGGTTAGGTGTGAGCCATTGCTTTTAGCTCCCAGTTGTTTTATTTAGCTGTTCCAAAAGGCACACGCTGCTCAATGCTTTTCATATTCCTGGACCACTTTAAAGGGAGAGACTTGCAAATTGTGTCTCATGTCACACCAGGCATGCTGAGAACTGCTGTGCTGAGGTATGGGAGTGCTGTCTGCATTTCCGTGCTGTATGTGGGGCTTGCTTCTTTACCTGGAAAGTCAATACAAATGAGATGAAAATTATCACAAAATAACAAAGTATGAGAACAAGCTGATGAAAAGAGTGGCTGAGCACCGTTTTAACCTGACTGAAGCAGTGTGAGAAAGTCAGAGCACTCATGTACCACGATAGTAAATGCCATCAATAGAACCTAGCAGAAAATTGCACACCAGTGTTTTAAGCAGAAATGTACATTTTATTTAAAAATAATAGCAAAGGTATGAAGAACACACACTTCTATGAATAAGACATTTATTAAATGTTTTGTAGTAAAATATTGAGCTCAGTCTATTATAACACACAAGCTTGAGGTTCTATGAAGCAGGGTGCCTCTCAAGAAGGAAGCTGTCTGTGTAAACACAGGGTGGGATGCTAGGGTGCCACTCTTACGATTGTACCTTTTCTGCTCTTCCTGGCAACTGCAATAAGAGTGGTCAGAAATGTCTAGGCTTTGGGAAAAACCAGCAAAATTTCCTGAGTATTCCATTAGACTTTTTTTTTTAAGTAAGATTTTATTTTATGTGTATAAGTGCCTATGTGTGTATGTGCAGCATATGCATGCCTGGTGCCCACAGAGGCTAGAAGAGATTGTTAGATCCCCTGTAATTAGAGGCACAGATGCATGCGAGCCACTGTGATGTCAGGAACCATATCAGGGCTCTCTCTCCCAGAGCAGCAAATGCTTTTAACTGCCGAGACACCCGTCTAGGACCCCATTAAATAATTCTTCAACTGTGTTACCTTAGTGAAAAATTTCTGATGGAAACATTCATGTTAGTATTTAGTATCTTTGACATTTCAATATATTTGAGAACCACAACCCTAAAAATTTACTCAACCATGAGAAAGTCTTTGGAGTTAGCAGAAGGTCTTCCAGCACAGGGTAAATTGCAAAGGCAGTTTATCAAGTGATAAGTTTTCTTTAACCACCAAAATAGTGGTATGTGGAGATAGAAAAGAAATGCCAATGTTAGCTGATTATATATGGAAATAAGAATATGGGGGCGAGCAAATACTGGACAACAGCAGGTGGCTAGAAAAGGTAAGATGCTAGCAAATAGCATCTTCATTCCCCAGGAAGCATTTTCTCTGTGTGTATCAAGACAGAAATTCTACAAACTACATTAGTTCGTTTACTTTTCACATCACTTGGCATAGAGATTTTTTGATTCTGAAGCTCTGAAGTAACAACTGGCAGCTTTTTGCTATTTATCTTTAAACCATGGACTTTCCCAGCCACATTTCTCTTTTTAATTAAAATATCACCCTAACAGAACTGATGTGGAAAAAATATATATCCTGCCCATGAAGAGTTCAGAGTGAGATTCACAACACATGTAAGAGAAATCAGTTCTCCTTCGATGTCACTAGGCAATCCCGTACAACACAGTAACCCAGCGGATCACAGCTCAAGACTGCACTCACCCTCATTTATAAATACTATTGACTAATGGGCCCGAATTTAACACTTCGGCCCACACTTTGGTACCCTACACTTTTCATACTGGTCGCTCCATTCCATGAAGATGATAATCGGTGACAGGATTCGAAAGTGAAGCCAAGTTCTTAACATGAATGCAGGTATTTTGTATTCACGTCTACAAAAGAAACCATGCTTTCAAAGAGTGAGAAAACAGAATCCCACATGATAATAATCTACAGTACTGCCGGGAAGAGGAACCCATATACACAGCCATCTTCATTACAGAACTAACCAGCCACTTCTAACACACTACCGTTTGATTTTAAAAAGGCTTACAACCAATGCTTTAAGAAGGAAAACACTGGTGAAAAAATAGTGTATATCTCCATGGGAAATGATCTATTTTTAAACTCTAAAACCTTGTTTCCGAAGTTCCTCGCTTCAAATTGTTACTCAAAAACTCATCGTGTTCAAAGCTCAGGTTGTTGTGAGATCTCGATATCATAAGAAGTTTCTCTTTATTCGTAAAGTCCTTTTTGATCGCTGTTTGGGGAACCAGCAACCGGTCCATTGGGTCCTCTTTGTTCTCCAGTTTCATGTACCCTTTGCTGTTGCTCCGATCCAACCGAGGCCAACTGGGGTGCTTCCGTTGTTCTGCCTGCACTGTCAGGGTAGAAGGACCGCGGTCTAAGTCCAGGGACTTGGAGTGAGAAGAGAGCAAATGTAAGGAGGTGTTGGATCCAAACTGTCTTCTAGCAGCCCCAGGTGACAAGAGTTGTCCAGTCCCGGGTCCCAGGGCCACGGAGGACTTGTACTGATTCGATAGCGACTCCCCAACGGAATTGTTCCTAGGGAGTAATGTGCTGGTGGCGGGCTGGAAGGACTCGCCACAGCTGGGCAGTGGGACCACAAGGGAGTCCATTGAAAGATTCCTGGACCTGCTTTTGAGGTTGTCTGCGACCTCAGTGATGCTGTCTATACTGGGCTCGTCAATGACACAGTTATTCAGTTTGATCACAGGCAGCGTAAAAGCACTGATGGATGACGACACGATCGATTTGGTGTCACATTTCTTAGAGCTGCTGGCCTTGTTGTCATCGGTGGTCTTGGATGGAGGTGGGTAAAGGCCAAAGACAGAGACTGCACTGCCAGATAGCATAGGGGGCATGAGGTGCCCCGGGCTCTTACTTTCACTCAACATGAGCTCATCCTCCTCCACAGAGCTGTCTACCCGAAAGCTGTTCCGCATCCCTGAGAAGGATGCCAAGGTGGTGGCAGCCAGCCTGGATGCGCAGGGGCTGCCGTTCTGTTTCACCTCTGTGTCGCCCAGCAAGCCCGTGTACAGGCCATTCGCTTGCTTCTGCTCCTTGAGTCTCAGCGTGTGGATGTCAATGACCGTGGAGTAGATATCCCTCATGTGGATAATTTTGGTTTCTTTGTCGCGGTTCTCGTGAAGGATGGCGTTGGCACAGATGAAGATGAAGATGCCGATGCCCATGGTGAACGGGCCAAGCATCTTCATCTTATCAGAGTGCAGATGCTGCTCAAAGAAGCGCACCACCACACCGCCCTGGTTCCGAACCACCTGCGTCTCATTGGTGGACAGCGTGGTCTCCGCGTCGATGAAATGCTCCTTCTGCGGCCAGTATCCAAGGACTGCCATGATGATTCCTATGATAGACACCAGCACTCCCAGAATGAGGAAAAAGCCAGATGGAGAATAAAGCCGGATTTTCCCACGAACCACCACGACGTCAGCTCGTGGGCGCCGTCTGACGGGTTTCTGGTCCTGGGTAGCAGGTAACGGGCTGAGGTTGATGTGTTGCTGCGACCTTGCGGAGTCCTGGCGCTTCAAGGCCGCCAGGCCAGTGATGACTCCACCAGTAGCTATCATAGCTTCCGCTTGTACTCTGAAAAGAAAGGAGACAGGTGATCCATAGGTTCACCTGGGGAGGCTGGGAAATTCAGTTTTGAGGGCTGCTCACAGGGGATGATGGCTGCTACTGTTCTACCTGATAAAGGCAGAGGAATAACTTTTAAATCCTCATAGTTTGGGAAGAGGTTATGTTCATTGACTTAATGTGAATGTCTGGAGCTTCGCCCTGCCCCCTTCTCAATATAATACAGTGTGTCTCTCTTTTAGTATTAATGCTATGTGAGCTCAAAAAATATTTTTGGTTAAATAATTTTGTCACCAAATATGTTATGCTGTCTTTTGGTCGCAAGCCCCCACTACCCCCAGACATATAAACTTCTCATAATTATTTATGTTATTTAAAGAAATGGGGACTTGGGTGAGAAGATAGGCAGTCAGTTGGCAGTGTCTGCTTTACAAGCACGAGGGACTTCGTTCAGTCTTCCCCCCAGATCTGGGTATGGAGGCTTGCTCGTGTGAGCAAGACAGCAGGGACCCAGAGATAGGAGGATCCCTTGGGTTCTCAGGCCAGGGGGAGACTGGCTTAAAAGGCACACACAGACAAACACACGCACAGACACACACACACAGACACATACACACACACACACACACACACACACACACACACACACACACGTGTGCATTGAATAGGTCAAAGAAAAATCTCCAGACTCAACAAAAGAACACAGTCCAGCATCCATGGTAAAAAATAAATAAAAATAAAAATCACCCACGAACCCTTCTTGTCACGTTTTAGTTTCTCTTTAACTTTTCCTCTTCCTTCCTTGCCTGCCTCTCTGGCTATCACTGGCCCCGAGTCCCGCCCTTGGACACTTGTTTGGACTCTCCCTTGGCATACAGGTCTATTCCCACATCTTCCACAATGGCCTTTGTGCTGATGAGGAGTCCCCAGTCTGCATTTCAGATCACACCTTGAACTTCAATTTCACATTTTCAGCTCTTCTTGTGGAGCGCACACACATCTGCAAGCTGCTGGCAAAGCTGAGCTCACATCTCCACGCACCACTGGCCTCAGTGTCACACCTGGCTTTTCAGTGGGGCCAATCCTCAGGCTTGGCCCTGTATAGTGAACCTTCCTCCCTTTCTACTCCCCATTTCAACACTGTCTTAAATCATAGAGATTTCATGCCACACAGCATCACAGTTCCACCTTCCTGTTACAATCCCATTCTTTCCAGATATGTGCAGCACGTATTAACCACCACTGAGTAACTTCCCAACTTCTCTCCAGCATTTGGGGGTCCTCTTCCTGTGCCAGCTGGTTTACATGGAGTGAGCAGATTATTCTATGACACACCTCTGAAAAAGTGTAACAGTAGAGAAAATGGTCCTTGCTACTGGCACATTAACCTGGGAGTTCAGACCCCGTGGGTTTAATCTCTCTGCCCCCTTTAATGTGCACACACCATTTCTCTTCCTCGTGTATTCTGTATGCCATGTTGAGACTACTGAGAATGCTTCAGCCACCTGTGTATGCTGGTGCATGCCTTTGATCTCATCACGTGGGAGGCAGAGGCAGGCAAGACTCTGAGTTCAATGCCAGGACTACACAAAGATACCCTGACTTGAAAACAATCAACAAAAGAATGTTCTGGCTGGACCATCCAGATATCCTAACTCCTGAGTCCTGGCTCAGAAAGTCCTTCTCTGACAGACTCCACTCCCATGTCTGACACAAGCTTCATTCCTCAGTTCATTTGAACAAGGTGTGTGTGTGTGTGTGTGTGTGTGCAGTGTGCATGCCCAGGGTATGAATTCTCCATGCCTTATGGTCAATCCCATTTTAATTAACACTTTTATTATTCACTATATTATCTTGCACACAGCCAGCATTCAAAAAGTAGTTGCTAAAATGATGACTAAAGAGCGAGGCAGCAACTGACTTACTACTACAGTGACTTTCATACTTAAGCATATAAGCAAAGAAAATTAACACACAGACAAAAAGCAACCCTTTGTAAGTTTGTAAAATTTATGTCTTGTTTTATAATAAACAGTCCTCAAACAAAGGGTGCTTTAAGATTCTCTAGGTCTTTGAGAAGTTTCTGAAAGGGCATTCAACTTTATCTTCCAAGAAAGAGATTTCCTTTTGAATTTCTACTTATGGTTTCTGAATTGCTCTGCAATGACAGGGTTGTGGACGGTGTGTACTGTCTGAGTGAGCTAGCAAGGAGACACAGATTGCTGTGGAATTATAACCAGGATTAAGGTAGTTTAATGTTGAGAGAACAAACAAGGGCATAACCCATGGCTCTAGTCTATGAGATTTATCAAAGTATACATACTAAACTTCAAGCCAACTGCAAACCTTGGCAGAAATAAAGCATAGCATCAATCTCTGTTTTCTGGAATCCAAACCAGTTCCAAACATTCAAAGGAAATGCTTAGTTTAGCTTGCAGATTCCAGGCTAGCTCTTTCCATATGGCAAGCTAAGGAAATGGTCGGAAATCTTTTTTTTTCTCCAGACAGGGTTTCTCTGTGTAATCTTGGCTGTCCTGGACTTAGTTTGTAGACCAGGCTAGCCTCAAACTCACAGTGATCTGATGGCACCTGCTTCCTTGAGTGCTGGGATTACAGGTGTGCATCACCGTGCCTGACTTGGAAATCTTTTTGAATAGATATATTTGAGGAAGAAACGGAAACAAGGATGGATGATTGCTCCTTTGTTTAAAAGCAACTATAGCGAGCCACATTCCAAAGAGATGTCCAGGCCTTTGCCACCTGTATACAGAAAGGTGGGGAGAAACGGAGGAAGGACTGGATTTCCATGTGACCAAGCAAGGTGAGCCTGCTAGGCTAAAAGGAAAAAGGAAGGAAGAAAACCAATGTATGGAAACCCAGACCAAACCCTGCTGGAGCAGTTCAGAGAGAGGGGGGAGGCAGGGACTTGGTTGTGGTAGGAATCTCATAACACCCAAAGCCATCTGCCTTGGTCAGGCCTAGCTACACAGGGCAACAGAAATCCCAGAACCAGCAAACCAAGGTTTAGTGGCAGTTCCTCCCCTTAACTTGATTCAAAGCAATCCCACACTGCACGATTCTGTATCACCACTCAGAGATTCAAAGTAGAGCCCAGGGGAAAAAGCAAACAAGCAAAAATCAGTGACTGTTTCCTGGAGCTTGAAACCTAATAGAAGAGCTAATAGACCAGCAGTGAGCAGCCGGAGGTCACTCCAGAAAGAAAGTCTCAATTAGGAAGGGCTTTGTGCCAGGGTGCTTACGAGAGGCAGCGTTTTCACATTTATCATGGTGAGAAATCCGGTTAGCATCAATTCAGATGAGGTGGAGGGAAAGCCAGCAAGCTGAAGAACGGAGTGTGGCCTTCCCTTTGGCCAGTGGCTCTCAACCTTCCTAATGCAATGACCCTTTAAGATTTAGACCATCAGAGATTTAGAGCGTTATCATCTTGGCGGGAAGCATGGTAGCACACAGGCAGAAATGATGCAGGATAAGTAGCTGAATGTAGATCCACAGGCAGCAGGGAAAGTCCTGGCTTGGGCTTCTGAAATGTCAAACCCCATTCCCAGTGACACTCTTCCTCCAAGAAGGCCACGCCCACTCCAACAAGGCCACACCCACTCCAGCAAGGCCACACCTCCTAATCTCCCTCAAGTAGTGCCACTCACTAATGACTACGCATTCACATATTTGAGCCTATGGGAGCTATCCTGTTCAAACCACCACAAGGAATGAGCTGTCATAGTCTTGTTTTTTTGACCACATGCCTCTGCCAGGCTATGAGGCTTTACCAGGTACAGCCCCTTTACCTTGAACTCCTCAGCTCTAGAAACGCAAGCAACCCATTTTTGTATAAACTCTCTAGACTCTTTACTGAAATAACACAGAAGAGATTTGGACAGAGGAGCACAAATGACAGTTCTGAGGGGTCCATCCTGATGACCTAATGTCCTCCTCAAGGCTCTCTTTCCTGAGACTGTTGCCTTAGGTGTTGATAGTCAATGTGTGAATTTGATAGCCAAGTGAATATTCAGTCAAGTGGTCCATAAATAGAGAATATAGATGAGAAAAACTGACTGAGATCCGTGGTGAGGACTGGAAATCGAAAAAAAATCTATGTTCTCTTCACTCTGTCTTGCTGCCACTAACTCCATGCTAGAAGAGGAGAAAGGAAATGATAAAAACAGAAAAACTCTCACCTGTCCTCCCCCCTCCCCCCCAGCATCCTGATTTTCCTTTCCATATGCTTACCACTCAGGCATTACCTGTGGGGTTTCTCTAAAAGATTCATAAATTTAAAAAAAAAATATATGTCCCTCGGTGCTAAAGGAGTTCGTGTTTCCAGCATTAGAGAATTCTATCTTTTTACGAGTGGAGGGGGTGTGTGTCTTGCCATCCATCCACAGGCTTTCCTTCACACCTTCTCATTCCTTGCTTTCAGAGAACTCTTGAATGGATTCTACTTATAGGTGGGGAGAATAAAAAAACAAAAACAAAACAAAACAAAAACCAAACATCAGCCAAAATGATGTTTTCAAAAAGGCCACAGTTTAGAAAATTTCACAAGAGGTTTGATGTGCAGGATCCTGTAAATTATGGGATGGCACACTTTAGTGCTAATGTGGATGGCGAATTGGCTCTGGGGAAACACGGCTTATTTGCAGTGTAGACAGTGAGTCCTTCAGTGGCCTCGGCAGGTGTGTTGCTTGTGGTTCTGGGAGTCTTCCCGAAGCTGTGAAGGCACTCGTGTTCAGGTGACCATCTGTCTTCAGCATTTCTTTCTGGCCTATAGGACTGTCACCAGTGTGTGCTGGATTGTCCAGGCCTAATACCAATAAACACGACCTTAAGTCTTAATAATTATTAGCATCTCTCTTTCCAGTCTTGCTCCACAACTCATGGTAGCCATGGTGCTGAGGGCAGCTGCTGTATGTAGCTGTGCTTTGGTGAGGGGTGAAAAGCAAAGTCTGTGGTCGTAAGTGCTTCATCTCTCAGCTGGGACATTTCTGCTGACCTCCTGCATGCTGATAAGTTGGTGATTTCCATAGCAATGGCTTCATTTTAACAGTTCAAGCCACCTTCCTGTGGAGTGGGGAATGTGACAGTTATTGTTGAGAGACTTTCTGGATTTGAAGAGCTGGGTTATGCGATGGGAGCATATTTCTACTTTAGGGAAAACAGGCTTCTAATGCCTTCTGTTCCTGCCAAATATGTCTCCCACTGGGTCCCGGCAGGGTGTTTTCTGAGATCATTATGGAGCTGCTACTTGGCCTTCTGGAGATTTCTGTGTTCCAGAGCTTCGTGGCTTCAGTCCTTGGAGAGCGTTTGTTCCATGCCATTGTTACACAGCTCATAATTGGTTCAGGCCTGCACTTCGTAGTTTGTCAAGCCAGCGGGTTTTGCAGAGGCATTGCTGACAAAAGAACGCGTATAGATTTTCAGGCACCTAAGAAGGCTGCACTGTCTGGAGGCTCAAGATGTGCTGGATCACAATTGTTACATGATACATGTGGAGTGACTTGAGTGTCCATCTGCCAATCCTCTAGAAGCTGTGCTCTGTTTCCCTTCAAGTGTTTCACGTGACTGTAGACCTTTACCCTACACCGAGCAGTAAGAAGGGCAGCGAAGGTCTTGAGAATACGCAAGGCTTATTGGCACAGAACTAACATGTTGCAGATTTTCATATTTTATCACCGTACGGCTTCTTCTCTAAGTCTAAGCTTCCTCTTCTTCATGAGTCTCTCTGTTTTATTCCCTAGTAACCCAGCAGCGTCAGAACAGTGCCAGCAGAACCTTCCAATTGCAAACACCAGATGAACAGGTCCAGGTTCCCTGCCTGATCACTCTCCTTACACTATACATTCAATATAAGTTTGTAAATCTGAAGAAACAGAATTAATTAGAAAGAAAGGCAAGCCCTCACGTAAACTCACCTCTTCTTTGCAAGCAATGGGTCTATGTTGCAGGATGCAGAAGACCCAGGCTTCTTGATTCCCTGACCATTAATTAGCCAAACGATGACTTACGTGTGTGTGTGTGTGTGTGTGTGTGTGTGTGTGTGTGTAGGTGTATGCCATGGTATGTATGTGGAGGTCAGAGGACAACCTGAAGGAGTTAGTTCTCTCCTTCCTCCATGTAGGGCCCTGAGGATGTTCATGCCATGATATAGGAAGGGCATGGACCACTCAGTATCTTCTTTCAGCATCTACAATGCAAAACCACTAACGCACCCATGAGAAGAGGACTTCCACTCTACTCTATTATGTTCTGAACTTAGTCTGACTGAACTGCTAGTCACCCATAGGAACTTCCTCTTTCAGCTCCAGTAAGGATATAGATTTGAAAACATTTCTCAAAGTTTGAAATGTCTCTACAGGGAAGAAAGTCCTCAAACTATTGTAGCTTGAACAGAAAATATTTCCATCTGTCACATTTGTGAATACCACATGGAGTTTTGTGTAATGTTTTGTTTGGTCCTGAAGGCACAGATTAATTTTTACTTCCCTTGGGCAGTTAGTCTTGCATTCTGGCAGTTTTTAAGCCCTAAACAAGGATAAAAATCCCAATATATGAATAGAACAGTGTCAATTATATTGAAAATAATAGGAATACTTCAAGTGAGAAGGATGATGGAAATCTTAGGGTAAGGATGAATCAGATTCTGTGTTCAAAGAAAGCTCTTGCTGATGTGCCAAGCCTCTATCAGCTGCCACCACCTCTTAGAAGCCCCCTGATTCCTCTAGAGGCTGTGGAAGAACAGATGCTGCCATCTCCAAAGACAGTTCACTTCATTTTAATGATTTACTTTGACTCTTTCTCCACAAGACTTCCTATCCCCTCATGGGAGACTGGTCTTTATTAACTTTGTGTCCTTGTTGCTAGTCACATTTCAATCATGTTTGAGAACCACTGAGTCAGTTCATATCAGTCTATGAGGCCCTCAGGTAACATGGGAAAAAAACCACAGAAAGACAAATAGAAATTCAAGAAACAGCATTGGACCATTTGTCAGATAGCTTACATCCCAACCCTATTTTACTGCTAAGCTACTGTTGGACTGAGACAGCACACCTGGTCCTTAGTTCACTAAAAAGAATAATGTTTGTGTTGATAAACTTCTAAAGTCTCTTGATTCTGAGAGTGTGGTGAATTGTGACTGACTCCAGTGTGTGTGCATGCCTATGGAACACACATGCTGCATAGTACCATGGCCTGCTCAGAATGGTAGATCAACATGGTCATAAAAGAACCAAAATAGGAAGAGACAGATGTCTGGAAGCACAGGAGAACTGGACACTGCTGTGGATTAGTGCTGTGAAAGCATCCAGAACATGCTTTGCATACATACATACATACATACACATATATATATATATACACACACACATATGTGTGTATATGTGTGTGTGTATATATATGCTTCGCCTATATATATATATATAAATATATATGCTTTGCCTATATATACATATGTATGTATGTATGTGTATGTATATGTATATGCATGTATACATATGTGTATGTGTGTAT